>JAZDUA010000654.1:415000-755361 GCA_038098605.1 Gryllus longicercus
GGGATCAGCGACAAGTGAATGCGCCCAAACGGGGCCCGGGTGCGCTGACCTGCAGGTCCCCGCCTGGTGGCGACATGGCGGCGCGCGGCGCTAAGTGTATTCCGTCCGGGTCGCGCCCGCTGGCTGGCGGGGCAGGGCAGGGCAGGGGTAGGGGAAGTGAGGGGAAGGAGTGGGGGGGCGCGGAGGCGGACGCCAAGGCGGAGGCGGAGGCGGATGTATGCGGCGCGGCGCGCGGATACTGACGCAGGTGGATGGTGGGAGGGCATCGAGGACAAAGACGGCGCTAAATGAATTCGAGACGGTATCAAGTGAAACGGTTTAGAGAGTTTTCGAAACAGCCTTTGGCCAAGAACCGACGGTGTTTCGCCGTTCAATATTCTTCCGACGACTAGTAATGGAGAGATATGGTTCTCCGGTCAGGTTATACTTCTAAAAATGTCACATTCCGTGAATGTTCTACACACGCCTGTTTTCAGGAAGTGGAGTTTCGGAGACAAACGTCATTTCGTCCATGTTCAATGAGTCCCATTTTGCTCATTTTGTCGAATAAGACTTGAGCTAATAGATTAATCTTGCATTGGACGTGTGCTCCTACGGTAGTCAAGAGACGCAGCTTCCTCGTAATGAAAGAACGGTGTACATCTACTTTCCGTGTTACACACCGGCCACGCCCCCTTCGTGTCAAAGTAACTGGCTCGCGTCCGTTCTGAGAATACGAAGTTTCAAACGGCACAATAGCGAGGAGGCGAGGAGGGAGCGAGAGAAAGGGACGTGGGAAGAGCGGGGGCGCGTTGAGGTCACGTGCGAGTGCTCGGCGCCGGGGGCGGGGGCGGGGGCGGAGGGTCGCCGGAAGCTGCGGGCGCGGGGCATCCGTCTCTGCCGTCGCCCCCGATGTTATCAGGCGACGAAGGTGGCGCCGACCTGACGGCCGCAGATGGCGGCAGAGGCACGTGGAAGAGGGTGGGGGTGGTGGGGGGGCGAAGGGTAATGATAGATGCGGGCGGCCTCGTCGCCTTCTGTCGTAGCCGACGCCTGTGGCTGCGGATCACTCTCTGAGCGGCGCTGTTTCATTTTGCTCTCCGGAACCCTTGCTTTCCACGGAAATCAACAAACAATCACACAAAATATATCAAATTCAAAATTAAATTTAAATTACACCCACGTGAGTTTATTTTAGGTACTTTGT
Organism: Gryllus longicercus; assembly: GCA_038098605.1. Taxonomy (NCBI): domain Eukaryota; kingdom Metazoa; phylum Arthropoda; class Insecta; order Orthoptera; family Gryllidae; genus Gryllus; species Gryllus longicercus. The sequence goes on from JAZDUA010000654.1 coordinate 416,187, forward strand.
CGTACTAAGCAAGCAAAAAAGTGAAGTGTGCATAATTTTCTCTGTGGAGAAGCTCGAAAACAACGTTTGGCGTAACTTAATATTGAATTCGTGGAGATCTTCCCATTATATGCGCTATTCCGCGAAATGGAATGACGTCGAACGAAATTTCGACGCTTATTCAAATCAACAAGAGTTAGCTTTCCGACCTGTCAAAAACATCAAAATATATCAGAAGGATAAATAATGTTGCACAATTTTACGCAGGACTTTTTTGTTATTCTGGAGGGCTGTACAACCCGACACCTCACCAAGCTATGTGCCTGCATGATCTTGTTTCATTTGGGTCTGACTAAAGGGAAGAATAATACATTTTATCCTTACCCATTTTCACGTTCATAGCATTATTGGCAACTTCATGTTTCAGAATTTTATTTCCTTTAGTGTTTGATCTTAGATCATGTTCTCTTTCATTTAAACTCATGTAACTCATTTAACTTGGTGTTCCATCGTCCGTAAGAAACTGCTACTCTGTTGATGGATGACATGATTATTTTTTCCGAAAAGAAACAATAAGTAATACGGTTTCTGGTGTTTCAAATTGATTTCAAAGTTTGATTGTATGAATGGAAAACCACGCTTATTGTGCTACCTGATGGTATAAATTATTCGGGGAAGCTTGACCGTTGGACTCTTAGAGTCGTTAATAGTCATTACGTCCAGATGTGCCAACCAAACCCACTTCTAGAGTTGGTAGTCCCAGGCCCTAAGATAACCTGGAACACTATGTTCGTGAGATTGAAGTCTGCAAAACCAATGTCAAAATGAGTCATTTTCCAATGTCTTATTTACATACATAATGTACATATATTTATCTTTGTTTGGTCTTGCAGAACAGCCTCACATTTGTGACTACAGCAGTTCCAATAGTTTCAAAATCAAGTTTACTCCTGTACGAAGTGCAACTACAACACATATGTGGTCTGCAACATGTGCTCAGACATCTCACGAGCGGCGGGAGATCTGACACTGTGAGTCTACTGCGTTGTCATGCAATGTATTCGATTACAAGTAGCTAGAAATGCATGAAAAAGTTGATACTATTTAAAATACACATTTCTTGCTTTGAAAATGTGTTAGAAATGATAGAAAATTGTACATCTAGTGCTTACTAGATGAACCTGTGCGATTACATCGCGCAGAAGGAGAGGTGTAGGTACGTAGTACTATCCATCCGAAAAGTTTAATAAAAAAATTTGGTGCCTTTTTAAGAAAATTTTGTTTTGGCTATTTCTATTAAATATGCACATATTGCAGACAATATAGTTCGAGAACAACTAAAAAAATTACAAAAAATGTACTTGACCTTAATGAAATAACTCACTATGGAGAAAAAATTTCATTTCAAGGAAAAATCCCTATCTTCAATTTTGTAGTTGTAGTATGACGCCCAAAAATGTTCATAATTACCGTTGAAATCTCGAAATCGATTTTCCGCAGCATTACATAACTTTCCTTATATTAGGTAAATTATAATTCGTGTATACGTATGTATACGGGAACGTAAAAAGGAAAATTTATGATCGCTGATTCGAAATAAGATTTCTTACAAATCTCAATTACGTATTAGAGTTTTGTTTGTTATCTTGGGACATTAATGAAGGCATTATTACAGGGCGAGTTTTACGTAACTGCCTCTCAAGGCCCGTCTTCACGATGAAGCATATCACCACGGCATGTCGCATCTCTCTCGGTCGTGAGCTAGATGTCGCATCATCGTAGGCACTGCTTTGTACGGTCGCGATTATGCGGCTTCTAACCAAGAAAGACGCGAAATTCCGTGGCATATTCTATCGTGAAGACGGGCCTTGAGAGTCAGCTATATAAATTCGCACAATTGCCAGTTTAAAACAGCAGTGCGAATACCATCACTTCTTTTATTCTTTCAGACACGAGAGTCAATAACGCGAGAGCTTTTAATTTAACTATAATTCAAGTTTCCAAACCTAATTTCACAAGTTTCTTTCCTAGTAACTCAGCGTTGGTTTTAGGAAACTTTATTTGCATTACTTGAAATTTAAATTAACTAGAGTAGATTGCAAATATTTTTAATGCTTCGTATATAAGACGTCCTTAGCATTAACATCTTCACGATAATTATCTATGACATTAAATCTACTTTCAGAACACGCCAGAAATATGTTTTTGCCATTGATTATTCGAAAATGTACAAATATCCGAATGTGATCGGATAGAAAAGAAATTAGATATGAAAGATGATCCTGTTTCATTAGAAAATTAAATATTGAAAATATATTATTGATGAAGGTATGTTAACGGAAAATTTACTAAAATAATAGTTTACGATATACCTCTAATTGAGTTATTAATTTTTATTTTATTGTAAATTTCTTCTTATAATTAAAAATTAAGAATTAGAAAGTATTGAATATTGAATAAAATTAAGAGTTTTATTTGTTGGAGAGTAATGAGTCTTATCCTCGACTCAGAATTCCTCGGTTTAGAAAACCGCCTCTTGCAAGATGATGCGAAGATTGTTGTATTCTTGCAGCAGAGCCGGAGGGAGGGGAATTCTTTGCCCATCAATGGTAACACGAGTACTAACAAAACACAAAAACATAAACAGCCAGGATGACGAAAGTGAAGAGAAAGAAGATATTCTAAACGAGGAAGATTTCAGATGCGGGCGGGCTGCAACGGTGACCTTCGAGCGCCTCATTTCGGTAATGTTTTTTTGTGTCTGTGGCGCCGCCGCTCCTTCAAATTCTCGTCAAATCCCCAACTTCTCCTTTCCCTGGCTCGCCCCGCGGAGCCGCCCCCGCCGCCACCCCCGCCGCCGCCACCGACCGCGCCGCCGCCGCCCGCAGGAAACCAATTTCCGTACAATCGCGACTATTGGCGCTTCATTGCGGTGCCGTCCCAGAGAAATTCGGTTCGGAGCCTCTGCGTCATTTGTCGCTGTTCGGGCGCCTTATCGCAATGGCGTGGCGAGACCCCCCCCCCTTCCCATCGCCCGTCCTCCTCCGCTTAGGTCGATGCCGTCGCCGCCTGTTCCCGTTGGTCGTCACTCACCTGCTCGCTCTTTCCGGTTCCTGTTCCAGATTCAACGCGCTACCGCACGCCCACCCCGCTCCGCCTCGCCCCGCAAAACCCCATCACTCCCCGTCCGGCCCCGACCCGCTCCGCCCCGCCCCGCCCCGCCCCGCCCCGCCCCGCTCCGCCCCGCCCCGCCCCGCTCCGCTCCGCTCCGTCCCACCCCGCCCCGCTCCGCTCCGCCCCGCCCCCCCCGCTCCGCTCCGCTCCTCCCCGCCCCACTCCGCCCCGCCCCGCCACGCCCCGCCCCGCCCGCCCCGCCACGCCACGCTCCGCCCCGCCACGCCACGCCTCGCCACGCATGCTCTTACCCCGCTGGCAGGCGCCTCCGTCCCCACCTGCGTTTCGTTCACCCCGTTCAGTCGCTCGTTCCCGCCTTCTGCGCCTCCAAGGCACTTCGCCACCCCCGTCGCCCGGACTGCGGCGTCGCGTTCCGTGCTGACCGTCTTTGCCAGAGCCCTATCGCCCCCAGCACCAGCGCTGGTGCTTCAACTCTCTTCCGTCATTCCCTTCGCACCACCGATTCGCCCCCTCGCGATTTTAGACATCTTCTCTCCTGAGCATCCCATAAGACATCTTTGTATTATGTCGTATTTCTTTTTGTCTCACGTCCTTCGTTCGCCTATTCTGCACCGCTTCCAATCTTGCTTCTCTCTCGTTCGTTCTCGAGTTGAAGGTAGTTTTCCAGAGGTTGAAACCCGTTATCGCTACACAGTTTGACCTCCATGCCAACTGAAGGCGTGCGTCTCCCCTCCGCCGTCCCAATTTGCGAGCCGAACTGCCAGGGCGAGCGGCGACGCAAAGGAAGGCCCGTGGAAAGGGCGGCGGGCGCCGGCCGACACCTGCCGCCGCGACGCGTTGGAGCTCGTGTCTGCCTAACTCTCCATTCAAAATGTAGACATTCCGATTCTTCCATTTTGAATCCAAATCTTTGGAGGGATCGAACTGCGCGATATTTTGTGTGTTTAAAAGCACCAAAGTTTTTAAAACCAATATTTATCTCATTAAAATTTCCATAAATCCGTCAATTGTCGTAATTTCTCTTCAATTCTCGAATGTTCCCCAAAGGAGCTATCATAGAGAAGATGGCGGCACTTACGCTACTGTCTATCTACGACTCTATTTCTGCCTGTTGCAAGAAGAACACTCACTCTTGCTGTTGTTTACATAGCACTAATACAGTTTGAACATTCAAACATTCGATTTAATTAATAAAGATTCCTTGGCTCTAAAATAACTTGCAGACAAACCCAAATTTCTTAATAAGGTATTAGCCAATCTAATTCACACGAGAGCTCCGGAACTCCCACCCTTCCTCATAGGTACACCATTACCACAAAAGGAAACCGAATGACACAACATATGTGAAATACAGGATGATTATTAATTAGATCGCTGGTGAGGTAGATACCTTCTAATAAATAAATATGGTAAATTATGGTAAAAAATGTTTTCGGCCCAGAAGCTGCAAGGTATGTACGACCCAGTTTGCTTACGCATCTGGTATACAATATATATAATTTGTAAATAATATTTTGCATTAACTTCCCTATTTTTTTACAATCCATGTATTCATATAAATTTATATCGATAATTCTAATTTTAGCTCTGAGGATGACCGCTACGCGATCAAAGGATCATTAGCAAAATAAATGTTTGATACCAGACAACACTTGCCGCCGGACCTGTATCGCGCGCGTCCGTATCATTTCCCTCGCGTATGATGTCACCACCTGCGCCAACAAATACGGCTCCTACAAAACACCTTGTTACGAAATGCAAGTAGAAGTTGGGACTAGTGTATCAACTGTAAGAGATAGAACAATTGAGGTATGTAGTAGGTTGCTATTGAGGCAAGTTTGTTTAGAGAGATGCTGCCTTGATGTGGTAAGAAATGAACGCATAACGATTACGTTCTGATATTTAAAGCAAAATTCTTGTTTAAATACCCATTTAGTAGCGTATTCAAGCGATTGGAAGATTGGCAAAACCTTGGGGAACGTATTAGATGTGAAGTGAAGTGAAGTGCGGTGAACGTGATCAATGCACTTTTCAATGCTGCTTTTCGTCTTGTACTGTATTGTGCGGTATTATTATTATTAATATTATTATTATTATTATTATTATTATTATTATTATTATTATTATTATTATCATTCTTTGTAGTATTATTATTAATGTGTTGTAATTTTCGCAATTATTGTCATTAACTGCCACCGCGTTATACCCAATTACAGTTCTAATAAATGTAAAATGTAAATTAATCGGTGGTTCAAAAATACAGAAATAGATATTCCCGAAAGCGGAGCAGGTATAATTTTTTCCGATTGATTAGCTATCCAGAATTTACGGACAATATATTTTAATTTTATTTTCTCGAACATGGAGTTTATACGTAGTATAGAGAAAGTTAAGCAATGCTGCGGAAAATCGATTCCGAGATTTATATTGAAATACACGGTTTGGGGTTCCTGATACACAAAAAGTGTTTATTTTTGCAAAGGCCCGTCCATCCGTCTGTAAACACCATTAGCTTAAACCTAGATCACCCCCCCCCCCATTTTACCCTATAAATTTCACAATACAGTTCAAGTTTGAACTACACTTGTGTTCATCACTATGTACAATAGCTTGAGAAAGTGCACAACAATTTTATTTTTTCAATGTCTACCAAATTCATTATGGAACGTCTTTTTTGCTCTCTTGAAAAATATTGTTTTGGGGCTATGGTGTTCTTTGCTTTTAAAAAACCTTCAGTTATTTCAGGACTCATTTATCAATGAGTTTTAAAGTAAAGTTTACTTTTTCTTGTAGTGAACTGTTGATAAAGTCATCAGATGAATATGATTCCACCGACGTTTATTGTAATTATTAATTATATGTACGTGTAATACGCGAAAATATCTCCCTGCCCTTGAATAAGTCGGTTTTCAGAAAAAAACACTATTTCGTAAAGAGGGACGCCAATGGCAAGATTTGGGTAGCTTAATATGAAGAGACTTACAGGAACATTGTTGGTTTGTTTGGAATAACAAGTTAAAAAATATTTGGTAGTAAAAATTTCCCTTATTTGCGCATTCCCGACAGTTTTAAAGGCACTAAGTTGAGTAATACTACGTAAAACTGACAACAACCTGTACTCACTAAGTTGCCAAGTTTATCTAAGAAATGAAAGACGTGATACGGAAGGCATAACTGAGGGGAATACCTTAATAGAAACGAAACTTTTTAGCAGGAAAAGGCAATTATGTATTTTTCATTTTCAATTTATGCAATCATTCCCGATTATTTTTCGTTTAAAGTATAATTATGCAATCTACTTCTTTTCTGGTTCATAGTGACATATGACACTTTTTTGCGAAAAAGTATTTCTTTCATGTTTATTATCTTCTAGACGAAATACCAGAGCAACGATTGATTGTTACCACTTTGCATTTAGGTTTCCATTATCTCCGCCGATATAAGCAAACTTCTTCGAAGCGTTATTCGCAGGTAGTCAGCAATTAGCTCTTCCGAGCAGGGAGCTATCAACGAAGTGACAGAAATGCTAAGTTCTCGTGTTATGTAAGTTACTTCTAAGATACACAAATAATGAATGAACTTGTCATGTCGAATGAAATAAAGCAATAAGCGTAGAAGGGACTAATGTTTTTAGATTTCTGTAATAAAAAAGATATTGAGGCTAATTAATGTGATCGAAAATATTCAAGATTACATTCTTCTTTAAGATTCATTGGATCAAATCTTAAATTTAAATACATATAGAGTATAATAGTTTAAAAAAGGAACATAGAGCACGGACTTTCTCTGCCTAGTTAGTTTTATAATTTCTTTGATCTAGGCTAGCTTTCCGGTCTTGCCTCATCCTCTAGCCTGCTGCCATCTTTTGCCGCCCAAAGTACATTTCTTTAAAATCAATTCTCAAATTTTCCAGTTCCTAATGGGGGAACAAAAATATTACTTTCAGAATATTATAGAAGAGTGAAACCTCGTCCGTATCGAAAAATTTGCTAGAGTAATTAAAAATGTTGTTTGAGATTTTTTTGTAAATCCCAACTTTTAAGCTCTCTTTTACTCAAAACTTTTGAGTTTTCGATCATCTTCATTGGAAGACATTATTGTATTTGTGAAATGTGAAATCTCGAGATGTGAAATCTCGAAAACGATTTTCCGCAGCTCTTCATAACTTTTTCTATAGAACGTATATGTATATATGTAATACATTATAATATATTTCTCCGTATATTATTCCGTATAAACATACATATAAGAAAAATTAAAAAATCTGTCTTTAATATTGTTGTTGTAGGAAGACGGCAAAAAAATCAGTTTTCCAATTTTGGAAAAATCAGTGATTTGAGTGAAAATGAGACGTGCATTAGTGTTCTTTACGCTATCTGAGGACAAAGTTTATTTAAAGTATTAGAGACATTTTTGGGAAAAAATTGAAAGTTTGAGACTTTTAAAGTACTCCCAAAAATGAGAATATCTAAATCACGTTAGAGAGCCTTGAGGTCATTTAAATTTGCCGGGAATTTTGGAGAGAACTTTGATTTTTGTGGTGTCGTTGACGTAGGGAGACGGAGAGATCGACAGAAGGGCAGACAGCCATACAAAACAATCCATTGCCGTCGATCGATTGTTGTGTACTAAGGACGCACTAAATATGGATTCTGACTACAGAAAGTGTTAAGAGGATGTAATTTATTATTCATTAATATAGAAAAAAAAATTGTCCACTTTTTCGTTTATCGGGAGCCCGTAATAAGAGTTATTGTTTTTTCAAAAATTTCCCGTTATCCGGCGCACGACACTTTTGGTACTTTCTCTCCTTATGAAATAAAGTGAGAGAACGTAACAAAAATTAGCTATTTTCTAAACGTTCTTCACTAAACTCAAACGGCAGCTTTTCGCCATCGCCTCTCGCCTTGCGCAATGCCTCCTTCGAAGACCCATCGCCTGCCGAGACGGGCGACGAGCGGGTGGAGGTGCGGAACGGAACGGCGCTGAGGGGCCTCGTTACAGCGCCTCTCACCTGCGCCCGCGCGCTGAGCGATGGCTGTCACACGCGGGCGCGCAATTTTATGGCTGATCGAATGATCCATGGCTTGACTAATGATTGCGCTCTAATGAGGAAGTATTAATGGCGCCGTTAGCGATGACGTATAGTGGGCGCCGTTGGAGTGACGCATGCGCAGCGGGGTGCTTGCGGTCTGCCACAGTCGGACCATTCCAAACTGAATTCCGGCGATGAAGGCTAGAAATTAAGGCCTTTATAGATTGAACACCTGACTCATTTGGGTTTTTCGCTTGGATCTAGGGAGAAAACGAGTCGAAATGTATGAAAATAAAAAATTTCATGACCAAACTCATCAAATTTGTAAATGGGATTTTAAAATCACGTAAAGTTGCGGCAGTGCTTGCATATAATTTTGTTTATTTGTTCGAATGAATAAATTAATATTTTATCAGTATCTATCGCCAATTATGTTATACATAGCTGTGTATTTTCTGCAAAACGAAAAGATATGTCACTTATGGAAATATATTTTCAAGTAGTTATTAAACACACAGAACATGTGGTATGCACGATTGAATATCAATTTTCATGTATTATACACATAATGAGGAAAGACATCCATATTCGACATGAACTGTCAATTAAGTTATATGAATATGTAATGCATATTTTTATTTCTAATCAGTTTGTATTTCACGCGAAAAGACGAAGCATTGTCATAGGAAATAACTTTTTAAATTTTTTTGCTAACTTCCTACACGAAATGCTGCATTAAATAAATTGAAATTGTGTTGGCAGGAATAAAATTGTCTTAGAACAGAGAGAGACATTCGATGTTTGCATAATTCATTCCACATAAACACAGACATAAATTTCCGAAATTCTCCGATAAAGAGGAGTCACCCAACGCGCCGAAAGTGCCATTCGCACAAGCAAGCAAAAGTTCAAGACGAAGGGCCACTTCAAAAGAAGTTCTTCGCGGAAAGATATATACCGTAATATTTCTTTAACTTCTTTTCCCTTACAATTTCAAGTGGTTTAAGTTTCTCATTTGGAGTCCCGCCTTCAGAAACAAAAGAGTCGCGCGCCCCGGTGACTGATGAGCCACTGCGGATGACGTAGGGGATTGTCAAGCCACGAAACAAGACAGCGGCTGCTGCGCAGGAGAGGAGAAGGACGGCCCGAAGGGGCGCCAGGGAGAGGAAGGAGGCGCAGAGGAGTGATGCGAAGAGACAAGACGCGGAGACGAAAAGAGTTAAAACTAACGCCAGTCGACTTTACCAAGAAGCCCTCAGGTCGTCCGTGAGGGACGGCGTGTCGCGGCTACGGACGCCAGCGGCGGCGACGACGCGGGGTGGTGATGAGCGGCGCGAAGGTGTTCCGAGGTGGCGTGGGGTGGTGCTGAGTCGCGCGGAGTAGTACCCAGGTGGCGTGGGGTGGTGCTGAGTGGCGCGGAGTAGTACCCAGGTGGCGTGGGGTGGTGCTGAGTGGCGCGGAGTAGTACCCAGGTGGCGTGGGGTGGTGCTGAGTGGCGCGGAGTAGTACCCAGGTGGCGTGGGGTGGTGCTGAGTGGCGCGGAGTAGTACCCAGGTGGCGTGGGGTGGTGCTGAGTGGCGCGGAGTAGTACCCAGGTGGCGTGGGGTGGTGCTGAGTGGCGCGGAGTAGTATCCAGGTGGCGTGGGGTGGTGATGAGCGGCGCGAAGGTGTACCCAGGTGGCGTGGGGTGGTGCTGAGTGGCGTAGAGTAGTACCCAGGTGGCGTGGGCTGGTGCTGAGTGGCGCGGAGTAGTACCCAGGTGGCGTGGGGTGGTGCTGGGTGTCTCGGAGTAGTACCCAGGTGGCGTGGGGTGGTGCTGAGTGGCGCGGAGTAGTACCCAGGTGGCGTGGGGTGGTGCTGAGTGGCGCGGAGTAGTACCCAGGTGGCGTGGGGTGGTGCTGAGTGGCGCGGAGTAGTACCCAGGTGGCGTGGGGTGGTGCTGAGTGGCGCGGAGTAGTATCCAGGTGGCGTGGGGTGGTGATGAGCGGCGCGAAGGTGTACCCAGGTGGCGTGGGGTGGTGCTGAGTGGCGTAGAGTAGTACCCAGGTGGCGTGGGCTGGTGCTGAGTGGCGCGGAGTAGTACCCAGGTGGCGTGGGGTGGTGCTGGGTGTCTCGGAGTAGTACCCAGGTGGCGTGGGGTGGTGCTGAGTGGCGCGGAGTAGTACCCAGGTGGCGTGGGGTGGTGCTGAGTGGCGCGGAGTAGTACCCAGGTGGCGTGGGGTGGTGCTGAGTGGCGCGGAGTAGTACCCAGGTGGTGCGTAAAGGTGCGAGACGGCCTGAGGTAAAAGGGGTCGGACGGGTGGGCGCGGAATGGATCGTGAGTGGTTGTTTCAGGAGGCGAGGGGAGACGCGGTATTGAGAGGGGTGGTGCAGGTTGGCAAGGGGTGGTGCAGGGGGTGGCGCGCGGTGGCGTGGAGTGTTGGGGTGGCTCGGGGTGGGGCAGGGAGTTGCGGGAGGGCGTGGAAAGTGGCGGGTTGGGGCGAGGGAGGGCGGCAATTTCTCGCGAGGGCGAGCGGAAGAGGTCACCCCCCCGCGGGCTTCACCCCGAGGCGCCCTCGCCGCTCCTCCGCCGTGACGTCACTCTCCGCCCCGTGAGGTCACACGCTCCTCCGATCGAGGGCACGAAGTCAATTTCAGGACAGGAACAGCAGAAGTGTTGAGCGGAATAAAATAGCACTTACAAGCACATACTAATGTAATAATGTAAGAAGGACTTGGAATAGATTGAAACTTAGCTTGAAACTTATAAAATCTTAATTTTGTAACTCTTTAAATTTGCACATATTGCTCGCAATATTGCGCAAAACTACTAAAAGTTTAAAAAAATGTACATGGTCTTAATGAAAGAAGTTACAATGCAAAACAAATTTTATTGAAGGAAAAGTCTTTATTTTCAATTTTGTAGTCGTAAGAATACGCCGAAACAATTTTGAAATTTTCGAAAATTTAGAAAAGTGAAAAATGGACGTACGCCATCATCATAAGCGTATTTTACTATAGACGTATAGACAGACAGACGGACGTTAAAAAAAAAAACTTTTTGGTATCAGGGGCCAACAAAACGTGAATTTTCGTTGAAATTTCGAAATCGATTTTCCGCAGCATTATATAACTTCTCTATACTACGTATACTACCGTATATACGTACGTATACGTACGTATTCGGGAAAGTAAAAATCCTTTATCACGTGGTGTAGCCAGAATCCCTGTTTGGTGGTTTCAGGATTTCAAAAAACCAATTGATGACGGCCAAACTTCCGTCCATCCTTCTGACTGTCTGCGAACACCACTAGCGCCTAAACCATACGTACCATTTTTTTCCATCAGGAATGTTCCACAGTCGGTGGTAAAAAATTACAAAAACCAGATTTTCTCGAAAACGGCTCCTTTTAATGTTTGGTAGTGATAGTGCTAAATGTACTTGAGACGATGACACAAGCACCATTTTGTTGTATTTTCTTTTTTTTTTTCTAAAATTCCCCAAATGTATTTTTACTTGTTTCTCTCGTTAATATTTATAATAGTGGCATATTGCTCACATGATTTTATTTATGAGTACATGTGCTTTAAATAACATAGAATAAAATTTTTCTTTGAAGACTTGGCCAAAATTCCGAATTTTTAGGTACTCTCAAACACTTTTCTCAAAAATTGCTCCAAATTTTCCTTCAAACTTTTCGAATGAATTGCACTGTTTAGTATGACAAAGTTCATTTCGGGGAATTTTTTTGTTTTTTCAAAATTTACTCTAATGAATTTTTCAATAATCTCTCTCGCTGTTAATATACACATTTCCAGCATTTTGAAAACATTATTTATGAGTTGAAGTACTTCAAAAGCCTTTAAATGAAACTTTTGGAAAAATTAAATATTTTCTGTGAAAAATGTTTCAAATTTCGAATTTACAGTAGAACTTATGCGCCATTATCTTAAAAGCGGCCCCAATGTTTTCAAAGAAAATTGCCATTTAGAACGAGGTTTAACTCTTCTTTAATATTTGTGAAGTAATATATCGATTCTATTACTATTTCTACTACAACGAAAAATTGGAAAAATTTAAGTAAAATGTACTTTGGGCGGCGATAGATGGCAGCTGGCAAGAGGAGTGGAAAAGACCGTAGAGCCAGTCCACACCAAGGAAATTAGAAAACTATACTACGAGAAAGTCTGTGCCATCTGTAGCACCTCCAATATCTATTTTCCAACAAACTTGCTTTAAAACTCATTTCCCCTCCCTCTCCTAACTCTTTCCTCAAATTTACATGCCATTTTGCCCATGTGTATTTCTCTTATTTCTTTGTCTCCCATCTTATCACGTATCACCTGTTTCAGTAGTATGTTCATAGAATTCATCTTAAACACCTTTCATGTATGGCTTCTAGTTTCTTCCTTTCTGCCACCCCTAAATTTTCTACCCCTACCTCAACATAGAACTAACGATACTTTCATATAGTATATTCGTACCCTTTGTCCCCAAAATCCTTGCAGCTCTTAATTATACCCCACTCTTGTTTCATAGTCACCATCTCCTTGCCAACGTCTGCTATGTGCTTTTCATCGCCCCCTCCCTTGTTAAGCTAAAACTCTAAAAACAATAGCTCACCTTTTCTAAAATACTTCCCACATCATTTTCTCACATTGTTTACTTATTTAAGAGTATCGATATTGTTTTATTGAACGTCTGTTCATAAGTATAATAATTATAACGTGTTAACTGATAACCACAAAAAGAAAGAAACGGTGTCTCAACGACAATCAAATCTTCAAATGTGTTTTAGAGCTAACTGAAACTGTGTTTTTAATACTAATTATTATTATAACATATAACGTTATGATTACATGTATAAATGAAAATTACATTTTGAATACATTAGTTGTATTTGTCATTGAATACTTAATTTTTACATTCATTATAATTACACATACGATACGTATTTGCATGGTATATTTCAGACTTGACGCAAATGATAAGAAACACTTTTCGAGTGAACAGAGATAAAAGTAATCGCAGGAAGTAATATAGCAGTCTTACAGAAAAACTCACCGCAATCACCGAATATGACGCGACGGTGAGATTAGACTTTCGAGAGTCGAGGTTACTTTTCGTATATACTGATATCTCGAATGCAAACTAAAGAACAGCCAAGTTTTTTCGGACGAATTTAAAATTACACTGATTTCCATCATACGTAGCTCAGAGTGCGAATACGCTAGTAAAGAATCCATCCATTCTAATGGACACTTTCGTAGTGGAAGTAATAGTGAAGAATTTTGTACCTCTAGAGTTTCCAAATATGACATTTTTCTTTGAGAAATAATTTTTATATACTAGAATTATTATTTACTCTTTGTTTTGACCAGATATCTGAATATAAATAAGTCCATGAAAGATAATATATTTTGCAATAAATTTTCAAATAAAAACGTAAAAAAGAGAAATTGTAATTCATTAAAACATCATTTTCAATTTATGAGAGATATCAATTTAGAGTTTGCGAATTACTGCGGTTCGGCCATAACAACTCTCCTCGCTTGTACAGCACATTAAAGTGTATTTTGATGCCCCAAACTTAGAGAAAGACCAGTAAAACTAGTGATGCTACAAAACGGCGCAGAGTTTTAGAACAAACGATTATGTAGAAATATCGTGTTTTTTGTTTTTGTTTTTGCAAATTAAATACCTCAAACCCTTATTTCAGCTATAGTGTATAAATGTCTTTCCATTAGACTGCCTGAAACACATTAGTACATGTCTTATCAAACTCATTTTCTTAATAACTTTGGACTCTATATCACATTCTGGTTCCGCATGTAGTATATTCTCGCATTCTTCGTACCAGCTACATAATGTTATAAACTGTCAAGTCACATGTAACGCGACCACCCGTCAAACTCTTGAATAACCCCCTTCTGCAGTGCTGACTCAATTAGACGTTCAAAAAGACTCAATTAAATTGTGGATGGTACCGACAGGAATGAGGAGCCATGCCGTTGCCAGCTGTGCTAGGTTCCTACACTGCGGATCCATGGTGCGAAGAGCCCGATGGAAATGGTCCAGCAGATTCTCGATTAACTTTATGTCGGGGAAGTTTGGTGGCCAGGGGAGTATTGTCAACTCATTCCGATGTTCTTCGAACCACGCACGTACACTACGAGTTACATGACATGTTGTATTTGCTGTGTACACAGCTTCCTTTGGAGTTCGCAAATTATATTATAATAATATAATATAATATAATCCGCCTGGGACACGGGTATATGACGGACAGCTAAGCACCCGGGCAGTGATCGAGTCCGAGCTACGAAGCTACAAATGTGTATTTCACTAACAGTTATGTTGACTGCGCCTACGTTCTGTGATTATTCATGGCTATATTGTGATTTGGCTTCGATAGGTACATCTTCTGGAGGCATGAACCTTAGCAACGAATTAGGTACATTCTTACGGCTAGTGGAACTTCGGCATTTCTTTGTATATTCTCGAAGAGAAATTGCGTTGTAAATTGAACCACTGAATAAACGGTTTTATGTGGAGATCTCATCCTCCACCTTATTTCATGCATTTCAGTATTGTTCTGGTGGAAGATGTCGTCTTGCTGAGGTAAAATGATCCCACGGTTCCCAAGGATTGTACATACTTCTGTTGATCCATTGTTCCTTTCAGAATGTCTAGATCACCCAAGGATTGCCACGAAAACATTCTCCACAACATCACATTCCCTCCTCTGGCCAGATCGCGTTCGACTATTGTTGCAGGGTGTTTGTTGAGACGTTTCATGCCGTATGCGCCAACAACCATCTGCCCGATGAACAGAAAATGTGCCTCATCTGAAAAGCCCTTCTGACGCCACTTCGAGGACGTCCAGTTGCGGTAATGGCGGATTAATTCTAGCCTTCGTCGCCGATAAACAGCAGTCAGCATGGGTGCAAGAACCAGGCGCTCCATACGCAGCAACATTCGCTGAATGGTTGTTAAGGAAATTCTGTTTGCTGTCCCTTGGATGTAGGTGATCAGTTGCACTATACTAGCACGTACATTCACCCGTACATATCTCCGTAGCCGACGTTCTCTCCCCTTGCCATCTACAACGTGTAGAGCGCCACAGTTGCCTCTGCGCCTGGAAATCATCATTTTGCCTTGAACTGCATTCTTTAGCCACAACAGCACCCGAAAAAATAACAAACTTAACTTAACAAACAGTTGTTTTGGAAATGCTTCCGCCCTATGCCCAAAAGCCAACGATGATGCAGTTTTGGACGTCCGACAAATCGGTTTGTTTCTACATTGCGACAACTACTGCTTTGTTTCCTGATTCAATCCTATACGCTTTAAATACCCTCCACTGTTAGTGCTGCCACCTGCCGTCTCTGAGGGCTTTTGGAGGCTGACTGAGGAGGCACGTGGACTATTGATGACTTGGATGAGCTAGCAGCCAGCATCTTCCACGTTTACCTTGATAACGACACGGAGGACCTCACAATGCGACGCAACGCGTTATCTGAAATATGTCTATATCTACAGAGGGAGTCACTATTACCTTGGGAGAATTCAGAAGGCACGTTGTATTTAAAGAGAAAAGGGATATGTTGAAGACAAAAGTTATACAATTAATTACGATAATAAATAGACTAATGTTAGAAAAGTTAAATGAATTTAGTAGCCGTGGGCATCTACAGTTGCAATTGTGTTGATTGCAGTTGGCATTGAGGCATTGCAGAAGCGGTAGGCATTCAGATTTGAAGACTGTGTTGGTTGCGGTTAGCATTGAAACATCACAATGAATAGGCAATTACAGTTGAAAACTGTGTTGGTTGCACGTAGCAAATAAAATGAGTTCAAGTGTCATTCATGCAGTAATGCTTAAATAGAAACATAAAATACGAACAGAATCACGTGCTGTTGCAGTGTAGACTTGTAGAGCACGCATACGCAAGGCACGTGTCATGAAGACTTGTAGAGTGTACAGGCACAAGCCACATGTGATGATATACTTGGAGAAGAATGTGGCTACAATTGAACCAGCATCTTGGATTTACCGTGACTGATTGATGATAATTGCAGCAGTTGCAATGAATGCCGTGGAAGCAGACATTGTGGCGTAATAGGGCTGTTGTTTTCACGTGTGTTAGATTGCGTTACACGTGAGTTAATGATTGTTCATGGCAGGGGCACATTCGCAGTTTATGTTGACATGAATTCAACACATGATAAATTACAGTACACTGTGCAATGTATATGCAACACTAAGCGCATTAACACAAGTGATGAGTTATAATGGACGTTCGGTTTATGTCGAAATGATAACTTCCATAAAATCATCTATTAATTGAGAATGTTACATTGTGATGCAACATATATGGGACATGTTTGTAGTGGACATTATAAAAAAACGGTATAGACAACTTATCACCTCCACCTGGTAGTTGGAAGATAATGTGTTCATGAGTTATGCACTATGCATGTGTACTCATAACGCTATGAGGCTAATTAAAAAATGTATCTAATGAACCGGGTGGGAAAATTTTTGATTTACGTCATAAAGTTCCAAACAATTCCAAATTCAAATTAACACGTTCAGGAATGTTCTCATTACGGATACCTTCCCACAAGGCAATCATTAATGTATTTTTCTAAACAAATGTTTAGAAATGTTTTAAAAAGCAGGTATTTCAACGAAAATGCGACCTGTACCATCCTTTTAAACGTCATTTACACTATCCAGGAACAAAGTTTAATCCAAAAATTTGAAGCCTTTTTTGACAATTTTTAAAATATCCCAGGAGTTTTAGGTAAAGTATCCCCCAAAATTAAAAAAAATATCTTTTTCAAATTCAAGATGCCACGACATCAGCCAGATCGATTGAAGATTATTAATTTTAGAGAAAATAGGCTGAACAATTTAAGCTCTAGCGTCGTTCAAAGACGGACACACGTTTCGTCGTTAATCGATTTTGGGGTATCAAGAACCCACCAACCTTGGTTTCCTTCTACACCACGTGTTTAAGGATTTTTTTCTATACTTAGCAACTGGATTTTTCCACATTTTCGTTTCCAGAGACTGGCAATAAAATTTTTTCTGACAAAATGCCTCCGATTTTACCCGCAGCATTACATTGCTTTCTGCCTACTGCGTAAGTTGTAGCGAGAAAGTAAAATGGTGTTGGGATGTGTGTACATATGTGATCAGTCAACAGGCTGTTGCTTTAGAAGATATTTAATTACGAGAATTAATACTAACACTGGGAATATCAAATTTCACTGCTGTTATTGCCTAGCGTACTTGGTACTTTCTGTACAAAATCTCTTAATTTATCTACAAAACATGTGTGTTAAGTACGTAGTAATTTATAAGCAAATGGAAGAAAGTGAATTTCAATAGGGAAGATAAAGAAACAATAACTAGGAACACAATTAAGTAACAATATCTTAATTATTAATGTACACATTGTCGCTTAGACTTGCCGAAGTCACCAAAAGAACTGCGTTTCAAAGGAATATTAAAATCATATTTTGATTGATTGGTTTAAAAAAAGACAGTATCAATGAGAGACTTGAATGTGTATTCATATCCCTCTACAGAACTCTCCGATTTGATTCCGCTAAGCAACCAAAGAGCCAAGCCGAAGTGTCTAAGCCATTCGTTTTTCTGTCCCAGCGGAGCAAGACCACCTCCACCGCAGCCCTTCTCCGAATCACCTTTCGCAACCAGTTTACTGACTCACTATCTGCTTTCCTTACCTTGTTCTCCGTAAGTAAAACAGGGATAAGACCGCAGGGTAGCTGCAGGTCGCTCTTATATCCGGCCAATATCCCCGGGATTTGCGACTTTTATTCCGTCCCCAGCCTTAGTCAAGCCCCTAGGACGGCCACTGCGCGTTGGCATGGAAACCGAGGATGGAGGCCACGATTGAGCAGTGGCCGAGAATGCAATTCCAGGCGGGCACACACTCGCTCACTAAATTGTTAGTTGTGTATTTTTTCTTTGATGGTCAGAAGGAAATTTCTAAAGCAATTCGTCCTTCAAAAAGCGATACCGTCAATTAATTTCATATTCATAAATGTTCTGGAAATCAAGAAAGTAGATCAGAAGATTAAATATAAGTTTCGTGGCTTGTTCTTCATTTGTTTGATATTTTCTCTGCATTTTTTAATCATAGGTGTATTCCTATTTTGGTGTTTCTTCTTAACCTGAACTACAACATATATGCATATAATCGAACTCTCGTTGGATATGGATTTTCATTTATTTTCCATTATTTTCTATATTTCTCTTGTTAAGTGCATATAGAGACTCATGGTTCTTGGATGTAGGATGCAACAGTTGAATTATTACTTAACTATTGCAACTATTTTGAAATGTAGACATATTTAAATATTGTAAATTATATACAAGTCAGAGTTCAATTCAGACGATGAACAATACGTACTTAATTCTCTAACCATTCTTGTACACAGGAAAAAGAAAACTAAGATATCTTCTCTAATTTGATAAGCATTTTGTCAACAAATATTGTGTGTGATAATATTTGAGCATTAAGTTAGTTGATACCTTTTGAGCATACGTCTCGTCATGTAAATAAGAAATAAATCAAGGATTAATGATTCTAGAAAATTGTGCGGAATTATGGAGGAAATTTGAATTCTCTTAGCAGGACATACAGTTTCAATTTTTGAAGGAACTATGCAATTTAGTGCGAGTGGGCCACAAATAATAGCATTTGTATCCCCCGTGCGGTTACATAGTACGCGGCGCGTGGAGGCCGTCGGGTAGTCGGGGACGGCGTGGAGGCGTCCGCAGCCAGCAGCCAGCAAATTGGTTTCAGGAAAGTTTGTGTGGGGGGGATAGAGTGCGCCACCGACCTACTGGGGACGGGGGGGATTTTATATACGCACACGAGCTTGTTGTTGGCAAGTGCACAGCGCTGCGGCGAGACGGGAAGTGGAGGGGAGGGGAGGGGCCCGGTGCGACCTGCTATTGCATGGCCTCCTTCCCTCCCTCCCCTTCTAGCGAATTATCCTCTCCCACCACCCCACCCCGCTCGCCGCGCCCCGTCCGGAAATTGTCCAGATTCCTTCCGTCCACATAAACAGGGGCTTATCGCGATATACGCGGGGGCGGTCGCAGAGAGAAAGGACGGACACGAGACGGCGACCATCGGCGACAAGCCTCTGCCCCGCTCCCCCCCGCCCGGTATGCGAGTGCACACGTCGCGTCCAAGCACATTATGGCATTCGCCAACTCTCCCTTGGTCGGAAGCACTGACTCGTTGCTGGAGATATCTCGCTCATAATTTTCTCCTTTACATCCAATTTGCGAACTTGTGTTTGCAGGGTATGTTTTTATGTATTTTTAAGTAAATGTTTGAATTTTCGGTACGAAGCAATGAAGTATGTCGCATACAGAAACAGGAATATTAGATGAAGCCATTACATTTTACCCTTAACCACACCAACCCCTAACACCATTACATTTTATGGTAATTTCAATACCAACATGTATTGTATTACAATGAAAGTTTGTAACTTAAAATATTGTTTTCAGATTATAATTTTTACCCATTTTTACTGTTGGGTCCGGGCAGATCCCTTCATTCTACTTTGCAAATAACTAATGTCAATTTCTAATTCTGTAAACTTGTGTAGTTCATTCCGTAAGAATTACAGTCTCTATATGCAGTCGCTATTTAGATAAAAGGAAGCAGATTAAAGTGGATAACTTCCGTTTATAAAAATAGTGAAAGAGGATCCTCTGCTAGAAGTTGGAAGAAGATCCATCAGCGTGACCGCAGTGCATCCACTCCGCAGCATCACGAAATACCTGTCGTTTGTTCCATGGCGAATTGCCTCAACCCACCGACGTACGAGAGGCGATGTCCAAAACGACATCACTCCCAGATTCACTCACTTGCGACTCCTGAGGTGGCTTCAAGCTTGGATGAATCTCTTCTTGCTCATTCTACCTTTCTAACTCAATCAATTTTTAAAACTTCAGAGCCTTCGACAAGAACGATACCTGAGACATTACCAGGCTCTAATGTTTATGCGTTCCTTGTTCTATGTAAACAAATTTTAAAATGGTGCCGATTTAAGAATCTTTTTAAACATTTCATTCAAGTCAAGAAGTCCCCAAAATAAAAATATTTATTTCAAACTAACTGATCCTTGAGCTCGTTCGGGGAGATTTTGATGGGGGAATACAGACAGACAGACGTTTGCCGTCAATTTATTTTTTGGTATCAGAGACCCACTAACATACATTGTGACAACACAATGATTTAGAGAAGTCATTTATTGCGAATGAGAACAATCTTTATCCAATTTTTGTTACCAGAAGCGGCAATAAGTCGTATTTTATCGAAAAATTGCCGTGTTCCGTCGCGCGATAACAGTACGTTGTCATTTTACGAAGGCGAAAAAGTAAAACGATTAGACTAGGATTCTTTTAAATGATGCAGAGTGACATATTGTCACTCTTATCACGTTTGTTTTGGGAGAAAGTCAGTTATGTGCAATAAAATCAAGGAGAACTGTAGTCTTCAGAAAACTCCGGAATTTCAAGCATTTAAAAAAGTACTTCATTACAAGCGATGCTGAACAAGAGGGAAAACGACACAGATTGCAAATCTGTCTTAACTGTTTCCCCATCTTCTCTTAAGTGATATTCAGATATTGTCTTAAACGTTTCACGTACTACTCTTTTTTTAAATATTAGTACCGGAAGTTTTTGCATAAATTAGAATAAAATAATGACAATTTTCCAAAAATACATGAACACTATCTTTTATGAAAACAATAGTTACAAATGTTCTCTTGCCAAGTTCTAGAAGGTCTCTAGAGTAAAGAAACCAAAGTTGAACCTTTTTAAAAAAGAATGATTTATTTAAAAAAAAGTATGTAACTCAAAATTGCCTAAGTTAAAAAAAGTGGTTTTCATTCCTGGGACGTTTCTAAACATTTATTTTGATTACTACTAACCATTATGTTACATGACACAATACGTAAATACTTCATTATACATTTTATGTAGGGCTAGTTATTTTTTGAATATTTTTTTGTGAGTGCGAGGTGGGAAGTTTTTAAACATAAAGAAAGTTTCAAGCCTTGCTTTTTGATAAGGAATGATGTTGAAAGTCATTGAGATAAATGGATTTAGTAATGCTCAACACATTTTTGAGCATATTGCCACAAAATCAACTTTACCTATACATATGTGACACATCACTTTGTTGACGATTCTACAAAACTTCCACAAAATTACCTATCACATTATCTTATTGACGATTCTCCAAAATTGATAAGATGGGATCTCTTTCCAGTAGTTTGATTAAAACATATTTGCACACGATAACAGAAATATTACAAGTACGCAATTTTGCGAATAGTTATTGTATACCATTGTTATCAATTATGCTAGAAAGTTTGTGCTCTTTAGCAGATGTGATGCAGCACCGTTTTAATTTTGGTACAAGTGGTGACGATGTGGTCTCAGTTGTGTACCCACAATGCATAACATTGTTCAGTTGTACCCTTGTAAGTTAGATGGGATCGGCCTACATGGAAGTGACACCATACACACTGGGTGCCAATAACTCTTCCTACTTCACAGTTCATAAATACCCATTATATTGCGGACATTTGCAAAATCTTGGAAATAATTAGTACTTGAATTGTAAAATTTCCTTCAAATCATTACATCTACTGAAATCTGAATGACACGGGACTAAACCTGTTATACACGTTATTTTCCTGTACAGAAAGGGCATAAAAATGTTTTTTTAGTTTCTACACGCTACTTTTTCGATATCGAAAAGGGGTGAACCCAGGGTTTTACACGATCATTTCGTTTTCTACTGGTACTCGTGACGGAAATATTTCCTCCGGACTCCCCAAAAAGCGCTGAAGCTCACACAGTTGGACATCGCCCCTATCGACATCGCCTCGAACGTACAAAATGAAGTTGCGACCGAGATATCATTAGAACCCAGTACATGGGTCAACCGTTTTATTTCTCATCACACAAATCGCTTCACGACAGAATCTAACACAACAGAACAAAATAAAACAAATCGTACCCCACGTAGCAATCGACAAAAAGTTCAGGGAAGTGAAGTCTGCAGCTTCGTAGTCTGTTGCCTGTACAGAAAAATTACACATACTGTCTTACACACATTTTTCTGTGCAGATCACACCTGGTCTGTTCCTTTTCTGTTCCAACGAAGAGCGATGAAAAACGAATCGAGTAAAACGAGCCTAAGATGGAAAAAAGTTCCAGTATTGGACCCATCTATCTTTATTTAATACTTGAACAATATTTGCTCACCGCAGAGTAGAGAATTTAGGAAAAACCACATACCACAGGAAGCTTCAGCCGCAAATGCTCTGCACTAAACGAAAAGTCGTGGGTCAGAATTCCGCGAACGTTTTGAAAGTTCTCATCTCGTGGATGTGATGCAACAGCAAATCACCAAAAGTTCCTTTATAACATCAATTTTAATTAGGGATATCAACATTTAATTATACGTCTTCTAAGCCTCAAAATAGTGTTCGTAGCTGACAGTTAAAGATAATTGCGAACAATTAAAGACACTGATAAAAACAAGTATGCAAAAGATACCATATGCATTGAAAGAAATAAAATCATTAAGATAATGAGACCAAAACATTTAAAACGACATATTTTTAATATTTTATACATTAAACAATCATTTTAATATTAATAAATATGTTAATTAAATTAGAAATAGAATTGTATTTATTTATTCATCTGCTTTATTAAAAAGAATTGAATATGAATGTTTTTAAATATTGAAAATATATCATATTTGCACCACCCATATGTGCACCCGGGAGGAGGTTATCTCAAGACATAAAACCACGCGTGTGATTTTTGACTCTGCCAGCTACTGCGCATTCAGTCAAAACGTCTTTCGTAATTCTTGAAATCTAAAGGAGGAAAAATGACACCGGGCATACTTGTATGTGCAGTTTCACGCATTTTATGGAGTGGAATTTTCCGACGGATAAAATATTTTCAATTACCACTCAACGTAGAACTTTTATTAAATGAAATGTAATATCTACGCAAATTCTAATAATCAACATTCACGAACTAAGAAAACAGCGATTTCAACAAAGAGTAAAAGTATTGAATAGGAACAGTCATTTCCGAGCGAGTCATTTCCGTGGAGGATGCTAAACCTTAAAGTTAATTTGTAGAGTGTTTGGCAATGAGTGTTGTCCCCAGTTTGCGAAGATAGTATACCTAGATCTGGTTTAGTGATGAAGGTTGAAACTGATACGGAAAAACAATTTTTACAAAAATATGAAGTGATGCGTATTAAATATTACTCAGTGCGCATATACAAAGAATTTTAAAATGTTCCATATCGCAACACGCAAGTAGCAAATATTAATGGGCAACGGTGTCTTTTTTAGAGCCTTGTTGTCGAGAGTAGTGTCAGAAGTAGTAGGGGCAAATGAGGCAAAGTGGAACCGTTAAGCTTGTAGCAACTACACAGTCTACATATTGTTTTAAAAATATTAATACATACTTTAAAATATTAGATACCTTGTGCTATAACCTATAGAAAGTCTGTGCTATCAGCAAAACTGGTTCTTATTTTTATAATTTTCTAGAGGTCAGCATTTTTTTTTCACTTTGCCCCCCCCCCCTGGAGCAAAACGGAACAAAGATAATTAAATAATGTTTACTGCTTAAATATTGGTATATAATGTAAACCAGAATTTAAAAAAATCATATACTGAAGTAATCAAAATTTATTTTATATTGGCATACGTAGCTTCTTTTTCACCGGTTTATATTTTTGAATTGCGTTCCTTCACAGAACATTTAATATCACTCAGATAAGGTGATATGATGTCTGTTTTTAAACTCGTTTGGTTGGACGTACATGGATTTCATTCTTGTCTGTCCGGGATGTGCTGCATCGTAGGCGATCGAGCTGACGTTTTGGCCATCATGTTGTGACCTCCGAACTTCGACCTCTATTACCCGTACGAGGACGAGGATTGGGAGTCAGGGTTGATGGGTTATTTCATTTTGTTAGGGGGTTTGTGAGTGGCGGGGTGGTGGGGGAGGATAGAGATTGGGTGGCGATGGGTTGGGGGGAGGGGATGGCCCTTTTCGGATAGGTGTAGAGGGTTGGTTAGGTGTTGGTAGTTGCTTTTGTCGATGATAGGAGTATGTACATTTTGTTGATTGGTTGCCCTTATCGATTTTGTTCCTTTTGTCGTTGTGAAGTGTTTGTCTTATTAATTAATTGTTTGTGATTATGTTTTATCTGCCTTTGTTTGTCTTCCTGTGTTTTGTCGTGTGGTGCGTGTTTCCGTTTTGTGACATGTGTCTATCGTTTGTATGATTGTCGATTTGTTGCGTTTATCGTAACCGTTTAATTTTGTCGTTGTCGTGTCAGTCATTAGCCCTCTTGCTTGAGAGGGGGCAGTTGGAGGATGTCAAGTGGGTGATGTTTGCCAGTGAAGCGAGGTGGATTTCTGAGGATGCTGTAGTGGGGAATGATTAGTTCACGGAACTTAGGATTGTAGATGTATTTTCTTATTTGTGCTATTGTAGAGTGATGGAGGGGTGTAAGGATGTGGGAGTATTTCGTGTTGGGATCTTAGTAGGTTGAAGGGTGTGTACATGGTAGGGCGGTGCATGAGGCGGAGGGTGTAGTTTTCCATACTTGTCATTTTTGTGGGAAGTGGCAATCCAGGTGGGGTGTGCATATGATATGATGGGGCGGATATAGATGTAGTAGGTCTGTGATTTATTTTTCGCGAGAAGAGAAGGATGGGTGAGGATGTGGTGTACGGCGTTTGTGATTCTAATGACTTTGGTTCTTCTTCGTGGGGTAGGGGAGTCATGTCATAGGGGTAAAGGATGGTTTGGACTCCAAGGGTGCCTGGGTTGTCTTTACCATAGATGGAGAATAGGATTGGGGATAGCACGACTCCTTGTGCTACGTGTAAAACCACAGGCTCCTCTCTCGTGGACGGAGGCTGCATTGTTTCCGTTGAAGGTCTGCGCGCGTGGGAAACGAGCAATACTGAGAACGAGAAGTGCGCAAATCGAGACGAGTAACGCGCGCCGCGACCTTTGGGCGGGCGAGGGGGCGCGACCGCTCCGCGCGAACCCGTCGCCAGTCGCTCGCGGACCGGGCTGAGGCTGGCAGGCCGCACCGCGCCGCGCCGCTCTCGACGCCTCGGGACCCACGGGCGCGCGCCCATGCAGCGGAGCCGGACACCGCGCCACCGCGCCGCGCCAACGCGTGAGTGTTTATTTATTTATTTATTACGAAAATTGTCATATTAGACGAGGCGTTACTCTTCTTTAATATCCTGAATGTACTATTTCGGTTCTCTTATTACAAAACCGAAAAATGGAGCAATTTAAAAAAAAAACATTTTGGGGGTATTTATTGAGACCATCATATATTAATGATATAACTATATGAGTCGCTATAGCCAACAATATTTTTTATTACAATAGGAGCTTCCGATGGCTTAGCCATCATAATCAGTTTTCTAGTACAAGATAAAAAACATTAAAACGTGAATCAAAAAACAACATTAGAATAAAGTGATTACTAATAATTAAAAATTTTTAGAAAGTATATTTAACATTTTAAGAACTGAAAGAAAGAAAGAGGTGGCTTAAATCATATTCTATTTCAAGAAAGGAATGAAATAAAATTTGATCATGTGACATTTTGAAACAGAAAACATGAAAATGAAAGTTGGGCCGTTTCTTACCTGCTGTATGGAAGCCAAAAAAGCGACTACGGGCTCGGGCGAGCCAAGGGGCTCAAGTACCCGGCTGTGGGTGGGATGGCCTGGGTGCGGTGCGCTGTCTACTGTACACTGACTAATGTGCCGCCCCGGAAGAGTCCGGTGTGGGAGTTTTCTGTCTCAAAATTTCACATGTTCAAATTCAATTTCACATGTTCAATTCACTTTCTTGTAATATTAAATGATTTAACACCCTCTTTCTTTCAGTTCTTAAAATGTTAAATATATTTTCTAAATATTTAAATTATTAGTAATATCTTTATTCTAATGTTTTTTGATTCACGTTTTAATGTTGTTTTTTGTACTAGAAAACTGATGATGGCTAAGCCATCGAAATCTGCTATTGTAATAATATCGTTCGCCATAACGACTCATAATTATTTCATTGTTAATGCCAACGAAAACTCACCACAATACCAATAACTATCCTCTATTTCTGAGATCACACGTTCCTAGAACGCGTGGAAAACTTTGTTGTGAAGGCGAGCATCAAAAGGGATATTAATGAGTTGGAGGCACTTTGAATAAAATTTTGAGGAATACACGAAAAAACACAACTGCAATCCCCTTATACTTAATATAATTTAAAAAACACATGTTATGAAGTCCTGTACAGTATTGCATTCTACCTTTACTGGTGATACTTTGCAACTACAAAAAGGCAAACAGCAACATAACCAAATACCCAGTATCTTATAATGCAACTCCCGAAAGCCGGATGTCTTTCCCTACGCGCACTCGTTCGGCGCGGCCATTTGATAGCTGGCCGAGGATTATGCTCCGGTGCAGAATATGAAAAACTTTTACCTTGTCCCGCGTAAGCAGCGAAGCCCCGTTGCAGCGAAGAGACCAGCTTCCTCTCGTGGCCTCTGCCTCGACGCCTCACGCCTGGGCTCAGTTCAGCCTCCCAGCCTCACACACCGCCGTCCGTTCACTTCCAATCTCACGAGCCGAATCCCCTTCTCCATGCACTCACTCGCTACCCCAACCGACTGTCAGTGTGTATTCCTTGGAGTTAGTGGCCGACGTGAGTTCAGAACTCTCTAGCCTAGGTGGCGTTGTACACCTCTAGGCGGCGACCGCGCGGGCATTGGTCACATTTATTATTTACACTATACTTTGTACGAATAATGTTAAATGAACTGTCTAAGATGATATAATGTAATTTTCTGTATTCTTTTGTTTTCTTTAAAAAATTACGCAAATGTAATTTATTTAAAATATCTCTCACGTCATTAATATGCAGATTTCCAGCAATTTGTGTACATAATTGAATTTGTGAGTAGAAGTGCTTCAAATGACTCCCAATGAAATTTTTCAAAAACTCAAAAGTTTTCTTTGAAAAAGAGCTTCATATTTCGCATTTACAGTCACGCTTAAACGCCATTTTCTTCAAAACTACTGCAAATTTTCAACGAAAATTGTCATACAGGACGAGAATTTACTCTTCTTAAATATTATTAAAGTACTATTTAGGTTCTCTTTTTAGGAAACCGAAAAATGGAGAAATTTTTTAAAAAAATAAATTTTTTGCAACAATAGATTGCAGCTGCAAGAGGATATGGCAAATCCGAATAGTTATCCCAGAGCAAAGAAATTAGGAGACAAATGCGAGAAATCTGTACCATTCTGTAGCACCACAAGTTTATTTTGGGGTATCGAATACTTAGGTCTTTAGTCCCGTTATTATATATTATATTATATTCTATATTATATTCCGTCTTCCTTCCTAGCTGGATATTAGGCGCCCACTTTCTCGTACACGTCACCATACGGGAGTCGGGACATGTTCTAAGCTCCGGATTGGTTTCCCAATATGTACAAGTATGGTAGTGTAGTGCTTCTGTGGGGGTGTACGGGAAGAGGAGGGGCAAGAATGATGAAGAACGGTCCGTTTCTTACGGTTATACTCCTGTATTCTCCTAGTGTTGGCATAAGAAACTGCCCATGAAAAATCTAGCACTCAAAGCAGCCGGCCACAATAATTCTTCTCCAGATAGTGGGTGATTTCGATCCAGCTTTGTTGCTAGTGTCGAAAATCCACCGCGACCGGGACTCGAAGGGTAGAACCTCCTGGTAAACGAAGCTGCAGCGACAACGAGGTTTCCGCCGTAGTAGCTCTGCTCTTAGGTGTGCGGTCGAGACTCCGAGGCGCGTCGGTGCGGCTGCGCTCGCGTGCAGATGCCGCCGGGAGTGAGGCACGCGTTGCCGCCGCCGCCGCCGCCGCCACGCCCCAGCGCGCAGGTGCGCGGACCTCGGCGCGTGACCTGCAAGACTTATCCCTCCGAATTAAACGCAATTGGGAAGCCTAATGATTTAAGACCGCGGAGGGCGCGTGGGCGGGAATTCGGGCACGGAGGGGGGATTCTGAGGAGGGGGGACAACGGTGCGGGGGAGGGATGGAAGGCAATCCGTGAGAAGGGAGCAGTTGGCAGGACGAAAAGTGCGCGAGATGGAATGCAGTCTGCGAGATGAGTGGAACTGTGTCGGTGGAGAATACGAATGGCAGAAGGTATGAACAGCCGCTGCAGGCTGGGGTGGCTTTGGGTGACAAGGGTGCGGGAAGGAGGATGGGAGGTGGGCTGTATGAAGACACAGAGAGGCGGGGTCACCCGGTGGGAAAATGGCGGGTCGCTGGGAATAGTGAAAATACGGGGCAGGTGGGACATCAGAATGTTATGATGTGGCAGCAGAAAGGCGCGTGGGCCGGCTGGCTGGACGATGGGGCGAGGGGGGGGGTCTGAGCGACCAGAAGCCGGGCGGTCCGCTGGAGGAGATGCGGCGGCCTGGGGCCCTGCACGGGGGCGTGGAGCCCTTCCCGCCCAATTCGTTTAACCGGCCACGGAGACCTCCCGCGCCAGCCTGCGGAATATCAAGGAGCGTGCTGATGCGATCCGTGGCTGGCCTACCTGATGGCGTTGGGCGAAAGCAAAAGGAAAGATGGAAACGAGTAAGTGAAAGAAAAGGAAATGAAGTGAAGATAACGGTGAAATGAACGAACGTAGACAAAAGGTGAAGAAAGAATAAGAAACTTGAGAATAAGAGAAGAAGAGTAGCAAAATAAATACGAAATAAAAAAATGTCAAAGGAATTCAAGTTATCTAATTTGTCAATGCATAATTTGAGAAACATTTTACAATATTGTTTAATTATTTAATGAATAAGAATGAATGAACGTCAAATGAGGAACAAATAGATTCAAGACATAATTAGATGACAGATTAGACTATATGTGAAAGACTAAATAACATACATCAAAAGGAAACTTTGTGCAACAAAAGTAAGAGAAAGCTCAGAATAATTTGCATTTCACTATCGATATGCATGTATTTGAATGCCGTTTCTGTCACTTGATTCGTTTGTCAGAGGGGGATAAATAAACGAGGTTGGATCGGTAGAGATGAGATGTGGCAAGGTAGAGTTGCAGCGACGTCGTTCGGGGCCAATTCGAAGGGGGCGGAGGGGGCGGAGGTAGGCGTAGGGGGACGGAGGGGGTGGTGGGCGACGAAGGGGGGCAGAGGGGGCGGAGGGGGATGGGGGGCGGCGGAGGGGGGCAGAAGGGGCCGGTGGGCAAAAGCTGCGGTGGCTCGCGAAGCGACAGCCGTTGTTTAATTAAACTGCGCAAGAAGGAAACGTGAGCCGGGAATATAATTAAATTACGAAGGCGCGGCGGCCGCCCCAAAGGAAGATCACTGTCATCGCCTTCAAAGGCCACGCCGCTCAATTTCGCGCAGGCGCTTGCAATCCCCGGGGGCGACCTGGGAGTCGCGGTGCGCTCGCCTCTTGCACCAATGCAATCACGTCGTCCCCTGCCCCCTGCGTCTGCATCTGCCTTCGAAAATATTAATCTCTTCAAAGAAGGGAAATGGTAGCGGCAGAGACTAATCGTTTGAGGATATGATGGCATCGTAGTTCCAAGGTCGCAGAGGGCAGAACTATCAAAGATCAGCATCTATAGACAAAAATACTACACGAGTACTGCAGTTTTCATAGTCAAATTTAACTAGATTACCGCTCCCCCAACAATAAATTCTAAAAGAAATCAAATAAGCAAACGATATTAGCAGTAGTAAAATACTTCGATAGCTATATATAGTAACAATTAATTGAGGCAATTGAGTTATCGTGTGCGTTGATAATGGACATTTTTTGCAGAAAAACTCTTACTATTGAACCCTGGTAACGAAAAAGTGGATAGATCGTGTTCCTACATATGGTAGATTTCTTCCTGTAACACATGGTGTAGACAGAATCTATTGATATTGATTGATGACAAAACGCCTGTCTCTACGTCCGTCCGCTTGTTGTCAATGCCAGCGCCAAAACCGTCCAGTCAATTTTCTCCATAATTATTCTCTAGTCGATCTGTATGATGTCACGGCCCCTTGAATTTGAAAGAGATGTTTTAATTTTGGGAGGTACTTTATATTAAGTACCTGGGACACTTTCAAATTTTAAAAAATGGCTGCAACGTTTTTGTTAAAATGTTATTGTTGAATAGGTTGGCGGACGATTAAGAGATTTCCGCAGTTCTCACTTTCGTTAAAATGCCTAATTTTTGGAAAAGTGCCAAAATTCATTTTTCGGCTTTTTCCTGCAACTAAGATATTGAAGGTAGAGTTTGTTATTGATAAAACCTTTTCTTACAAGAGAGATTTCGAAATAAGGTCAGACACAATTTTTTCAAAAAATTAAGTAATTATTGTGTAATTTTGCTTGAAATATACGTTATTAAAAAAAACTGTTTTTCTATGAAATAGTGAAACTCGTATTTGAATGGACGTTTTAGGAAGCAAATCTATTAATTGATGAAATATAATGTTTTCATCTTGTGAAATTATTTAACCAATTGAAAGCATGAAATACTAAAACTAGTGGTGTTAAATCAGCACGTGCTTTCTTGCCCCATTTCCACGCACAATTGTCCAAAAGGAAGTCAATTTTCAAAACATTTTACATTATATAATTTTAAAATATATCTTAAAGGAACAGATTTCATTATAGGAAAAATATCTATCTTTAATACTTTAGTTGGAGGAAGACGCCGAAAAAAATGTTGAACTTTCGCCATTTTCGAAAAATCTGAGTTTTTAACAAAATTGGCCCTGCACCATTCTCTTACGTCCTTAACACTATCCAACAACACAATTGAATCAAAAATGATTGATCTTTTTTTTTATTTTGAAAATGTCCTTTGGGCTTTATGAAAAGTACCACCCAAAATTAAAATATCGGTTTCAAACTCAAGGGGCCTTGACATCATCTAATTCGATCTGGGAATATCAATTTTGGAGAAAACTGCCCCTGTGGGGTCCTGCATTCCGACGTATCCAGACGCCACCCCAAGTGTATACTTGCACGCCCGGGCTCCGGAATACGAGCCATTAGGCCTGGGGAGTAAAACCCCCCGGGGAATAAAAAGTGCCCGCCCAGGGGAGTACAATCCTCCTGATAAGACAAGAGTGTTTGGAGTAGAAGTCCACGCACGGTGTATATTGCCCGAACAATCAAGTTTTCTCAGAATACTGAAATATTATAAATCATTTAGTACCCATTGTATCAATCATTCGCTACTGCCTAACGTAACATTTTAATAAGATATTAGTCACAAATGTAAATTAAAAATGCCAAGTTACGGTTTATCTCGGTTTCACCGTAACATGTTATATATATTTGAATAAATGTTAATTATTTTAACAACAGTAATGAAAGTCTCCATAATATTTACATTCCTTTCAAAAACAGACTTAAGAAGTTCACGGATGAACATTTCCTTCACATACATGAAGTGTAGTACGAAGAATGCCTTACATATGTTTTCTTCAATGTAATCCATTTCAAGGAAGAATAGTCTTCAAGTCATGTTCGTCTTATTCTATTCATTGGATAGGATTGCGTGTCTTGGCTAATGACGCACGCTGGATCTTCTTTTGCAGTTGTCAACAGGCTCCTGCAGTGCTCAGATGTGTCTCAAGAAGAGACTAATGGAAGAGCTAGCGAAGAATTGTTCTACGATCTTCAACATCTTTCGTAAGGTAAGCTCTATAATTCGCTTCTTGAGTGTGTTAATTTGACAATTTGTATTGTGTTTGTTAATGTGTACAAGATACGGGATATAGTATAGTCAAGCTTCATATCCAGTATCCAAACCCTACTCTACATGGAAGTGCTGCAATATGCAAAAAAAATGAAATGATGTGAGAAACCGTTATTACTTACCCGTATACGTACGTATATACGGAGTAATTTACATAATATATGGACAGTTTTTTAATGCTGCGGAAAATCGATTTCGAGATTTCAACGGAAATACATGTTTGTCCGTCTGTCTGTCCGTCTGTGAACACTAGTAGCGCCTAAACCATCAGTAGGATTTTTCTCCACATTGAAAAAACACCTTTCCATCCGGCTCGAGTCAAAACTTCGGAGATTTCAAAACATTTTCAAAATTTGGGGGTACTTTACAATAAGCCCTCGAGACATTTTGAAAATTTTCTCAAAAAGGCTCCAAATTGTTTATTTAAATTTCTTGCAAGAATAGGGAAATGAAATAGGATAGACTTGTAAATGTGGAAGAGGTCAGATACGGTTAACTCTGAATTTTTGAAAATTTCAAAAGTATGCATTTCTTTCGGTGCCTTCTTACAACTACAAAATTAAAGATAGAGATTTTTCCTTGAAATTCAGTTTTGTTCTCCATAGTGCGTTATTTCATTATGGTCATGTACCGTTTTTTAAAAATTTTAGTACTTTACGCGCAATATTGCTTACAATATGTGCAATTTTAAAAAAATACAAAAAGATTTTCTTAAAAACGACTCCAATTTTTTTCTTTACACTTTTGCTAGGGATAGTGCTAAATGTACTCTATAAGTGACAAAATCTCCATATTGCTCAATTTTTTTGTTTTCTCAAAAATAAAAAATATAATTTTTGACTTATTTCTCATGTCGTTAATATTTATACTAGACGCAATTTGTTCACATTATTGTAAAATGAGTATATATGCTTTAAATAATGTATAAAGTTTATCGAATACTCAACCGTTTCTGTGAAAATAGCCTAAAATTCCGCATTTTTATAAACGCCCTAACGCCATTTTTTCAAAACAGCTTCAATGATTTTCTTCAAACATCTCGAACAAATAGTTATAATTCCACTCTTTAATATGACGTCAAGTTCATTTCGGTGTATTTTTTGTTTTTTCAAAAATTACACAAATATAAATTTTTTGAATGATCATTCACGCCGGTGATATACACATTTCCAGCCATTTGTATTTGTGAGTTAAAGTACTGAAAATTGCTTGAAATGAAGTTTTTCGAAAACTTAAAAAATTTCTGTGAAAAAGAGCTTCAAAATTTGTATTTACAGTAGCGATTATACGCCTGTTTCGTAAAAACGGCTCCAAATTTTTCAAAGAAAATTGCCGTTAGGACGAGGTTTTACTGTTCTGTAATAATCTTAAAATAATATTTCCGCTCTACAATTAGAAAATCGAAAAATTAAAAATGTAAAATTTGTACTTTGGGTGGCGATAGATGGCAACTGACGAGAGTATGTGGCGAGCCCTAGTAGCTACCCGAGACCAACGGAAATAGAAAACTAATACAGGAAAGTTTCTGTCATTCTGTAGCACCACTAGTCTATTTAACTTATAATTTTTGTGAATTGTTAATTATAGTTTGTTGTCTTCAAGCCTTGTTTTGTGTCTTTGTACTCTAGTCCTGATGAATAAATTAAAATATCAAAACGTTAGCTGTGTCATTGTTCATAATTGATAAAACACGCGAACTACATTCCTTATTTCATCAATGATGTTGAATTCAATTGTTATTCTTAATGACAAATTTGCAATTTTCAAAACATAATGAGAGTT
This sequence comes from Gryllus longicercus, assembly GCA_038098605.1. Classification (NCBI taxonomy): domain Eukaryota; kingdom Metazoa; phylum Arthropoda; class Insecta; order Orthoptera; family Gryllidae; genus Gryllus; species Gryllus longicercus. Next base: position 450,024 of record JAZDUA010000654.1, read on the forward strand.
CCCCAAAAATGTGACCAGCGCCAATTATATTATCGTGAGTCCCAATGAGTCCAATCGGTGGACACGTACACTTTACCTGGAAAAGGTCATAAAAACTTTCCTTGGGTGTGTTCTGTATACCCAGGCACTAGTTAAAACCCCCAGGGTTTCGACCTTCCAGACCCTGTGCAAACTCCAGGAGGTCCGAATAACTTTATCAGATTTTTTCGTTGTTTTCTATATAAATCTGTAATCTTATGTTTCGTTAAGTTAATATTCCATTCAATTATAAAGAAGATACATATATCTACAGCTGTTTTCTGAAATATTACTTCGAAACCAATTACCAAGCGAGCTACATGTTTTCAATAAACAGTATTTTTTCTCCAGTGTGTAGGAATTCATCTGGTTGTGATTTTATAATAAACTTATAATAAACATAATTAATATTACATAAAATATTATTATTTATCTCATCGTTGGTTTACACAATACTTCACAAATGTACTCATTGCGGAAAATATAAATATGCAAAAACATGATGGATGTGTTTCCCAATGGGTTGATATTGTATGTGCTCATGATCCACATTAATACTTCAACGCGAAAACAATGATCTTTCAACAAAACTCGATATACGTTATTCCTAGGGAATTACATAGTGGGTCCCGGGCGCGGAGATCCGAAAATCAGCATCCCCTGAAAGCTAGAAAAAGCTCCTGAAAGAGGAAAGTTCTATTAAACAGCCTCGCCCGTCTTGCCCACTGAACCCATTCACTGCGCTTTACATGGGGTATGTACTGTCCGAGTTGCATAAGCCCCCCCTCCCCTCAGATAACATAGGTACTATTCCTTGTCCAGCGAATGAAATAGATGTAAACAAACCGGAATATCCGCCGAAGCGCGCGGTTCGAGGCATCTGCTGTCATCTAACAGTGGTAAAAATACTATACTTTTTATAAACACTCCGCCATCACCGCCGTGCTTGCTGTGGCATTGCACAACATCCCTCTATCAAGGCAGCATGCGCGAAACAAACCGACGATTGCATAAACGACATAGAGGCATGCAAAGGAAGATTTCACTGAACATTTTATTTGTTAATAGTTGTGAATGAATTATAGTACATTAATTTTTAATAGTAATGTAATATTATTGCCAATAAGACTATAACATTCATGCACACAGCGAAAATCGCGGGGAGTCTCATGTCTTGAATGTAAAGCTCTGAATTTTTGTAATTTCACAGATACAAACATTCACGCAAAAAATTATATTTAATTGACATTAAATTTAGACGTAACTTACTTGGTAAAAAAATTTCACTATGCAATATACACATGTGTTGTGTTGTCCGCCATTAGAAGGAAACTACTTCCTCGCTTGATATGTACCATCTGATTATTTTCCCTTGTCCTTAGATTTCACGATTCAACTTATATAATTTAAAGTAAATAAGCATTTACTGTGGCTCACTTTAAAATTCGGACACCCAGATATTCTACAAAAATTACCTTACGCCACCACTCCCCAACGTCACATATTCCTTTGCAAACTGAATTCATTTAGCTCTATTCCCAGCACCGATAAAGGGTTTCGTCCTGGCCGCTCTGCCGTGATATCCGGCATTCCTAATTACTTGGCGCACTGTTTCGGGGTGCACAGATGTCCCTGACACTTCGCGCAGTTCCGCTGCCAGCTGGACGGCACTCACCTTCGGATTTTCTCGAACTCTTCTCAAAAGTGCACGCTGCTCTCTTTCGCGGATCTTCTTGCGTTGTCCCTGTTGCGGTTTAGATTCAATTCTGTCTTCTTTCTCAAATCTCCTAATGATATCGTGCCCCGTGCTGTTGCTCTTGAGTAAAATATTTGCGACATCCCTGCAGGAGCGTCCCTTTGCATGGTGGAAAACCACAAGCTGCCTCTGCCCGAACGTCGAGGTCTTTCCCTTGCGCCCCATCGCAAGAGGTGTTTACAGGCGGAAATATTTACAGCGACTGACTGAAGCTTCGTTTGTCCTGGGTAGGGGATGGTGCGCCTATCGCGCTATCTAGGAGAGGGGCGAAGGGGAAACAGGACATTTTGCACTACGTGTCCGAATATTAATGTGACTTCGTATTCTTGCATATTCACACATAAATCTGCGTTTTTGAAACGTACGTTTCCCAATAATAAATACACAGTTAATTTGCATTTCTTCATATGTAACTACCGCGCACGTGCGAAAAATTAACAATCAAACATGAAACGCCTTCAGAATGTCTGGCTGTCTGAATATTAATGTGGGCCTCTGTATGTATCTGCTTTGTACGTATGAATGGTTTTTAGGAATTGTCTATTGTATGTAACATACATATACTTGAATTTCACAGTACTATTTTCTGACGCTTATGCTTAAAAACGTGCGAGGAGTGTGTCGTTGACTTGCAGCCAATCAGCGATTGCATACCTACGTGTATTTTTTTACATCCACCTCGTTCTCTCGTTGGATACGTATAATGGTTTCCCACAACTATGGGCCACCCTTATAACTTCTAAACTGTTCTCGATATCGAAAGGCAGTTTTCGCTGAACAATGCGTAATCATGGGGCAAGCAACATGCTTTAGAGAAATTGTCTATAATAATTTTTAGTTTTTGAGAAAGTTAGTCATCTTTGATTTTTTAAATGGAACTGGATAGTTCTCTTACCAACAATGGATAGATGATGAAAGAAGAAATAAAATGATTTATCATATGCTAGAATTTTGATAATTATTTCAGAATAAAATTAGACTCTCACACATTCACCTAATAACAAAAGCTGACCCAGAACCCTGTCCTAAATGTGTATCCCTAGTAGAAAGTAGATTTTCCGGGCTGGTAGGCCGTGGTCCAGTTGGCATAGTTGGGCCAACTATGGCCCAACTATGGCCCAACTATGCCAACTGGACCACGGCCTACCAGCCCGGAAAATCTACTTTCTACTGACTCCGGCCGTGAAAGCCTACGATACTATATGTATCCCTAGTGTCTACATCCCATATTATTCTGGAGTGCCCTGAACTAGCTCATATATGACAGTCATTAAATTTAAAAGATTCTCTATGTAATTCCTTCTCCTCTCCAGAAGAATGTATAAAAGTCTTACAACTTTTAAAAACATCACAAATTGATACCTTAATATAAATACCCTCCTTTACCTATATCTCATATACAATAATCCTTCAAACATGTTGTTAATATCAAAACTTGAGTAATGTAAATAAATAAATATCTGTACCCATCCCAATTATGTAAGTACCTACATTATTAATACATTTTGACCATTTATATGCTTGTATGAATTGTATGTAATTGTATAATGGCATAACTGTTAAAAATGTGTACTCTTGTGTAAATTATAAATTGATTCTCGTGGTCGCTTATGACTAAGTTGTTGAAAAGCGACCTTAAATAAATAAAATTTAAAAAATATTAGACTTTCTGATGAGTAATTTTAAGCAAATGGTCATTTTTTGTAGCAGCCCTTGCAACAGTCCCCGTTGGGGAAGGTGGGCTGCCCGGCGTCGATACTCATTTCTGGAGAGACAGTCTGAGCGGGGTGGCCTTGAAGAATAGAGGCATAACTACAGCAATCCATGGTCTTGACAGGAAGAACATATCAACAAACATCAATATTAACAATCAGAATTGGAGTTTTTTTCCCATTTGTTCATCTGAATTGAACTTTTCTTCTACTGAAATTATATAGTAACGATAATTGAAAATAACAAAATTAAAAAATAGCGGAAGAATTAACGATAGCAATAATAAAGGTCATTTTCAAAATAACCAAAATCAAGCTCATTGTGATATGGCAGAAACAAAGCATCACTTTAAAACACGGGAAGGGAATGAATGCTTATAGCTTTTCATTGTAGTATCTTGATTAACTCATTAATAATAGAAAGGTAGATATTTTCTCTTATTATTTACTGTTAATAAAATTCCTATTTAAACATGTGCCCAAAGAACAAAGTAATAAAAAAATTGAAATTCTCTTGACAGTTCTATCGGAGTAAATTTATCTAACTTTAACAAAAATGTGCATCTGCAGTCTCGACTGCTTGGCTCGACATCTACAGTCTCACTTCATAACAACATGTGCTGCCCCAAACATGGAAATACTCAACAGAATACGGAAGTGTACAGTTTTCTTTTCCTTTTATGAACAGCAGCAGTCGTATGATTGCAAAGTGGAGGCGTGATCATCTTAATCCAAAATGAAATTTACCAAGCAAGATGGTTGGATTCTTGTCAAGTTTGAAAATTATATTTATTATTGTCATCTTCCTTACGCTACCAAGTCGTTATCGTCGTACCTATCGTTCCTGAGAATGATGGTTTTTGAAAATTCAGCAGAAGATAAGTCAAATCCAGATGAAGCAATGGAAAAAATCTCATATTCTGATCGTAAAAATTGGTGATCCTTAGTGTGACCTCAGTGTCAAGACCATGGATTGCTGTAGTTGTGCCTCTTATTCCTCGCTGCCACCGCTCCCAACCTCCACTTTCCACGCAACAGTCACGATGCCACGAAGGCCACCGTCCCCGAAGGCGAGAGTTTCAAGGGCTCCTACACCGAATATTGTCCGTTTAATTCAAAATCACAAGTCTGTAAGTAATTTTATACTCAAATTACTATCAAAATACTATCAAAACCATACGTAATTTTATCCCCCTCTTAATGATCTATTCATTGCTGGTGAGAAAAATATATTGTCCAATTTAAAAAATCAAAGATGATTAAATATCTCGAAAACTACAAATATTATATACAATTTATCCGTGGCATGCTACTTGCCCTATAATTCCGCATTGTTCAGTGGGAACTACAATTCGATATCCTGAACCGTCTAGAAGTTATGGAGGTGGTCCATAGTTAGTACGACACCCTATGCGGATTTATAAACGTAGTATACAGATATATTAGTAATTCTGCAGCAAAACACGACAATTTAGTGTCAGAAAAAACTCGCAGCGTGAGGCCTTGATACATAAAAGGGAATAAATCGTGTCCCAATAAATAGTAAATATTGCACTAATACGCTGTATATTCAGAATCCACTATTTGTGGGTCCTTTATACCGAAAAAAAGGTTCACGACAAAACGTTCGTCCGCGTGTTAATTCATGTGAACCTACAATCGTATTTTGGCTGTGCGTCAAGTTGGCTGAATTTTATCTGTGTACTTTCCCACCTATCTTTCCCGCCGAAGGTCGATCTGAAATGTCCGAGGTCTCACTTAGAACTGGCGCTTGACTGCATTTTGAGACACGGTGAGAGAACAAAGAGAACACATTGTGCCAGAGGCACTCGAAGTCAGCGTAACAAACAGCCTTGCCTATGTACAACGAAAATACATCATGTTTCCGCCGACTACAAGTTCAGTAACATTTGATGGCGTGTGACAATAAAATGTTAATACGCGTAACAATCAAATGTTGATGCGCTGTTCGTCGAGCATTTTACATTTCATAATCGAAACTGGAACAGAAGATGGTGTAACCTTTGGAATTATAGTTTAAACTAATTCTTATCTTACAAGTGGCTCAAAAAAGTGTATCTTTGCTAACGAACACAATAGAATTTTATCAATGTAATTAACGTTTTATTTTACTCTATTTCCTTTTTAACATTTTGCTATATTTTCTAACTGAATATAAACGATTATTGTTTCTCTTATTTTGGCAGTACACTTCACTATATCGGATATAATAATGAACTATTTTATGTATTTCAGAAAGCTTTATTATTTTGGATTTTCTAATGACCTATTTAATTGTTTCTGAAAACGTAACTTATTAGCGTATAAAGGTGATCGGATAACATACTCCTATATCATCTTTCACATATCCTTTCTGACGTTTTCTATTATCAGAATTAGAGTATGGATGTAAACAGGACGAGTTTTCTCGAGTATAAAACCACAGAGTGATATGCATAGGGAAATAATTAAATGTTTCTTGTGACATGCTCATAAACGATTCCTTGTTCCAGTTTGCCGACGATTCGTGGTGTTCCATAACGTATACAATCTTTTCGCTGTGAGACGATTTATTAAGCGAATTGTTTATAAATACTAGAGTTAAGATCTACTTTCTTTCGATTCATACTAGGAATAACAGGAATTTGAAGTGTATTCAAATAATTAATGTAATAGAGATGCGAATACTTTCATGTTCTAATCACAAATTGGAGTGAATTAAACAAGTATACTTCTAATTCGCTTTACATTAAAGTCTATTAAAAACTTTAAAGTATTTTACTTTGGTTCTCAACATATAGAAAATAAATTATGACATTAAGTATCATAATAGCTCAAAACTAATAATTTACATAATAAGTGGTGATGCAATTAAAATAATGAGAAGTAAATAGAGTTAAAATTGACTGTATGCACTTGCACGTTCATTTCTTTAATTATCTCAGGAGTGGTAAACATAAGACAAAGTTTCAGTGCTATGAGTAATAGAGATTAACAGAGTTTGAACAATTAATATAATCTTTAAGAACGTGTTAGAACTGGTAACGTATAATTCAAAATGCTCAGACTTGGAATATTAATAATGAAAGTACATCCTTGCAACAGTAGACGTCTTATAAAATGAAATAAATGAATGAAAATTACAATAGGCCCAGAATGTCGCTATATTACAAGAGACAATGCGAATCATTCTAGCTTACGAGAATCACCATGGATCGTTCGAGGTTTACTTTGAAGCACAGAGCCTTTTGGGCATTTTCGGTTAAGAACCCTCCCCTTCGTATTAAGATTTCAAAGTGTTTTAAATTCTCATTAACATATTTTTTTCATTTACAACACTTATATTAGCACAATTATACATCGAATACTAAACATATTTACAACAAATCTGGTTGAGCATCTTTTGAATTTATACATTTTTGCAGGAAGGGATACATTCGGTTGTTCTATCAGCCACCTGCCACGTGCTCCGGCTGCCGCATCATACTGTGTTTAGGAAATGCGTTCTGGTTATTTACCTGTGGTCGTTCGCCTGTTTCGTTGGTTTTTTATTATTATTAGATTCATGCTTTTAGTCAACGTTGAATGCAGTTTCATTTACTTTTCTTCATTTTAATTTTTAAGTTGTGGTAAATTTTTCTTTAAAAAAAATTTGTTTTCTTGACAAAATTAATTTTGAATGTGTGATCCACCATCCGTAAAGCAAACTCGTGATAAAAGCAAGCATAATAGTGTGGTCCATAGTGAGGACAAACAAATTCTTATTAATATTTGCAACTATTTAAAAGGGAAGAATTCAGGATACCAAGAGCAATGCATTGTGGACAAAACAGCGACAGCAGTCAGTGCAAATTCAAGAACTGTGTTTGCAACAAGACTACAAACTGAAAGAGGTTCAATTACAACTCCTAATAAGAAGAGGAAAAGTCCATGCATTTGTGACAAGAGCAGGGAATAAACATACGATGAATTCGTGCGAAATGCAAACCACAGGAAATATGTATATGCATTTATAGTATAATAAGAATGTTCCGCCAACACTAAAAGCATTCTTGCGGCAGTAGTGTCAATGATCTCTCCAATTTCAAGGAATCCAGTTTTTATTTTTCACTGAAAGAGAATACTTTTAGATCTGAGGGAAGAAAAGAAAATACGCTTTGATAGAATTGGAAAGGTTCGCGACCAACCCTTTTAGCTCTAAAACTAGCACTCCGAGCCATTTCGAGACTAGTCGACACCATCGAGAGCGTAACTTTTATTTCACACAGTGCAGAGGAAATGCGCTACATTTGACATCACTGTAGAGACCGTACGTAACCACGGACGCGCCATAGTATTTGTCGGCACAAGTTAGTGGTACGTCATCAATCAAAATGGAATGATATATTACTGAATTGAAATGAAGGTAGAAGTCAGAAGTAAGTAAGACAATTTATTTATTGGCTTTAACCTCAGTTATACGTCAAGATACAATTAAGGAAATAATGAACAATACATAAACAAATAAGGAATACAGCTACTCAAAACACAAAAACTTAATCACACAAAACTTAAAACTACTATTTATTTTAAAAATATATTTACATTGTATTAATATTTAAAATGACCACAAGTATTAAATCTTGGTAAAAATAAAATCTTAAAACATATGCAACAAACTTCTGTATTACGTTTTGTTTTATTTATTAAATATTATTATTTCTATTATTATTATAAGCAAGGTTTTCTAAATAAACAGAAATTCAATGACAAATTATTGCACTTAATCAGTTAATAGTAACTATGGCCTTTCTGGGAGGCTTATTCAAATTCCTATATCAGTATTGATTGATTTTGTATTATTATTACATAGATTGTGATGACACAAAATAAATGAGAGGGCGTAATACACTCGGAGACACATTACTCCTCCCAAGTTATTTTCGCAAAGGTTTAGCCAACATGTAAGCTTACCTTATTCGAGGTACAAAAAAAAACACCTTATACTCATATTCTCATCAATCAGTTCAGTTACAAACATTTTTAACTTTACTTTTAAAACCCGCTGTTGCATAAGAAGAAGACATTCGTCCATTAAGAATGAAATTACCTTGACGATTCTTTGGCCGATATATCATAAGAAAATGACATACTTCTCTTAACCAATATGAATTATACGTTCTAAAGGTTTAATAATTGCTTAAAAAAATCCTTCGTACGCCTTCCTTCGGAGGGGAAGTAAAGCCGGCTGTCCCATGTTCGTAGATTTACTTGCATGTAAAAGATCCTCAAGTCTAAATGACGCCTCTGAGCTAAATTCAAATCGCCTGTTTCTCGCCCAAGAAATACCTCCTTTCTCTCCTAGTTGGTGAAAGGAGCGTAGCGAAATTTGCGTGGTCAGACGGAAGAGCGGGCCTGATGGCCCGAGTCTCGCCACGTAAAATAAGGCAAATTCAATTCAATTCAATTCAATTTACATTCTGCAATAAAAATAGAAACAGAGGGAGAGACAAAGTGTTGTAGGAAAATCTGAAATTATCCTGACGCTGGTTAAGGACGTGTGGGCGTGGACCGCACTAAGTCCTCTTACTCTGAGTTTCACGACCAAAAACCAATCATTTAAAAACGAAATCACATTATGTAAGAATGAATTGAGAAACTTTAAAACACTGTGCTTCCATCATCAGCTATTGTAATAAGAATGAAAGCCGTTGAAATGTTACTGCAGTTAGCAAATTGCCTGAAAGTGAATGTTATCGTCTGGAAGTGAAATCTAACAAACAGATCACGAATAAGGCGGCAAACGTCAAAAATGATATATTTGTGTTTTAATGACTTCTATTTTTACAGTTATATGCCGAACGTACTGAAGGGATTGCGAATATTATTATTATTATTATTATTATTATTATTATTATTATTATTATTATTATTATTATTATTATTATTATTATTATTATTTATTGTAATCACTAAGATAATAAATAAAATAAAAATAAAAGACATCAATATAGAAATAAGATCTGATTCTTACAACACGTAGATGCAGTAGAACAGTTCCACATGCCACCATCAGGCACCTCTCATGTTTTGACTGCAAAAAACATGGCGGCTGCTAGTTCTGAGAGCGTCAACCAAGAGCACTGAAACCATATTTTCCAAGTCAGTATATTCTGGCTCGTTGAACACAAACCGACAGAGGAAGGCATGCGGTCCAGTGTGCAATAAGGCGGAAGTTCGTGGTCCATTTCCTTGTGGCAGCAAACACATCCGGTCCCTGAGATAAACATAAACATATCCTTGAAAAACTAGCCTTTAAATGGCCTCACACCAAGAATAAAATATATATTGATGTTTGTGAAAACTGCAACATCAAGAAGGAGACACACTATTACAATAAAATTTTTTCCAAAGATTACGAATATATCACAATATACAGACGATTAGAATTACAGAATTGTATCTGCACTTTTACCTTTGGTATTTAGTAAGGTGTGACGCCGCCACACGCTGCTATCAGACGCCGTGGCATGGATTCAAAGTGAGCTTCGATAAGCGGCTGGGTACCCACCTACACGCTGTTTTTGTGCGTGACCACGAAGCACAGACAGTGGCTGCAGGGCCACAACGAACAAGTTTCCGACCGATCATATCCAGGATAGGTTCGATGGGCGAAATGTCAGGTGAACGTGCGGCGGCGCTGGTGTAACGGTTAGCGTACTGTTGTACCCAAGTTGGCTGGTTCAAACCCGATCGAAGCCTTGGATTTTTAAGGGCGAAAAAATCCTTCGTACGCCTTCCTTCGGAGGGGAAGTAAAGCAGGCTGTCCCATGTTGGTAGATTTACTTGCATGTAAAAGATCCTCAAGTCTAAATGACGCCTCTGAGCTAAATTCAAAATCGCCTGTTTCTCGCCCAAGAAATACCTCCTTCCTCTGCTAGTTGGTGAAAGGACCGTAGCGAAATTTGCGTGGTCAGGCGGAAGAGCGGGCCTGATGGCCCGAGTCTCGCCACGTAAAATAAGGCATTAATTCAATTCAATTCAATTCAACGTGCCGGCCAGGGAAGCAGTGGTACCCGTCGTTCTTCGCAGAGAGCTCGCACATCCCTCGCCGCGAGTCCAAGCATTGTTCTGCTGAAATATGGCATGTGGATCTGCTTGCAGGAGGGGCAGTACCTCGGGCTCTAAAACCTCCTTGATGGAGCGCTTGCTGTTCAGATTGTCCGCAACACGATCGAGGCGAGATCCTACATTGTAGCCAATGGCGCCCCAAATCATCACACTTTGCGTTTGTCACTATAGCGCGGAACGATGCTGGCTGGTAGATTGCGATCACCGCGAATGATCAAACACGTACGCGGCCATCGCTGTAGCACAAATTGAAGCGGGACTCGTCCGAAAACACTACATTTTGCCATTCAGCAAACCAGTGAACACGTTCACGTGCTCATTGCTGTCTAAAACGTTGGTGATTTCTGGTCAGCGGGATCGGACGCGGTGATATGCGCGCCACCTGTCCAACCCTCAGCAGACGGCGTGGAACTGTGGCCGCAGTCATGACCACACCCGTTGCAGTGCTCCAGAATCGAGCCTACACTGTAGATGAAGCCGTTCTGTTGGTTACGGCTATGCGGAAAAGATGGCGGACATTTCGCGCAGTGGTCGCATTGTGTGGTCCAGTTCGTCTCTGTATACGATCTTCCTCTATCCACTGGTTCCACGAACGCATCATTGTCGTAGCAGCGCGCCCCATTCGAGACACAATGTCACTCCCATTCGAGACACAATGTCACTGCTGGACAAATCCGCTTCCCGGAGACAGATCATTCTGCACCGTTCGAACTCATTCAGATGCTAGGATTGCGCCGTTTGGCGTCAACGAAGCATATCGGCACTTGCTTGCACATTTCCGCGTCGTTTGACGGCTCTGCATCGACTAAGTGTGGTGTAACACTGACATGATCTGTCAGACAAAGATGGGCGCTTGGCCAACGTTAACGCCATCTCTATGCAAATGTAATCATTTCTCATGGATACACTGTTGTACAGACCTACTGATTTTTAAGTGATTCCGACTATTCCTTCTGGGTGTTTCAATTTTGACAAACCCCAGTGTATATACGTACTTAGTATTTTGGACTGATTGTCATACTTTGCAGGGTAGCTAACGCCTTCTAATGGTGACTTCCATCCCTGGGCCTAGTTTAATTTCCACGCGTGGGGGGTAAGACAGACATATGGCGAACATGTCGTATTCCCTTCACCGTAGCTAGCCAACTCCGCCTGCCTGAGCATTTATTCCTCATGCAGCTACAACTCCATTTTTGCCTCGCCCAGGTATCAAACTCGGAACCGCACCATGTGAAACTAGTACTCCGCCCGCGAGCCAGCTTAAAGGCTACTTTGAATATCATACTTCTAATAAAGTGTATTGTTAAAAAACGGAAATCCATTAAGAGATTTCCGCAACTCGGCACCAAGTGTGATGTTAAATTCTTTTCACTATCCTTCTATTTATGCAGAATTTCATAACGTCAGTAAACTAAGTTCATAATACACACAGTTTCCTTGTAGAAAGCTTAGATGAGTTGGAAAGTACGTAAGTTATCTAGGGCATGCCTTATCGATCTTTTTCGCGCAAACAGAACTTGTTGGCTTCATTTGCTCACGTCGGATATGCTTCAATAACACCTGTCGCATGTTACCCTTATCTCCTGTTAAGCTCTCAGAATGAATCTGATACCAGTTTTTATATTGGGTGGTCAAGAACAGGAAATCCTATGAGGTGGTTGCAGGTCGGTGTTCCAAAACAACAGCGATTATATTGACTTACTATCAAAAATTAGACTCAGATGTCATGTAAATTAGTGCCTCATAAGATGATTCATTTGCTATGTCTAGAGAAAACACCTGAAATTTTATGACATTATTAAATAACTACTAAATAAAGTATCCTGGCGTTGAATGGGTAATTATGATTCACGCACTCCACCCACTCCACTTGCTTAAGCCTGGTCGGCCCATTCCTGCATTTCCTGGCCGGATGCTTACAATGCAGCCACCCAACAATGACACTCAAAACAAAAGTCCCAGTTCAAATTTTCAATAAAACCTTTGAATTTTCAAATATTGGCTTACAGAAGATGGAATACCTGAGGCGGAATCTTCCGCAAGGGAAGTACAATGGGACACATCCCCCCAACGTTTTTTACTTGATTCGTCTAATAGTTTCAATGCTAACTTAATTTTTACTAAACACACCTTCTGTAAAACATTTACCAATGAAAATTATTCGATCGATAACATTCAGATTGCGATAATACGGCGCGCACAAAAATATTTTACTGCCCATCATTATTGCAGAAAGCATGACAAAGAAAGAAGCACCTGAACTAGAGAGTGGATAAATCAGTTTCTCCATAAATCTGCTTTTTTTATATCTAACGAAGCGGATCAATGTGTACATTGCTTCCCAACCACCGCTGCCACCTCGTCTCCGTAACTGCCATTGTTTTATATTGTCCGAATATGTTATTGAATTCATGAATACCTTCCGCATTACTTGCCTTTTTTAATCTACAGCATTCATCATTTTAACTTCAATAAACGAATTAAGAAATATTCGTCAATACGCAAAAATACCGCGACGGTACTTGCATTAAAGTTACTTTATTTAATGTCCCCATTTTTACGTAATAGATTTATACTCGAAGCTGTCGCCGCGGCGCGGCGTGCGGTTAAACTCCGTATGTTCAACCAGGACGTCCAGAAAGAGCAGTTTTCGTGGTGTTCTCTTTCCTCGGTAAATAACAGAGGCGACAACTTGAGGAAAATTGTCGGAGACCCCATGTAATATTTCCGTAATCCTATCTTATTTCCTACGGGTTGGACTTCAGTTCCAAAATTCGATTCTTTGGTATTATCTTTACTATCTTGTTGCGCCTCTTTCGCTTCCAATTTCCTGCAAACAAGAGCTACCAAACATCGAGTATGTAATTCTCGTGTGCTGGTTTTGCCATCATATCTCGCATAGGCTGAGGTGCTTCAGGGCAAGTGATGCCATTACAGCACCTGGGTCCGGGAGGTTCTAGATTTGAGTCCCGAATTCGGCAGGGGTTTTGACACTAGTCAGATAGGCAGATCGAATACATCCAAGGTTTAGAGGAGAATTCAAGCGTCCGAGTGCTGTAATCGGTTTTCCTTTTTTTTTTTTTTTTTTTCGATCAACACCAGGCGAATGCCGGAACAATGCTCGAAAACACAAAAGAATCAATAAACCATCAAAACTCGCACTGTTTTCCCAATGTTTAATTTACAGTGATGTTTAATTTAATTATAGCAGTTAAAAAATAAAAATTAATAAATTAATTTTTCGGGGGCCTCCCAAATTTTACTGGAAGAGGAGAAAAGGGAACTGGACTCAATAAGGTTCGGGCGTAGGGTAAAGCGATGTAGGTTAAAGAAGGAAGATGCTATAAATATATGGAAGAAAGATTTGGGGAAAGCTAGAGCTCAGAGACCAGATAACCATATTGTATTCACAGAGAAGCCAAAGAGTAGGTTTTAGGAACGCTTTTGCATAGGCTGTTCATTAAAGCCCCCGAAAAATATCAACATTTCGACAGGGTGGAGCTGTGAGTTCATGATGATATATTCCGTATTATCGTGGAAGTTTTGCCCGTGTGGAATGATTGTTCTCAAGAGGCAGATATCGGCAGATCTCGCCTCCTCTGCCAGATGGTTAAGATATCTTCACGATCCTGACAATCGCAAATAAGGAAGAAATGTCGAAACTGACAAGTGTATCATCAGCTCTTAAAGACTGAATTACTTCAGCGAAGAGGTGTGTAAAGGAAGACGGGGGGACTAAGACAAGAAATGTAAGATCTTGCCCGGCCCGTTGCCTGGTTGTTCGTTCACTTCAGATATTCACCTACTAGTATTAATCGGTGAAACTGGGGAATATGATCCGATCAGAACAGCTGAACAGCATACCGGCTGAATTCGCCTTTCGCCTTCGCAAACGTCTGTTATGTTTATTTTATTGTAAGTATCTTGACCTTAGTGAAACGGACTGATTTTGTATAAAAATATTTAATTTATATTTAACGTGTCGACCCCAAATTAAAAGATCTCCCCAAATAGTCGAAACGTTAAATATAACACGAAATAAATTGTTATAAAAACCTCAGTGTGTTTTATTAAGGTCACGAAACTAACAATAAAATAATGTCGAAAATGCCCCCTCCCCCCGTCCGGACTCGAACCCTGGGACCCCCGATCAGCATCGGGAATGAGCTATCACATTTGGTACATTTTAATGGGAGATCCAGGCTCGGACTGCGCTAGGAGGACGCATTGTGCCTTCGGCCAGACCGCGCAGGGCTGTTTACACTGCAGCGATGGCGTCAGCAGCGAGGGTACGCGTGTGAGTGACAGCAAAATGCAGACCCCAGGATAGAACGGCCATGGCTTGCTTTTTTTAGGGGGGTTTATATATAACTGTGATGATGTAGGGCGAAACGAGTATCGCTACGAAGAGGACGGGGATTAATCTATTCAACGAATACAAGTACACTGGCCGGGGTCTACACACATAAGATTCACGCCTATATTTTATATTATTGTAAGCATAATTAATAATAATAGTCATTATTAGTGGGTAGAGGCAACAGGGATGAATGTACATTGAAACATTTAAACAGGGGAAGAAAGCTGTTAAAGTTAAATATAAAATTATAAATTATTGTAAATATCCATGGATGGTGTCAATTTTAATATTGCCTAAACTGGAATAAACATAGCCAAATAACTACTTTCGTTGCCATTCATTTTATAAATTTCGAATATTTCACCCTTAAAGAGTTGGTAAATGTACCTGAAAATATAATTTTTCTGAAATTAGACATTGAAGACACGCACAATGAGCACTAATTCTTTTAGAGCCCATTAATATTTTTAAAACAAAAGAATGTCTCGTTCTACAAGTTGTAGTGAGCGTTAGAAGACAGCTTACCGGAGATAGGTTCACACTAACGTTTTGCGGATATGAGCAAACCCGGAAGTACAACCGCAGACCGGTCTGAACGTTGCGTATCTGCTTCACAAAGACTGCGTAGTGCCAGACTTTTGTTCCGATTTTACCTCTGGTGCTTGTAAGCTCATGCAGTTATGTTAAGGGGGTGAATTGATCTAACAAGGGAAGCGAAATGTTACTTTCATCGTTCCATAATCTTTATACTCATTGTTTCACTAATCACTACTATAGTTCATAGCGAGTAGTTAAAAAATTTGTCTCTCTTCGAAGAGTTTGTTCGTTTTAACTTCCATATCTTCTCCGGAACGGTAAGTGAACTGCACGTTCATGACCTGGCTGCCCCAACAGTGTCTGAAGGTCGAGGTGAAGCCAGGCCCTCCCTTGTGTGCCCACGCTTGTTTCCCTATCCGGCGAGCCGGTCGATGGCTTTGACACCCGACTAAAAGCAGCTAATATTAGTCCGCCTCCGCTGAAGGGAAGCCCCGGGACGCCCTCCCGTCCAGTGCAGCGCACTCTCGGCGAGTTCGCCCCTGGAAGGCACTGGAAAGGAGGCGATGGAAGCCACGCCTTGGCGAATGCGCCCCTGGAAGGCACTGGAAAGGAGGCGATGGAAGCCACGCCTTGGCGAATGCGCCCCTGGAAGGCACTGGAAAGGAGGCGATGGAAGCCACGCCTTGGCGAATGCGCCCCTGGAAGGCATTGGAAAGGAGGCGATGGAAGCCCCGCCTTGGCGAATGCGCCCCTGGAAGGCACTGGAAAGGAGGCGATGGAAGCCACGCCTTGGCGAATGCGCCCCTGGAAGGCACTGGAAAGGAGGCGATGGAAGCCACGCCTTGGCGAATGCGCCCCTGGAAGGCACTGGAAAGGAGGCGATGGAAGCCACGCCTTGGCGAATGCGCCCCTGGAAGGCACTGGAAAGGAGGCGATGGAAGCCACGCCTTGGCGAATGCGCCCCTGGAAGGCACTGGAAAGGAGGCGATGGAAGCCACGCCTTGGCGAATGCGCCCCTGGAAGGCACTGGAAAGGAGGCGATGGAAGCCACGCCTTGGCGAATGCGCCCCTGGAAGGCACTGGAAAGGAGGCGATGGAAGCCACGCCTTGGCGAATGCGCCCCTGGAAGGCACTGGAAAGGAGGCGATGGAAGCCACGCCTTGGCGAATGCGCCCCTGGAAGGCACTGGAAAGGAGGCGATGGAAGCCACGCCTTGGCGAATGCGCCCCTGGAAGGCATTGGAAAGGAGGCGATGGAAGCCCCGCCTTGGCGAATGCGCCCCTGGAAGGCACTGGAAAGGAGGCGATGGAAGCCACGCCTTGGCGAATGCGCCCCTGGAAGGCACTGGAAAGGAGGCGATGGAAGCCACGCCTTGGCGAATGCGCCCCTGGAAGGCACTGGAAAGGAGGCGATGGAAGCCCCGCCTTGGCGAATGCGCCCCTGGAAGGCACTGGAAAGGAGGCGATGGAAGCCACGCCTTGGCGAATGCGCCCCTGGAAGGCACTGGAAAGCGGGCCCCGGGCTTGAAGCTTTGGCGAACACGGCACTGGAAAGCGTTGGAAAGCAGACGAGAGACGTCACGCCTAGGCCAGTACTTCCGTGGAAAGAACTGAAGAGTAGGCGACGGACGCTACGACTTGGCGAGTACGCCCCTGGAAGGCACTGGAAAACAGGCGACGGCACCACGCGTTGGTGAAAACGTTTTCAGAAGGAACTGGATAGCATGCGACGCACCGCTCCGAGGTTGTTCTTTTCGGCCTACGCCACACCGCTCCGCTCCACTCCACTCCGCCCGACGCGTCGCGTCCCGGCCCCCTCCACGCACCGCCGCGAAGGCTGTGCCCCACTCCAGTCGCCCCGCCCCCGCCCCCGCCCCCGCCCCCGCCCGCGCGCCCGCCGGCCGCGTCGCCGACGTCGCAACGCTCACAACCTCAACTGCGCGCCGCTTAGGGGACCCACGCTAGCAGCACGCACGCTGCTAGTTCTTCTTGCGTAAAAGCTATACTCTGTGGCGCCCGGAAACCAAAGGAGGCTGCGGTGGACCTCGGCGATCTAAATACTTGCGGGATTTCCTCGTCCGGCCGAGCGTTGGGTGGGAGCGGCGGCGGCGGCGGCGGCGGCGAGACGGCGGTGACGTCGAAGAGGGGCGGCGGCGGCGGCGGCGGTGGACGCGGCGCGGTACTCCGCCGGCACTAGCGGGCGAAGCGGCAGCTGTGACGGGCGTTCGTCACGGCGATGGGACGACGGCTGCGGCGCTGCCGCCCTCTGCCCACGTGCGAAGCGCTCTCGCCCTCGCTGCCGCCGCGTGACGACGCCGGCACCCACTGACAGCCGGCACGCGCCCCGCCCCGCCCCGCCCCGCCACGCGCAGCCTGTGGCCCAGGAGGTAAGAGCGGCGGCGCGCCCGCAGCTTCTGCTCCATGCATTGGCGTCGTTCAGGTTTTGTGGTCGAAGTGCTGCTGTCAGGCACTCCGTTGGACTTGATACTTCGTGGATACTACAGGCCCGAGAAGGTCAAGCGGATGTGAGTCATTCAGAAAAAGGAGGTGCAGTTCTCGGTTTGAGTGAGTGTCTGTTCGCACAATACAGTGGTCCCTCCTTTTGGAGAGGATTGAAAACTCGAAGTGATGAAATTGTTTTTAGTATTGTATTTGTTAAATCAACTGGCATTGGTTTACTTTCAAGAATATTGGCAGACAGTTAGAAACATTGATCACAGGAAAAACAATTATTATTCTACCAAATGTTTCAGATGAGACTTACGACGAAATACATTCATTTTCTTTCACGGTCCAATAACCATCAATACATATCCATTTGAAATAATTTGGTAAAATTTTCAACAAATAGTTTTTGTAGGAAATAATAAGGTTTATGTACACGAGATGTCTTTGAATGTTTCTAAAGACGCAAAAAATTACCAACAACACTTAAAACTGCATACACTCCCTTCCTTTATCATTTTCATACGAAAGGAAATAACAACTTTGCGTAATGTAATCTAGTGATAACTATGTCTAATACATTATATTAATTTGTAATATAATTAAGGAGACATTTAAGCAAATTCACAGTTTCATTACCTTTCTTGGCTTATTTATTCTTCCTGTTTCTCCCAATGGCTATAATTGAAACTTCTTCTAGCAAATATAAGTTGCGTTGTTTACCTACCCAATTCGTGAGATACTTCTATCTGGTGGTTAAGATGGATTGTCATTTAGTTCGGGTGAGTTCAATAAAATGTGCGCAGGTTATACTTCATATACTATTTTCACTTTTTAACGATAAAAAATAAATTTATTTCAATGACAATCTTAACTGAATAAACTGCTTCTTGTGGACTTTTTCTGGCCTTCTCTTAATACATCCACACCTCACAAGAAATTTTATTAATTTCAGATTAGTGTTTTAATAATAATATTATTGGAAATGGGTTGCAGGTTGTATATACGACCCTTTCTTCTTAATACATCCACTCCAGACGCTTTTGATATAAGACCATGAGGTTTATTTACTATATTTACCTGCACTTGCACTTACTTGCATTTACTGTATTTGCACACTGCACAGTAGCTCTTTTGTTTTCTGGAATTTCCTTGAATATTTTATCATCGACCTTTCAGTGATTTTTCTACCATGATTTGATTTTATCGACATATGTCTGACAAGTGAGATGTTGTTTTAACATTTTTGACACATATTTGAACTTACAGTTTCTAGTAAGATGAACTCCAATGCCTGTAATACCACCAGACTGGCCATATGATGAAATTTGTTTTCCTCGAGATTAATTCGTGTCAGCTCTCAATTCTCTTAATTTTCTCGAAACATTCTTTGCAATAGAGATGGCATATTCCTCATCGTGCGGAATTTCTAGCAAGTGGAAAGCTAAAAGTAGAAGTTAAATAAATATGACCCATATATAAACATTGAAAAGGAATGGTTCAATGTCTGGAAGATAGACCCTCCTCATATTTCTTGTAAAGTAAGACACAGTAATTTCCTTTAAGACTCTCCCTCACTGTAGAGAAGTAGGAGATCTAACACAATTTGTTGGTATGTACAATTCAAATACATAACAGCTTTTTTGAGAACATACACTCCGAGCGCTTGCAATTTATGACAATGGTTTATGTGTCACATAAATATCATGTAGTACATGTCACGCATGTTATGAACATATTAATTTCTGTTAATGTGCATTCCCTCTACTACGTCCATTAATTTATTGAGTATAAAAATATTGGGGAAATTTCGAATATTCAATCCTCTTTTACCATTTTAATGCTTCTATCGTAGATTCCTCAAGAACTAATTAAGCTACAAGTGCAGTTTTTTTCTCGCTTTATTTCTAAATTGGCAATTTTCTTACTTTCTTTCTTTATTGGCAATTGGTATTCTCTTAAGAGTCATTTACGCCATCAGAAGACAAAGTCTGATCGAAATATTTGATGTCATTTTTGAGAAAATTTTGAAAAAATTTTTGAGACTTTATGTTCAGCGTCAAAATTCAAAATACCCGTTGAAACTCCCAATGCTTCGAGCTCATGTAGAACAATTAGGGTCTATCAACTTTGGAGAATCGCCTGAACGGGTTTGGCGCTCGCTTTGACCACAGACGAACAGACAGACGCTTTGCCGTCAATAGACGTTTCGGTATCAAATCCAACAAAACATGGATTGTGGCTACACCACGTGTTAAGAGGCATTTTTCTTTCTGTATTTAGCGACAGTGTTTATTCATTTTTTTGTTACCAGGGCCCGGCAAAAACAGTTTTTTCTGCCTAAAATTCGCCGTTTTCCGGCGCCTGCCCTATCACATAACTTTCTCTTATTAGAAAGTATCTTCGTAAGGATGGGTAACTAAAAAGATATCAAAACAAGACATATCTCCCAAGTCCGCCATTTCCTAGAGAATTGTCTTTGCATTGAACACTTATAATATTGTAGAAATTCGCTTATTAACTTATTGCCCAAATTGCTAAAAAAAATGTAGAAAAAATACTGCGTATTTTCTGTAAAAATCGCCAGAAAAAGACGTTGGAGAGCGCGCTTTCTTATTGAGCTTCGACGGCGCGCGCTGCAAACAGAAGAGAAACGCGAGTGGACCAGAAGGCCGCGCCGCTGCGGGGAACCCCATCGCGCTGGCGCGCGCAAACAGGTTGCAGCCCGAGGCGGCGCCGCCGCCGCTCAAGTAGTCGCGTGAGGCCGGAGCCAGACGGGTCGGGCGGGGCGGGGAGGAGCGGGGCGGGAGGGGGCGTGGCAGAGCGTGGCGGGCGGGGCGAGACGGGGGGCAGGGTGGCGCGGGGCTGTGCGGCGCGGGGCGGGGCGGAGCGTGGCGGGAAGGGGAGGGGGGAGGGGGGTTCCCCTCCGACGGGATTAGCTCTGTGGCGCAAGGACGCTCGTTTCGCCGGCGCGCACGCCACTGCGCTATTGGCGCTTATTACGATAAGTAATTTCCTCCAAGTAATTAGGAGTCGGGATAACTCTGTATCGCTTGAGTGTTACTCATGTGCTTGTGCGTGGAGCTCGAGTGCTTTTTATTCTTGAGCTCACTGAAGTAAGTCGGCGTGGGGGGCTTTCCCAAGACGTTAAAGGAGAAAAATGAAACTCTGGGCGATTTTTAAGTTCTATGTGAACTAAAATCTTGTTTGTTTGTATTGGCGCGTCGGCCCGTGTACGGGCTATGACCTACCGGCGACGTTCCGGCCTCGCAGCCACGGGTGAAGGAGGTGCGTGTGGGTAGCATGAAGACATCCCCAAGCCGCGTTACGATCTTCTCAACCTGAGAAGTGAATTTTCTCATCGTCACACAGAAACATACCCTGGGACATTGCAAGAAAAACGCACGCGGCAATCTTGCCTGACGGGATTCAAACCCGTGGTCGCGACATGGAAAGTGGGCACGCTGACCAATGAGCAAAGACGCCAGGCTAACTAATACATGGCGTAGAGACAGGATTGTCCCGAAGTTAAAAATTACCCATATTTCACATAAAATTACGTGAAATCAACTCCTTGTGAAAAAAAAATTGTCCATGATCTTATTTCAAGACATGTGTTTGATGAGTAAATTTTATTAAGGAAAAAATCTGTCATTCGATATGGTAGATGTAGAAAGATAACGAAAAAACGTGGTACTTTTACAATTTTCGAAAAATTAGGGATCGGAACGAAAATGAGACCTGCACTATTCTCTTAAGCGTCCTTTTCGTTTTCAATGAACAAAGTTTAATCAAAAACGTTTGAGATATTTTTGAGAAAATTTTGAAACTGTAGTTGAGGCATCATGTGAAGAACCCCCAAAATTAAGTATCAAATCTGTTTCAAACTCAGATCCATTTAAATCAATCGGAAAATATCAAGTTTGGAAAAAATCGCCTGAACGGTTTAGGCGTAGCGTTGAAATTTTCGCGAAGCGCGAAATTTTCACAAGAAAATGTTTGCCTCGTATTGAACATTCCTCTCTTTTATTGAAATTAGAGAACATTGTAATATTCACGTGAAGTAAATAAAGCCGCCTTTTCTTCATTCCCATCATGTCGCTGGTCAACAATGAACTTTTTAAATATCCATAGCAGTATTGTACGGCAACAGTAAAATGTATGATGGTAATATCAAATTATCGTATCGTAAGTTGGTACAAAATTATGGTACTCAATTATTTTTCACTTTTTTTAATATTACTTTTAAATTCTAACAGATAAAACCCAAATGAGCTAATTTCAGTTTACGAAATGTTACAATAATGAGTTAATTTCAGTTTACAATACTCTATTTTGACATTATTATATATACATGGCGCGCGACCTTATGTATTGATACTAATACGAAGCGCGGGAAATTCGATTTTACCATTTCCAATTGTTTTCCAATTTTCGAAATTACAGAGAGCGTTGAAAATAAAATGAGCTCCACTTTATTTAGCCTTCTTTGCTACATACGTGAAAAAACTAATAAAAAATTGGAGCCGTTTTTGAGAAAATAATTATTTAAAATTTAAAAATTAACTATGTTTGACGCCATGTAACGCAAAAAATAGTCGTATTTTCAAAACATTGAACATGACCTTATATGAAGATCTGTTTTGATGAACACATTTTATTAAGGATTTTTTCTTTCATAATTGTAATTGTAGGAAGACGCCGAAATGAAACTGAATTTTTGCAAATTTTCAAAAGATGAGAGATTTTACTAAACCTAGGACCTGCACCCTTGTCTTAAGCGTCTTTAGCGCTATGAGAGGTGAAAACAAAATTTCAAAAAATTGGTGCTGTTTTTTAAATAAATTATTTAAACAAAATAAAAATTGCCTATATTTAACGCAAAATTAAACGAAAAGTACTCTAATTTCCGAAAGATTGTACATGACCTTATTTCGAAAAATCTGTCTTTAGCCCTTTCCGCGCCATTGTCCCACTGGTGGGCCTCAGCTTAATTTCCCGTTCCAGACCTAAGGCCCGCCCAGTTACACACTCTTCTCAGTACTATTCCTTTGTCACTGGTATGTACCACACTTTGTATGGTTGTGCATCTAACGTGGTGACATGGAAAAGCAACCAGTAACGCAATTTCTCTTCATGTAACTAGAAATGTACTGTATTTTCTTATCATCCCTCTGTTCAAAGCTATTGCTGCTCAAAGCGTGCCTGCGAAGTACATAAGATTGTTAATCAAGCTTTATTCTGAGACCCATGATCTAGTGCATACAGATCAAGAAGGTAAATCAGACTTCAGAAAACTAACAAACTAACGGTTTTCAGATGATTATATTATTAGCAACTACACCCCAAGTCTTTTAAGAAATGCTTGCACAGTTTATCAAAGCATGCGGTAAAGTAGGACATCATATGAACAAGCAGAAGGCAAAAATAATGACAAACGAAAAGCAACGTCAGGTGCGTTCCACCAGTTTTCGCCGCCAACATACCTGGCAATTAACATCAAATTGAGGCAATTAATTAGCAATAAACCAGCTGAGGGTTTCCGTCGAGGCCCGGACCGAATTTCACTTATATGCGAGCTGACGCGCAGCTCGCACTCGTTTGCGCCCCGAAGGTACGTGCCAATTAATTGCAAACTGTAGCAATTAATTATTAATTAATTAGCAATGAAGTATCTGTGTGTTTCCGTCGAGCTACGACCCGAATTTAACTTACGTGCGTGCTGGCGTCGTGTCAAGCCAGCTCGCACCCGTTTTCGAAAATACGTGGCGATTATTTACAAATTGTGGCAATTAACTAGCAACAAAATGATTTGACATCCTTCTTTCGGGTGTGCTGATATGGCTGTTCCAGCTTGATGCACCTAGCAGCGACAGCAGATCGACGGAATTTAGCATTCAATCCTTCAAGCATGTGTGCTACCAGTCCTTATCTATAAATCAAACGTGGTAATTAACGGAGGCAAACAAAACCGCTCTATTACGTCAAAGTAAAATGAAGCTCAAAATTCTTGACATATCACAAGACAAAATTGATAGTGAGTTAATAAGAGCAAAAACTAAAATAATAGATGCGGCGACCAAAGCAAGTGTAATGCAATGGCTTTGTGTTGGGCGCATGTTTTCATTTTCCTCTGAGTAACTGGCAACTCATGAACTCGAGCCGCGGAAGCTTACCTGTACAGACGGATGTTTTGCTGTCAATCGAATTTTCGGTATCAAGAACCAATAAAACATGGAATCTGGCTACACCACGAATTAGAGAATTTTCCCCTCTAAATTTTGCAACACTATTTATCCCCCTTTTCGTTACCAGAGCCCGACTATAATACATTTTCAGATGAAAATGCGTCGTTTTCCGCCACACAATTACATAAGTTTCTCTTCTTAAAAAGAATTCGCAAGAAAGTACTAATCAATTAATCCACTGTTAGCAGGCACTGCCTCCACAATCCCCAATTGGCCACATGGCCTATCCAGGTCACATACAATGAACCACCACCACCGAGATGTTTTGCATGAACGTCTAGGATGGTCCCGCCACGTTCTCTAACACAGCCCATTTTGCCAGCGCGACTTCTCCTCCAGCACCGCAAGCCACCGCAAAGCGCTGCTGCAACCGGCTCCCCCTTCCGTCCCCACCTACGCACGCCACCGTCGGCGCGCGCGCGGCTGACGTCATCGCCTTCCTCTTGGAATGTGGCTCTGTTCAAGGAATCTCCAAGGAGCCGGCCGATGCGATATTTCTTGTTGTTGGATGTCACGGAGTGTTTCGCCTTTTTTGCATGGACCTTTCGCGGGAAATGCCAAATATGTTTTTTTCACTTGAAGTCGTTTGTCCCGCTGTTGCATGTAACGAAGAATATTCTGAATTGAAGTACCAGAATTTATTTCTGAGTTATTGCACGTTTTGTCGTTGCAGGGGAACTGTATTTTGTTCAAGAGATTCTAGGGCCTAGTTACTCCACTTTCAATGCCGCCCCGCTGAACCCCGTTCCCTTCCGCGGCACGGACGTTAACACGGCGGACAGACACGCCGACAGACACCAGCGGCGCCACAAACGACAGAGGGTGCGTCCAGTAAGTTGTTGCCTCAGCAATGCTTCACGGGAACGTCGTCTTGTAGCCGCGACGGTAAAAGGAGCAATACGAAAGGTAAAATGCGATCTTCCTGTCCACACGTCTTTTAACCTCACACGGGAGAGAGATATTTTGATGAATGCTCGTTCTTTTTTCAAGCATCGTGTCATCGAAAATAGAAGCGAGAAAATTCCATTTTATTTTAATTTTAAAATGTCTTTCTCAAGAAATGAAACTTGTGCAATCTCGGGCCGAAGGATCGCGGGTCCGAGTCACGCCTTGGGCATGGTTATATTTGTGTTCGTCCATTCAACCCCCATCACCATATCATTTCATCTACATCACATTTACCCATAACGTTAAAACCAATAGTGATCGCTAATGGCCTTGATTATGATGCAACTTTAATTAACAAACAAACCCAGAAAAAAAAGAAGAAAGAAGAAAAGAAAAAGAAAAAAAAAAGAAAAGAAAAAGAGAAAAAAACACACACGAAACTTTCAGAATGTTAATGTAACTTGTAAATGTAACTTTCTGAATATTTCAGAATGTTATAGATGACACTTCGTAGCGACGTAGTATTTTCGCCTCTTGATTTAGTAGTACAGAGTTTCAATTAAATTTCTCGTGAACTAGATATTCATTAATGGATGAGACCAAAGACCTGGGCGTGACTTCCCGTTATGTCGACAGCAGTGTACGTCGTATTTGTTTGTCGCAGTATCGGAAAGTACTTTAGAAATGACACGGAGTCACTCCTTGAGAATAAAGACTTATTAAATATGAATTTAGAATTACATTTAATATATATTTCTAATTGTGAGTCCAATAGCGTCAGCATAACTCACAAAAGTTGGGAAGCATGTCTTCGGATTTGTTCAATTGATTTCTTTCTCCTACTGTTCTTGCAAAAACTCCTCAATTTCCCGAGATTGCATTCACAATTATTGGTTTCCTCTTTTACCACTCATAAATCGTCAGAGGCTGCAATTTTTATATGCTTTGGAATTTAATTGACGCTGTTTTATAACAACGTGAATATATTTCAATGTTAGGACAATATCTAAAATAATTAAAAATTTGAAAATTAGGGGCGACATAACCCCACAACATTTAATATATTATAATGTAATATGAAGAATATTTAGAATATATAGAACATGATCATTTTGCATTTTGGAATTACACGCACGCAGTCGGGAACACACATCAATTTGTCCAATTATGAAAACGTTTCTTTAGGACTTATTTTTTAAATACGTTAACTAACAATTGCCTCCCAATATTAAAAACTCCTCTTCATTAACATCTTTTAAGAAGCACCTGCATGACTTTTTTACAAAGTAAAATACACCATTTTGCTATTTAAATCACTGTAGATTACGGGTCAAATAAAAGCTATTTCTTAGGAGTGTTAAGATTAATATGTTTTAGAAATAACATTAATGTTTCTTCTGTAAATATTACTTTCTTGCGACCTGTTTGATACTGCCGGAACTGTACTTTCATCCGTAGGAGCAGAGGCGGTTTTAAACAAGAAAACCACCCCTTGCAGCATGGACCGCAGCTGAGGATACCATCCCAAAGACCCGTTACTTCATGTTAGCTTAGTTTCCATTGTATTAGGACACAGTCTGCCTGGTGGGTATTCCCCGACTAGCGGGTTTTCCTCCAGGATCGAGCGACGTGTGATGGTGTCTTTCTGTATTAATAGATCACAGTCGCTCGGGGTGAATACCAGGCTGTCGCGTAGCGCGCAGATATTTAAAGCACATAATCTTATTTAATTCAAATTGTATTTTCAATCTCAGACTTGATTTTAAAATTATTTCAAAATTATTATTGTAACATTTTATCCATTTAACCTCTGATGTTGTCTATTTATAAGTTGCTTTAAATGACGTTTGCTTTCCACTAACTACTTACAACTTGTAGATTATATTACATTTAAATTTTTAGATAACATTACTTTTTAGTAATTTTACTATTTAATACATTACTCTGTATACTTGTGACATGTGGTCAGGCGGAAGAGCGGGCCTGATGGCCCGAGCCTCGCCATATTAATAAAGGCATATTATTATTATTATTATTATTATTATTATTATTATTATTAACAAAGCAAGCAGTTTTCAATAGCGGCCTTGACGGAAGAGCTTTGGGTTTAACGGGCGTATGGAAGAGCAGGAAGACGGGGGAAAGGGTTCTGAGAGTATGTAGCCCGCAATTAGGAGGCTGCCTCAAGTTGAGTTCCTCGCAAGAGGGGAGGGAATTGCCCGTTGTTTTGCTGGGTGTGATATTCGTTCGAATTACGCGCGACGCAAGATACACATACGCTTCATTTCAGCAAAGCGAAATGAATGGCAAGAACACTAGAGTAACGCATCAATAATTTAATATAATAAAATAATGAATTAATAAATAAAGCATTCTGTGAAAGCAGAGTAAACGCACGTTTTTATCTCGTTAACCTCAGTGTCCATATAAAGCAAAGTGCTTAGTTTGGTAATGATTGTGACAATGACATACGTGGATAGAAGAGTTATGGTTGAGTTTTCATGTTGTGATATGATAAAGTTTGTTTCTTAACGTTTGTTCAGTTATGTTCGTATTGCTATAGTTTTACTACCGCAATGCAAATAAGCGAAAATAAAATCTACTCCGGGTTGCAACCAGCGTCCTAAGGAGCAGATCTAAAGACTATCCGTGCCAGTACAACACTCTATGCCAATTATGGGCTGTTCCTAACAAAGTAATGAAACAAATTGTAATCGTTGGATTCGATGTGCCGCCCCAACTATTCCGGTCTCCGTTTCCTTCGCCCAGAGAGCTCTTCCGGGACGGAAAACGTCGCCCCCATCACGCCCCACGCGCGCCCGCAGCCCGCAGCTGATACGTGTCGTTTGCGAGCTATCGATTTTTGACCTGAAACTGCGCACTACAGGGACAAGAACGGTTACCGTTATCAATTAATGTACGTTGCGTACAATGAACTTACGCCGAACTAGAAAAAAAAAGATTCTGTTTACAAAACTGACATCAAAATAGGATTTTGGCGAAACGTTCCAAAACAAACTAACAATAGAGTAATATTATTTGAAAATTTCTTTCCAACATAAAATTTATCGCTTAAGATTCTACAGCCCGATTTCTTTCTACTCTTTCTTACACTAGTACATACCTTTCTCGAAGACACATCTTTTTTTTTCCTCGAACAGAACAAAATATACTTACATTGGTACAGACTGATGTTCTATATAACCATAAAATTTTGAAAATTGTTAAAAAAAATCAACTTTTAGTTTCGTTGCTCTCATTTCGAAGTCTTACACCTTGAAAATTGAAGCTATATATTACTTTCTTAACATAATCTATTCCTAAATAATAGATCGAGTCATGAGTTGTACGTTTTCGATGTGTCAGTGGTTTCGGAGTAATTTTGAATTAAATTATAAGAATATTGTTACATTTCGTGGGCACACTCATTAATTCTGTGGCTTGGTGCAAGATAGACCAATGACATTTTTAGAGACTTTCAATTTCTACGACCAATGTGTGCTTCGAAGCCTTAAAAAAGAATTGAGTTTTGAATTCGGCCTATCTAGTGATTTCACTATCTTTACATTGGCCTAGAATTTATTTTCTTCGGTGGTGTGAGAAAAAGACACTTTTTGTAAAACTTTGAATATTTGGCTTTTTGGCTTTTTTTTGCACCAAGCCCCAGAATTGCATGTTAAGAACGAGTTATTTGCCTATATCCAGGCTTTAAAATAATTATTATTTATTATTATATTATTATTTGTTTTAACATCTTGTGAGATATATTAGAAGACCCAGAATTCCTGGTCATCGTTACAATTTTTCGTTTGGTTACGAGAGTTTCAAGAGGTGGCTGAAGAATAATGAGAAGAAAAGTTTTAATTATAAGATTATTTAACCATTACTTTTCTTGCGAGTAAGTATATACCAAGTCGTATTATCACTAGTTTTCTCAAAATATTTCGCCTAAAATGTAGTATCACTAGTTTTATTCAATTTTTCTGAATGTCCTCCAGAAAAAGCAGTGTTAACGGTGGGTCATATCAGTGTACTAGCATAAAAATATTTATGCAATTTAAAATGTCTGTATTTTTCACATTTTTACTGACATTTACTGACATACATTTTTACTGACAAACGAGTACAGAAAGTCGTTCACGAACTGCAATTTGGCAAAATACAAAAATGAATTTTTGCGGCGAAGATATTGAAAGTTTCCTCGTGGGAAGTTTTCCAACTCAATTAATTTATTTTACCACATTGTTTCATTAACTTCGACAGTTATTATTGTTGGGTGAATGCACATTCACATCGAACGTGAGCGACGAGCTATCTTTTCTGTTCATGTTTGGGTAAGTATTGTGGGATATTCACTTTACTTTCTCGCTATTGCTGCGTACGCTTTCTCGCTGCTTACGCAGTAAAGAGAAAGTATTGCAATGCTGCGAAAAAAAGGCGAATTTTCGTCACATAAAGTCTCATTGTCGGCCCCTGGTAGCAAAAAAGTGGAACACTTTATGTACTCAGAATCCATGTTTTGGTGGTCCACGATACCAAAAAATTGATTGTTGACAAAACATATCTGTCAGTGTGTGGTCACTGTTAGGGCCTAACCCTTGCAGCCGATTTTCTTCAAAACTGATATTCCGTAATTCATCTGGCTGATGTCGCGGCGCCTTGAATTCGAAACCCATAATCTAATTTTGCGGTGATACTTTACATGAATACATACATACATACATACATGAATACATACACACATACATACATACATTTACATAATTTACATGAAGCCCTAAGACATTTTCCAAATTTTCCAAAAAATGGGTCCAAATAATTTGATAAAATTTTGTTATAGGTAACGTAAAGGATTACAGAATGTTAACTTTTGTTAGGAATAAATTGATGTACTAGGATACCAAAAGTATTTTCTTCCACAGAGAAATATGTTACCGTCAATGCGAGCGTTTGTTTTGTGAGTAGTAACAAATTGTTAGTGTTCAGAGCGGCTATTTCTTCCCTTTATTATAATTTCCGTACGATAAGTGGCAATTTTTGTTAGAATAATTTTTCTGTGCTTACAGC
The DNA here is from genome assembly GCA_038098605.1 of Gryllus longicercus. Taxonomy (NCBI): domain Eukaryota; kingdom Metazoa; phylum Arthropoda; class Insecta; order Orthoptera; family Gryllidae; genus Gryllus; species Gryllus longicercus. Next base: position 480,164 of record JAZDUA010000654.1, read on the forward strand.
GCCTTTATGTTTTATTTCATTTTGTAATAGATTTTTAATTACTTTCAGTTTTACCCATTCCTTCTCACAAGGTTTTTCTTAACCTATTAAAATTCCTTGTAGATGTATTGTTTTACTGTACTCTAAAACAATTTGCCGTAAAATGCTCAATGTACACGATCTGACCAAAAGTATCCGGACACGTGGCTGAAAATGACTTACCAGTTCTTGGCGCCTTCCATCGGTAATGCTGAAATTCCATAGGGTGTTGGCCCTCCCTTAGCCTTGATGGCAGCTTCCACTCTCGCAGCCAAACTTTCAATCAGGTGCTGGAAGGTTTCTTGGGGAATGGCACGGAGTGCTGCACTGAGGAGAGGAATCGATGTATGTACGTCGCTGAGGCCTGGCGCGAAGTCGGCGTTCCAAAACATCCCAAAGGTGTTCAATAGAATTCAAGTCAGGACTCTGTGCCGGCCAGGGATGTTGTTGTCGTGTAACCACTCCGCCTCAGGCCGTGCAGTATGAACTGGTGCTCGATCGTGTTCAAAGATGCAATCGCCATCCCCGAATTGCTCTTCAACTGTGGGAAGCAAGAAGGTGTTTAAAACATCAACGTAAGCGTGTGCCATGATAGTGCCATACAAAACAACAAGGGGTGCAAGCCCCCTCCACGAAAAACACGATCACACTAGAACACCATTTTGGACGTGACCGGATACTTTTGCTCACATAGTGTATTTTCAACATCGAGAGACAACGGTCGCCGTCAACCACAGTGGTGATGTGCTCGACGCACGGCATACTCCTTGCGTTGGGCGCTCAGAAACCTCTACACGTTCTACGGGTCACAAAAGCAATCGTTATCCACTTTCATGAATTCGACTAAATCAGGTATAAATTTAGCAGATAGTGAAACTCGGCGTCGAGAGGATGTGAACTTATGGTGATGTCTCGGATTCGTGCGTTGGATCATTTTGGTGAGATGCGTTTACTTTAGTATTTCTGAAACCGTTCATCCCCCCCCCCGAAAAAAGTTAATATTTTGGAGATGAAAAGGATTAGACGACTATCTGTCCTGACCTCAGAGAACGTATCTCCATCTCTTTCTTGGTTTTCCTAAGTATCTTCTGCCTTACAAGCTCCCGTCAGAACTCACCTTCTAACGAAAAAAACATGTCCCTTCCTGCGATACAACGTTAATTACACGTGCAGTACTATTCATCTGAGTAGTTGATGCACCACGAAACAATAATACTAACTTACATCATGTAAATCATGAAATAATACTAACTGTAATGTAATTTGAATATACAAGCAAATGCAACAGTGTTTAATACGAAAATCACTTTGGCAATAGAATATTGAAGTGACGTTGATTGATTGCTTAGCGATTCCGGGCGCGTCAAATGCTAACGTCATTAGTCCCTTGAGTGTAGTGCATGTTTTATTGTTGGACATGGCTGTGATATTCCCTCGCTGGATGGGGAGCTTCGCACTTGGCCTAACATTCGGCTTGCTGGGTTATCGCATATCGGTTATAGAATTTTCCTCCAGACAGCGGCTGAATTCAAACTATTCAGTGTCGAAAAAGCTGCCACCGTCGGTACTTGAACCCTAGGACCTGTCGATCAGAACCATTGTATTGACGTGAATTGATGTCCTGAGCCTCTTAGGTCGGTTGGATGTTACAATGCGGAGGAATCTCTTGAAAGTCGTGGTACACATTTATCACTAAATCAATAATTGTTCAAAGTTACAGCTATCAACGCTGACCCACTTTTGAAACGTCATAAGAACTTTAGACTTCAGAAAAGTTGACATCTCAGTTATCCTAATAGTGTTTTTGGTCTTACAGGTTTGTGTTCAGTAGCGGCGCTCGTCCCACGAGCAGCAATCGATCTTGATGGCGGTATCACAGCACCACGTTCCGAAGAGGTGAGTTACACTGATTTACTGCCTGGTTGTGGATTTCGAATGTTTGATCCTAATATTTCAGTTTTCTGTTAACACAATCCTCGTGGTTTTGCCGCTTTTGCCCATGACGGAGGTGGTTTTTCCTTTCGACAATATAATAAAATCAATTTCATTCATCACTCTGGACAGAAAATACACCAACATGTTTGAAGAAACGATTAAATGAGAGCTACAATGTCATAAATGAAATGATAATTCTAGTATGGTATTTTCTTATTTTATGCGTTTACTGATATCTATTCTAATGAATACCTTAATTTCTTGAAGGAATTCTAGGAAACTAGTGATTTTTTTAAAGAGCGTATTAAGAAATATTAGAGAATTTTTTCTTTACAACCATTAAAATGCTGAACTTACAGAAATAATTTTTGAATGATTTATATTTAATATTAAGGATGATAATTATTGAGAACACGCAATGAGCACATATATGATATCGTGTCATCATCATAAAAGTTATAAATTAATCATTATTTAACTTTAAGGATATTTTATTACGCCTTATTTTTTAAAAATAACCTAGTAAAGAAATTATCCCCGAAAAATTTAATCTCTACTTTTTACGCAACGAGAGAACAACGTAATTGTTACTTTACATTCAAAAACTATTGTTGATTATTTCGTAATTCGTGAATTATACACGTAATTAAACTCTACCTTAATATTTATCTGATTGACTTTAATAAAACTAGAGAGGGTCTTCAATGGAATAAAGGGGAACACTGAATTAACGAAGGCCTTGAAACCACGGAGCAGCTGCTCGTGGCACGAATTAAGCGCTGCAGTTACACCAACTGTTGCTGGAGAAATTTATCGAGCTGTGGTTGGTTATCTCTCTCTTCGCGACCTCTGCTATCGTAGTGCCAAAGGTCTTGTTATGTTTATACATTCCGAGGATAATATGTCTTCAGTCGGCCTATAGAAATATAACCTCGGTATTAAGATATTATATAATATATTATATTATATAAATTACAATATGCTTATTGATACTTCATTCTAGGAGAATAAAATACGATGTTCTCGTCTGTTATTACTAATTGGATTCACTAGTACATGTTTGATCTGTATTGGAATTCTTTCAATACAATATAATGGAAAGGGACAAAATAAATGTAGTAATATTCGTTCTGACTAACATTGTATGTGCTTTTTCTATATCTTTGAATTGTCTTTGCTAGACACTTCACATCGCAGTTTTATCTGCTATCTCTACGATTTCATATTACGTATCCTTTAATTACATGAAATTATTATAAAATGCTGTAAAGTGAAAATGATTAGTCTGAAATGTTTAATGTATTGTCTCCATTTCTGAAAGGCAAATACTTTTAACTCAAGTCTCGCTTAACAATCAAATCGCGCAACAAATATAACATAATTATCACCTGAAGTTCTCCACAAGAAATGCTCACCCGTGTCGGGAGAGCGAGAGGACCTTGTGAAGAAGTCTGTGGACAGTGACGTGTCTGAAGGTCATGTTTCGGTAATAATTCTGCGAGTAGGCGCAGAAAAAGAATAAGTCCCCTTCTCGAGGCAAACAGGATCCGCCGCAGATGAGGAAAAGTGGCCGGAGGTCGACTGCAAGAGTTCATCGATCCTCAAGATAAAATCGAGTGAACGCGGGCGCTGGAGAGTCAAGCGGCGCTTAGTCAGCGCGGAGAAAAACATCGGCTGTGCGTGACTTGTGCTCACTGCGACGCAACGCGTATCGTGGCTGTACCGCCCACTCGCACCTCGCCGGTATTGTGCGACATCCACTACGCGGAAAGGCTCAGTACCTTCAGGTTATCACGCGCATATTGGCCAACGTTCCGCCCTACCACCAAATAAGGTGTTAGGATGGTAAACAATACGACCCACACACGGTAACGGGAACAGAAGAAGACACAAACACGCAGAACACCAATACAAACATACACAAAAAACAATAATCTAACACATGTACAAGCGGCAAACACACTCAAAAATCACTGTTACACGTATTTGCAAGAAACGAAAACATGCATCCATAATACCTAAATAAATAAAACATAAACACCGTATACAAAATATGTGCATAAACAGCAAGCATGCACCTACATCAACCTCACACACGCGCGCGCGCGCGCACACACACACACACACACACACACACACACACACGCGCGCGCGCTCGCGCAAAGAGCCTAAAAAACATACAGCCATTATCACACGAACCCGAAACTCCTACATAATCATCATACCCGACCAACCCTCACTCAAACACCGCAAATATGAGCACACAACACACATCACAAAATGCTTTCACGTCACAAAACGAAACACACAAAAGAACCCTTACGTGTACTCGTATATCGTATTCAACCATAACACACGTGGTACTAAGTACACGAAAACCATACACGCCCACAAATAATTTAAAAACATATTTGTACTTATTGTATACATAATATTGTCGAATTTATCAATCTCTTCTCAGGCTGATATCCATGCTATCTACACTTCCAAACATGTCTAATGTTATCCAAGTCCCTCTGTAGCCTATCTTTTCCAATTTCATACCACACACTGAGACACCGCCCACAACGCGAGCTACACCGCGAAAACGCCTCAGCAACTACGCAGTTCACGAAGCCAATTGTAGTGAAGTATGCAGTTCACCACTCCACCCACTGATTGCAATGCACGGACGGTACACGCTGCCATCCCATGCCCACCACACTAGCAGTTCATTTGACGTTCTGCCAACCTTCCACTCAACTTTTCTATTCACATGCCGCAAATGAGCAGGTCAGAGATATTGTGAGCCTCTTTGACTCCATCGAGGATCAAGCTCTTTAAACCAATTCTGACTTGTTAGTAGCCTCTCCGCCCTCATTTTTCACACCGTCCTACCATCTGCACCGTGCATGGAAATGTGCATGATGCTCACGAGTCGTAAATATGAGATGACAACTCCGCCGTGAAGGTGACAACCGCACCGACAAGAGAAGCAAAACCGCGTCATCGCCATACCACCCTGACTCACTACCGCGCCCGCTCGCCCGAGAGCTTGCAGCAGTCGTCGTAAAGAAGTCGCAAACACGCAGCCGTTGGCAGTTGCAACCGAAACGCCGCGAGCGCACGCCAAGCGCCTCGCCCCTTCGGGGCCGTGCGCCCGTGGGCGGTGCCCGCGACAGGCGACGCACGCACGCCCCCGCCCCCGCCCCCGCCGCCGCAGCGCTCAGCTCTAGGAAGGCGCCCACGCCAGGCCGCGGCTGCAGCTGCGCCGAGGATGGCATTAGTGCTGGCGCCGCCGCCACCGCCGCCGGCTGGGTGGTCGCCGCCGCCGCCGCCGCCTACGGACACTCGACATACGGTAAGACTGCGTGCCATCTCTTGTGGACTTTCGGGAGGCCAACGACTCGTTGTACACGTTGCCTCCAACGACCACCCAATTCAAGCGGAGAGAATACCGGAATTTGAATGATCTAGGTAAACACGGATTGTCACTCGTTTTAGTGCATGAGTGTTTTACGTTTCCCCTTGCATGAATGTGTAAGACCCCGTTTTGTGGAAGCGCGCCGATAATGCAATGAAGTGTTCTTGAGAGAGTGTGTTAATGTGTTTTGAAACTATATTCCTAGTAATAAATGTCGTGACAATAAAGCGTACATACAATACAAACCGTATGTTTCAATAAATATCGACATACATTTTAATTATCAAAACAATTTGGGGGTTACTAATATATTAGCTGTACATTGAAACTAGTCGATTCACTAAATAATAATGTTAGTACACATTTTATCTTCTTTCCATATTCAGAATATGTCGACTTATGCTGTGTTACGTAGTTAAATGAAAGACAATTCATTATTCCAACCATTCTTGGAAGCATTGTTTAGTAAAACCACCAAACCTCAACTCATTACCAAGTAGTACCTTTATATCAAGCGGAGACAGTGTTACTGATAAAATAAGAGTTATTCCTACGAATTTGTTCTATTTCTGCGAGTGACGCACTCTTGAAAATGCGGAATGGCGAGAGACAAGTCAATTTGTCATGGCACATGTAGGCATTTGGGGAGCAAAAATGAGCCAAATCATGTAAAATTTACAATATAAATAAACATTCCGTCAATATTTTTTATTTCTCTTAATTAAATTGTGTAGGTCTTAGTTTTCTTGTAAAAAATTACAAATGTCTTAAATGATAATGTACATAAGATGAAGTTACCAGTGGTTGTTTGATTTGGGAGGATTGAAACTTTTCTCTACGCAAACTTTGTATATAGATACAAAAGTGTTAATATCTTACATAACACTTATTCATTTACATAATTATATATTTGAATAGTACGATTTTGTTGTTTGTATTTACGGTGTAAAATATATTTTTACAAAATGCCGCATTTCAGTGGAATTAACATTTATTAAAGAAGTAGTTATATATGCAAACCAGCGGTTGAGGCATAGAAATTTGAGAATACGTACTTTATATTCATTTATTTAATTATTAATGTCTCAAATTGTTCATGTGTCTCATAAAACACACAGTTGCTTGGAAATGAGAGCATAATGCTTCGCATGCATCTTCACGATCTAATTTGCTTAACATTTCTGCCGCACATTTGCATGATTTGTAATTTGCACTAACTGTTCCCACACTAAATAAAATATTTACAGTCAATGCTTCATTATTTATGCAATATGTAATCCCATGTGGTCAGATTCTTTACACTGCTTCGCGGATGTTATCTGCAATGCAAAAAGTCTTTAATTGGAATGTTCACTTTACATAATATCCCTTCTCGTATTTCTTTTTTTCTCATTTGTATCTTACCATGGTGGAATTAAGATGTTTGTATTTATCTCTGAGGTATGTAAATAAATTACACGAAGCCAATGTTCTTCTTTGTAATGTATTTTTATTATTATTATTATTACTATTATTAAGGTTATTATTGACTTTTACAAAGTTTCTCAAACGTTACGATTCACTTGGTAGGTATATACAAAATAATTCATGCGAAGGTGTCACAACAACTAATATGTTGGTAACTGATAAAAGTTAAAATTATTCCAAGAATAACAATCAGAAATTATTTAAAAGAGGTAATAGGCTCATAAATTGTATGTGACCAGGAATTCAAAAAATGTCATTAAAATAAATAGTAGTAGTTTATAAATCACTTTACAGGGGTCTTGTGATCTTAATTTCAATTCGATATTTAAACATGTAACGGCAAGAGGCTGTTAAAGAAACTATCGATCAAACGATAAGGTTTAGAAAATTGTTTTTCTAAATAACACTTTTAAAACACTAAATAAATTAGGTTATATTGTGTATTAAATTTAACGAATGAAGAGTACTGTATGTTTTATTATTGTACATTAATCATTTACAGAGGAGTTATTCCATATTATTTAAATTGAATTAAAATTGTATTTTTAACATTTATTTTTCAGAGATAATGGTGGTTTATGTGTTGAATTTAATTAGTTACCCGTAAATGTAAATAACAGACATTTCACTTGACGAAGAGTATTTTAGTGTGACTAATTCCAGTTTTTTATGCCATATTCTAATCGTTAAATATCTCTAAAAAAATGTCAGTTGAAACATGGTAAGAAAAAAAGAATACATGTGAAATTTGCTCACATAATTGGAATGTTTTACTTTTACCAGCATATTGAATGACCTTTTTAGTTCAGATTGTGTTTCGAAAACAGAAAAAAAATCTTTCTTATTAAAAAAAACTTTAAATTTAATGAAAATCCATAATATGAGGATTCTGTGGGACGTAACGTTTGAGAAGAATATATCCGGGTGTCACCTACCTACAGGGATGCTCGATTTGGTTTGTGATGTCTTCTCTGAGTGCTTGCCATAAATGAATGGTGGTTTCCCGGTGCAGAATGTTACCTGGGTTGCTGAGTATCATTTGGGCGCTCGCTGCCGTGGCAGGATGTTCGGCGAGAGAACCTCCCGCGTTCGTCTGCCCGGAGCTCAACGCCACCCTTCGCTGCGCCTGCCAGGGCAGCCGCGCCGCCTGCAACGGCCTCGGCGCCTCCACGCTCAGCTTCATCGAGCCTTCCGCTTGGGCCATTCGGTCTCTCCGCGCCTCCCACAACGACCTGCGGGAGCTGCCCGCGCACTTCCTGCCCACCGCTGCCAACCTGCAAGAACTTACGCTCAGCTATAATAAGATCGCCAGCATCGATGCGCACTTTTTTGAATCCCTGCCATCTCTGGCTATTTTGGACCTATCCCACAACTATCTTGTAGAGTTCTACCTGCCACGATATGGGCTTCCGAACTTGGAAATTCTGAATCTGACGAACAATCTCTTGTCTCAGTTGAGATTTGATGCGCAAAGGCCGGTAAAAAAAGCACGGGCAGATATAAATCGAAACAATATGTGCGGAGTTACTATAAATGATGCTCTTTCAGGAGAAGGATTAGAACAATTGTATCTTTCGCATAATAAAATTGGAAATAACTTGGGTTTTTTACGCAATTTTACCAAATTAACAATATTGACCTTAGGATTTAACAACATATCCAAGATAGATCTAAGTCGATTCCCCTGTGATGAAAAACTTAGGTGCTTAGATCTCAACAATAACTTACTGAGCGATTTGAACTTCTTGAAATGTACTGAATATATGGACACATTAAATGTATCGAGCAATCTAATTTCGGAAATCCCAGAAAACGCATTCATAAATTTGACAATTCTTCGGTGTTTAGATATTGCAGATAATAGAATTGAAAATCCAAGATTTTTACATAACATTAACCGAAATACCATATCTTTCATAAACTTATCACGTAACAAGTTGTCTACTATACCAGCTAGAAGCATGATGAATATGTCGGAATTAAAATACGTTGATGTCTCCTATAATGAACTGTCTGATATATCATTTGCAAACGATATTAAAACATTAGAAAACCTTTTTGCTGGTAACAACAAAATTTCCAAAGTATTTTTGAAAATTCACAGAAATGCAATAAAAAACCTCAACTTGAATAATAATTTAGTCACAAACATTGACTTTTTGAAACACTTACCTAATATTACTCGTCTCGATTTGAATAATAACACAATAAACGAAATTAAACCTGATGCCATGTCGCTACTGAAAAAATTAGAAAAACTTGATCTATCCAATAATAGGATTAGCAATGTAAATTTTGTTACTGAAGTACCTGACCTTCGTTTCCTTAAGCTGTCTAACAACTATATAACACAACTTCCATGCAATAGAGTCGTGCAGACCATATATTTGGATGGAAATGACATAAGAAACTTTCAGTTGAGTTGTGCTCCCAATCTTCGCTACCTTTACATGCATGGCGGCATTTTCAAAGACAGGAAGGAACAAGAGTTACGAATATCCAAAGAAGTAGAATTAGGAATTAAAAACAACACATTTATTTTCCCTTGTTTCCCAAATCTAGAAGTCATATTAAAATGCAAAAAACATTTCAGTCAAACGGAAGCTGATGAAATTTTGTGTGAATCGCATGGAACAATCTTTGGCAATCCTATCACTATTGTAATATATTGTATTACAGGTATACTGCTTTCTCTTGTCGTCTTTTTAATTGTTGCAAAATGTTATCGTCGGCTGCAAAGAAAAGTTGATAACAACAGAGAGTGTTTGTGTGGAAAAGGAGAAAGTGTACATAGGCATCAACTTTTCGGAGGCAACGAGTTATGTTGCTAACTACAGTTTTTTTTGAACTTATATTTTGCTGCCTGTAATGTGAGGATAGTGAACGTGAAGTACAATTTAGTTTCCGAAAAAGATTATTCAACAATTGAAGAAACGGTAACTATAAGGGGAAGAAGTGATGTCTGTCTATTAATATAATATGATTCGCGAATGGTAAAAAGTATGTTTTCCCAATTTGTTCAACATTATTAAGGGGTTGATCGAATTTTTTTCTTTGCTTCAAGAACTTCTGTAGCATTAAAATATTCTCCTAATGAAAGTTGAACAAATTTTTTCATTGATTTATGTCTTCTGAAGATATTTTCCTGTGAAATTACTGATCTCATGCACTTTGCTGTACAAAAATATACAAGATGAAGTAGACAGAGAGAGGTAGTTTCAAAAATGTTTAGAACAGAGTTTATAGGTCACTATTATTGCGTACAAATTATTACATGCCAAAATAAGTTCTAAAATCATTTAGTGAAACAAAATAGTTTTGTTTTGCTTTAGTAGGAGACGTCAATACTTCGAAATCTGTGTGACCAAGAGGGTTTACATTCTATTTTCTATGTTCGAGATTTGAAGAAAATGAATTTAGCACAAATATAGACTTTATACAAAATATGATGTGTAATATATTTATCGTGGTGTCAATTATGATGTATATTTATTCTGTCTTAGTTTATTATATTTTCTATATGACGTATTCGTACTTTACGAACAACAGTATTCATTTTTATTGCTAATTTTCATGAGATTCTTTGCTAGTATCTTTCTAGTTTTCCTCTGAAATAATTGTTACAGGAATAATTTATCAACGACAATTTATTCTCTCCGGTGATATTTCATTCAATCTATCTTTGACACTATGATGACACGCGATCATAAAATCAAGAACGAAATTCAACTTGTTTTAGAATATAAATTAATTTTCGAACATGAGGGTTATTTAACCATTTGTTATGAGCATATAGGAAACTAAACGTTATAGAACATAATGCTCCGTTCAAGCCGACCGTTTGAATTTTTTATATAAATATGCTATTTTAATGAACAGATTTGAATATTTTCTGGAGAATATAAATGAATTATAAACTAGAAATTAATGTAAGAAAATGTAAAGTAATGTAAAGAAATGTAAAATGTGAAAATGAATGGTGAAAACAACATCAACAAGAAAAAAAAATATATGATGTATATTTTATGTAATTCCAATGCTAGGAATAACTGCTGCGTTATATTTTCTTATATGATACAAGTGATGAAAGTGATATTTTATTTTGCGAGTAGGAAATGTTGCGATCAGAGAACGATAGGGCGAGTTACGAAATCCTATGCGTAAAATAAAGTCGCTTTTACCATGTGTGTGTCATACATTACATTTTAGACAGCCTTACTGACTAATTTTATGTTAGTTCAAGTGTATAAATAACTTAACGATACTTTAATACTCTTAGTACTGATGCAGTCAGACGAAACTATTTTGTTTCCTTTGCTGCATTCACAAATTTACATGAACATTTGAGCTCTCACTTTTAGCGCTAGTGCTAAAAATTGAACTGTAAGCACAAAACGCAGGCTTCGAAAGAACCGCTTTTAATAGTGGCTGTCTAAAATACAAACAAAAAAAAATTGTTATATTGTAAGTGGTCGGGCTTACACATTTTATATAATTGAAAATTCTGGAAATTTATTTGATATCGTTTTGATAAACACCAATTTCTTTTCTGGGACTGGCAGTTTTAATGCACATATACTATAAATATGCAATATTTAAAGGTACAAAACTTAGTTCGTAAAGGCGTTAACGTAGAGTGTAAGAGCAAAACTTAGTCACCTTTTTAAAAGTATTTTAATTAAAACACTTGTGCAGCACATTTTAAAAGAAAACATTCCCTTTCGTGATGCTTTTTTTAAAGTCTTAAGTTTAATTTTTATTTGTAAATATTAATATACATTGGCAGCATATATGTACATATCAGCATTAAAGTATACTGAATTTAGTGCTTTAAAAAGTGTAAATTTTTTGTCACAACTTGTACATTTTACTTTATAATGTATATTTTTAAATATTGTTTTTTTTAAATAAATGTCAAGAGTAAAGTTATTGTTCTTTCTGTCTTCAAGCCTTGACATATTTTCCATCTCTAATTATGTACATATATAAAATGTAATTTTATTTTAGGAACGGCAGCACGAATTCCATTACTATTGTAAATAACATAGAGCAATTGAATGTGGAAGATTCTGAAATGTACTTCTTATAAATCACATATTACTTTCATATTAATTTCGTAAGATATAACATCTTATATTGTCAATTTATGGATGAAATTATACGAAATATTTCCGTTATCTCTCTCTCTCTCTCTCTCTCTCTCTCTCTCTCTCTCTCTATATATATATATATATATATATATATATATATATATATATATATATATATATGAATTTCCATACTTCTTTAAAACATCAATATACATTTGGACAATCATCAAATAGCAACAATTTATTAAAATTTATTTTAGAAAAATAGGAAAATCTTTACATAGAATCAATAAAAAAGCATGATATTCACATGATCAACAAATAAAAGTCCCCTCGTCCTTTCATGGTAACGTTTTGCTATTTGCAACTTCACACTCATAGATCTGAGCGTTTGTTAAGTTTTCGTTGCATGACATCAGGTTGCTAATCATATTTTGGGGGTACTAATTTAAATAGCAACTTTCATTTTAAATGTACAAATGAAACAAATGGTGCATGAACTAATAATGCCTATGCTATGCAGAAATGTAAAAATATTGCTAATCATTTTAAAAGCTTTTATGGCCTGAATAAACAAGAGTAACACTGTCTTCTTTTCTTCCAATATAATGATTTCATATATCGTATTCTGATGAATGATTTTGTATCATATTTGTAACTTAAGTTTGTTTTTCATGAATTTGCGTTTCACTCAAAGCTTGAACTCTTGACTTGATGTGTTTCCCGCTAGCAAGCTGACTCAATGCCCTCCCTTTCTAGTTTTCATGAGGAGTATTCAAAAATACATACGTATTATATTAGCTTCTGCAAACCCTCTTTAAAACAATTAATAGTGTTTATTAACGGTCCACTTCACTTTATTTACAATATTTTTCTACTCCGAACTGATTGGCTTACCCAAAGGTAATATCTTTGTACTTTAATGCAATCTCGTTATGTTCAAATGTAATAACTTGACATATTTCTGATTAATTTTAAATTCAACTCTAACTTGTTGATAAATTTAATTACACAATTAGTGTGAGAATGTTCTTTTCCTATCAACTCTCTCCCCTGTCATATTCACTTCTTATGTTAGAAACCTTTTCCCCTAATTGCGTACCTATTTGGTTTGAATGATCTTTTTATTATGTACTGTGTTATTAAAATGTTAAAGTGGTCAGGCGGAAGTGCAGGCCCAAGGCCAGAGCCCCGCCACCAATATAGGCATTTATTTATTAAATTTAATTATGATAAATAAAAGATGTTGTCTGGTATCATGAATTTATTTGGTTAATGATCGTTTCGATCGCGTAGCGATCATCCTCAGAGCTTGCAGCTTCCGGGCCGAAAACAAAGAACATTGTTTTGGTTGATGTAGAGGCCTTGGAATTTAAAATCGATATTTTAATTCTGGGGTATACTTTATATGAAGTCCCTGAGACATTTTCAAAAACATGGTTCCAATTTTTTTGATTAAATTTAATTGTTGAGTAGTGTGAAGAACGTTGAAGACATTGGTGAGGGTTTCATTTCCGTTAAAATCCCAGATTTTTCGAAAATTACCCAACCCTTCAAAATTTAAGATCGAGATTTGAACCACAGACACAGTCTGTTGTACATTATTAGCTGTTTCAAAAACGTCAAGTGAATTTTTTGAAAAACTAGTAATTTGTGTGTAATTCTACCTTGAAATTAAATATCTTCTCAAAAACCGGTCCAAATTGTTTCTTTATATGGAGCTCGTCTTATTATGTTAAAATATGGAGCCAATCTCATTATCGGGTATTGCTCTTTTTTTCAAAAATTACAAAAAGATATTCAGTACTACAAAATTGAAGATAGAAATTTTTGCCGTCAGCCAAAGTCTGTTGTACAAAATTATCTCTTTAAAAAGGGTCATGTACAATTTTTTGTAAAAGTTAGTAGTTTTCGGGTAATTTCCGTTTGAAATTAATGAAACATATACGGGCGTCGCACATAACGATATTTTAATATTGCGAGAAAGTATGTGCAGCACCACTATTCTGCGAGAAAGTACAACTAAGCGCATAACTTATTTTCAAAACAAAGGAAGAAATTCCATTGCTTGCTACGAGAGGCAACCTGCAATGATACATTTTGAGTTTCATTCATTATAAAATATAATTCTTTGACACTGTTTTCTGTGTTCTGACGTAAGTATAATAATAATAATTTTCATTAGCTGTTTTTCAAATTCCTTAGATCATTAAATTTTTGTGGAATTTCAAAGCAAATTTTCATTAAAAACCAATTGCAAAATATGTTTTAACTTTTTATTTCAGACACTAAACATGATTAATCTCCGACAAGAAGTTTGAATTTTTGCAATTTTCAAAAGTCACAATAGTCAACGAACATGAGGGTCAAAATTTAATAAACAGTGTTTTGACCTTTTGGGAGAGAAAATTGGACGATGTTAAAAATAACCCCTGCTCAAATTTTTGAAACATTGTACATTACATTATTTTAAAATTCGTCTTTGAGATTCAGATTTCATTAAGGGAAAAAATCTATCTTTAGTATTTTCGTTCTAGGAAGACTCGGGGTTTTTAACGAACATTACAGAGGTGGCCAAATTATTAGTCTCAATATTTTTTCTCTGGCTTTACGGATTATAATGAGTTCTGAGAAGCGCAAGAAACAGTTTAATGTGTAATGTTTGTTAATATTATTGGATATATACACACAGTTAATGGTATAATAAGGCACGACCAATACTTAGAGGCCCTAAAGAACCAATTGTTCTCTCACATAACTGAGTTGTTTGAAAATATATATATATATATATATATATATATATATATATATATATATATATATATATATTTTACACGCTCCCAATCACAGCAGGAAAGGTGGAAAACATCTTCAAGACATTGATGAGTCTGGGTTCCAGCAAATAACCCTGTCATGAATTCCATAGAAAATGTTCGTTCGATAGTTAAAAGAAACTTAAGAATTGAAGGCCATAAAATCAGCTCATAAAACAATTCATTCGCATCTCACAAAATGACAGTCAAATTGAAAGAATGAACATACATTTTTTTTCAATATATCTCAGAAAAAGTAAGTTAATTATGAAATGTTTGTAAAACATTAGAACTGTACCTAGAGTGTATCGACATCTATAGTCGCAAATACATTTTGTCTTATTTAATAACTATAGTCTAATAATTTGGCCACCTGTGTAGGCTCTCTCTTTCAAAAAAGATTTAAATGTAAAACGAAAGAATAATTTCCAGCCTTTAGGAAATATCAGATTGAACTGTGACAATGGCACTCCTCCCCGCGAGATGGCAGCTGCAGTGCTGTGAATTACGTCTCATTGTTGGGAGATGAATGGCTTAAGCATGTGCCGACACAGAGCCTCGGTGTGAATGGTAGCGGGTTCGAGCCCCGCTGCGAGCATGATTGATTGCTCCATGAATTTCATATGTACGTGTGTCGGAAGATCCTGTGAGTCTGCTGACTACATACCGAGGAACCCGAACCTAATGGGGTACACTTTGCAATGAGTTTTATAAAAAAGGTGATTGGGATGTAGTATTAATTCGGAGAGAAATTGAGATATAAATAGTACTACGTAACCATTACTAAGAGTAAGATAGCTGTTCATCAGTACTAGATTTAATAACCAACCGTATTTAGATATTCAGTGGCACACGAATTCATGTGTTGTACGTAAAAGATAACGTAACATGTCAAAAGGATTTTTTTAATTCTTCCAAGTGCTTCTTTGAAAATTGGATGAAAGCGATTGCCTCACAATATTTCACAAATAGCCCCACTGACAAAATATTGTATATTTCTAACAATTGATCAGGTTATGCGTGGCTCAAGTGAATGTAATACGTTTTATCATTGTATTTACACTACGACCGAAAAGTAACGGTTTGATGCTAACCAATTGTAGGTCTTATTTTACTATCTCATGAAGCATAAAAACAAATGCATTCTTTCTCTAACTTTTGCAATGCAATTTCGAAATTACATCTCATTTATTTTCCACAATCAAGTGAATATATCTGACGTGTTGGGAATAAATTCCTTTTTTCTAGCCTTTTTTACAGGTTCATGTAGTGACTTTCGGGTTTATCGTAAAAAATAGAAATTATTCTTAGAAAGATCATAGATTTTTTTAAAATTGATTCAGTAATTTGTGATTCATTTCACTCGCTTCAACACTTTGTCAACATTTACGGGATATGGTTTAATAAAATATCTCCGAGGCATTTTTTTATCAAACACTTCAGAATGATTTAACGCAACAAGCAAAAGTACCCGTAGCAGGCGAAAAAATCCTTCGTACGTAAAATAAGGCATTAATTCAATTCAATTCATTTTCTAAGAAAAACAGGTTTTGACGCTCTGATACCAAAAGTTGGATTTTTCTAACTCATTTACAAAGGTAGGCGGGCGTGCAGTTTTTCCTGTACGTGAAAAAGCCAAAACCAACGTTTTGTGGGTCTCAGAAACAGAAAACGGTTTTTTCCTTCAACACGTCACCCTGCCCATAATGTGAACAATACTAACAACTAAATTGTACACAGGATTTCCACCAAATTGGATATTCCTCAATGGCCCGATCAATTGAAATGGATCTTTAAATGTTTCACGAAGCCTTTAGGACATTTACAAAAACTTCCCAAAACTCGCTTTATGTTTTACTTTCTCGCATTTACTTCGTAAGAAGGTAAAGCTGTTATCGTTCGTTGAAAATGCATTTTTTTACAGAAAAAACTCATTGATGGACCCTGGTAACAAAAAAGTGGATAAATCATGTTGATATATAGAGTAAATTACTTCTTGGTGTAGCTAGAATTCGTTCTTTGGGTCCTTGATACCGAAAAATCGGTTGACGGCTAATCGTTTGTCTGTCCGTTCGCCCAATGAAAATATTTGGTTGAGACAATTACATTTTTAAGTGTCGGTCCGAGTTCGAATCTCAGGGTGCTTCTGTAACGTAGTGTTATGGCTGACGACGAGTTAGCTCAAGTTCCAGTCTCGGTGGGAAATATAATTTTTGGTGATTGAAAACACTTTTGCATGTTTATTTGGTATAATAATACAGTGGAGCAGTTAGAAATAATGCTTAAAGGTATGTGTCGTTGTGGCACCACTAATTTTCTTTAAATTTATTGCCCTAACACAAAAAAATACATTCAAAAGTGGCTCAGGTCCGATTTCCAATAAAAAACCCAGCAACTCTGAATTTAAGAGACGATTAAAATTTTATTAACCATCTACAAACAAATAAATTGTGAAAATCTTTTTCTTACTAAATGTGTTCTTTGAAATTAGATCTTTCAATATAATAAATATCTTTTTAAAATAAATAAATAAATAAAAAAGGTTATTTATGAGTGAAATATTAACAATTAAAAGAACTGAAAAATATTTGTTTAAACTGCCAAATCTTTCGTCTTTAACGTTTCCCTTAAATAGAGCAAATTTTGCTGAATAACATGGCATAGGTCCAACTATCATTCAGGTCTCTGAAGTTTCGAAAACTGCCCTGCAAGTACTATATATTTGAACCTTTCGCATACCTTTGATATTAAATTGTATATTTCTTTCTCAATGTCACCTACACCTCAATTGGTACCCAGGCTTTCAAAAATATTAGTACTAGTTTGCGCGTAATCTTCAGTTATAATGTTATTGAATCATCGGAACAAAAATGAATCATTGTAGCGTTATAAATGGAGGGTTAGGTTAAATAGGTGAAATAGCGTCGCAAAAAGACTCTTGTAGCGAGCAGTTTCGAGTCTTTTGTCGAACTTTGTTAAAATAGAGCGATGAGGGCGGTGAAATACTTAGATTTAAGATATGCTAGAAAACTATTTTCATTTAAGCATTTGAAGTTTCAAATGTATTATACATATACTTTTTCGAACCTCTTGCGTTTTATTTGGTGAATGAAGTGTATACTCCGATTAAAGCAGGAAGCCTTTCAAAGGCCACAAGGAGGCAGGAGAAGGTTATACTGATATCGAATCTCGAACTTCGTTCTTACTTGTATTTTTTGTATTGATTTGCCCCCCCCCCCCAATTGGTTTACAGTGTCCCCCTCTTTTTTCAGCTGGTGACCTTGAAAGGACTTCGTATTAAATTGAAGTATAAGTAGGATATAAGTTGCAATGTTTTAATTCTTACTTACTATGGAGCTTCCGGGGAGTATTTTAATGTTAGAAAGATCGAGTAATCGAAAAGTTTTATGTTCTGTCTTGAATTTTCATAATAAACTACATGCGTGAACTAAAAGCGAATTATAAACAGTTTAAAGAGATCCTATCCAAGAAAATACTTGTGTTACTTATACTTGGGTTAGATTAATTGTATAACAATGTTTCGCAATTATTTTTTTAAAATTGAAATTAATTGTGCGACTTACAGAATATGATCAAGAAATGTTTTATTTGCCATCTCGTAACTAACCCTTTGGTGGGGTGTTCATGCGAAAGAAGCGAGTATACCCTCAACGTTTTTTAATTCCATTTTTGGCAGATTTGTATAAAACTAAAGAAATAATTATAAACTAACAATTAACAAGTGTGCTAAGCTAATACTAACATTTGTAACGAAAGCTTTAATTTATTAATAAGCAAACAAAATTAATTGAAAGTTGACTGTGTTTCGAAGGATGAAAATTTAATATCAAAGAAATAGCACTATGTTATATATTTTTGGGTCATTTGATGTGAAGTGTAAAACTAATTTTGGTAAAAAGAGAACAAAGGATCAAATGTTGCTCAATTAACTTTAACTATGTTTTGCAGGTCAGCCTACGACTACTTGAAGACAGCAGCATTCATCTTGGTAGTCACCTCCATTTGGGCAGCTATGACGGCAACTGCTGAAGGCATTGACTGGGGCATCCTCGTTTCGACGGTTATCATCTCTAGATCTGCAGAGGCCAAAACGATCTCACGCGCACAAGTCTACCGCCCAATCATCAAATCAATGTTTTATTCAAACGAAACAAATGATAACATAAACAAGCTGAAATTTGAAGTAAAGTATACTTTGGGGCAAAATGCGCTTGAAAAAACAGTACTTATTCGCAAAACGCTGAAGACGAAAAAAGCCACTCCCGATAAATTAATGAATAGATCAAGTCCATTCAACTTAATGAAACATTTACAAATGGAATTGATAACACATTTACCGTCCTCTCTTTCCGATACTGTCAAAGAACCAAGAGACAGTATATTATATTCCGACTCGCACACAGTATATCCTCGCTTAAAATCTTTGTATGAAAACCGGCTTTCTATTCACCGCAGGAGTGTTGAGTCTAATAATTGTCCAAAAATACAAAACAATATATCGTGCTCTTGTACTAACACACAAATATTCTGTGACGCGCTGAACATTTCGGTTCTTGAGTTTTCGAAGCCACTTCCGATCGATGTAATGCATGTATCCGCCTCGCGTAATCACTTACGTTCAATTCCAGTAATTAGCGGCGCCCCCAATGTAATTGAACTGTCTCTCGCTCAGAACGAAATCGAAGTGGCGAACGTGAAAGAACTCGTGCATTTGACAAAGTTAGAGAAGCTCGATTTGTCTTTAAACCAACTCGAGGAACTGGACCTATCAGAAGGAACATTCTTGTATCTCTGGAGTTTAAATGCTTCTTTCAATAAACTGAGAAGATTTGTGTCTCAACCTTTACGTTTAACCCATTTGACTCTCCAAGAAAATATGCTTTCAGATGTGTGTTTCGTGTCGCGTTTTCGGTCATTGAGGTATTTAAATCTATCATTTAATAGAATTACTTATATCCCTGATGACGTATTCCAGAATTTAACAGACTTGTACTTTCTTGACCTAAAGAATAATCAAATAACAAACGCAGATTTCGTTCTGTTGACTACGAAAGTATTGCACACCCTTGTACTTAGTAACAACAGAATATCGAAATTGCCGGCTAAATCATTTAGATATTCGAAAATAGTTGAATTGTACCTTGATAACAATACTCTTACAAATGTCGACTTTTTAATATATTCAAATGCTGCTGAGATAAATTTAAATGACAACCAGTTATCAACTTTAAATGGCAAATTGTTTGAAAACAAAAATAAATTAAAAGTTCTTAATGTATCGGGCATGAAATTAACTTCAGTGGACTTTATCACAAGTATTCCATCTTTGATTAGCGTCGGCATGGAGAGTAACAACGTTTCATGTCTGCCAAAAGGGTTTCTGAAAAATTACAAAACTCTCAAAGAGTGGTTCTTACTCGACAATCCACTGGAAGATCTGATTTGCCCAATGTCCTCTGAATGGACCGTTCAAGAAATGTGTAATATCAGCGCGTCAGACAATAAAGTACAAATTCTCATGAAAGATGTAAATATAAATGATATAATGCGCTGCGTATTAGACCGTAGAAATATTTTTGAAGACTGTGAACAGAAATGTAATTTTGCTAGTCATACATTATTTCCACCGTTGCTCATTTTTGTATCCACATTGTTCAATGTTATATAATGGTATACGATTACTATGTACCTATTTTTGCATTTTGTTTCGGTCCCTACAGTTGTCATTGATGTTCCGGGGCAGGAAAAATAAATGTTTTGTAGTCGATATAGTGAGCTGAGACCATAAGTAACTGCATGTGAAGCCTTTATGGTGTCAGCCATTGTATTTTGTTATCCCACCTCTTTTCGCATTCCACCGATTTTATGTTGTGTTGATAATAAAGAAGTAAAAAAAAATTCCAAGTTTCATTTGTGTAGAAAATCGTATATTGTCTCGAAAGTTTCTTCGACATTACTATGCACTTTTTGCACTACATTTCTGAATCAGATATGAATGATTAATGGGAATTTGAATTTTCCTGGTAATTGTAGTATTTCTTGAAATTTAAAAGGATACAGACTTAAATGAAAATATTTCTAAATCAAATAATATGTTTTCAAAACTAATGGATTTCAAATCACGTTCAAGTGATTTTTACTTTCCCGTACATGTAGTGTGTATAAAACGTTACGTCAAAGTGCAGAAAATTAATCAATATTTTAACAGAAGTATTTGTTTCCTAGGTACCTAATAGTCAGATTTGACATTTTTGGTACTATGTTTTCCACTCCATCTGCGAAAATATTCTAGCGCCCAAACCGTACACCGGATTTTCCGAAAAATGAATTGTCTCCTATGGATCTCGTCGGACTCAAAGTCCTACCAACTTGCAAATAATATATTAATTTTGGAAAGTACTTTATTTTTTACCTCTAGGATATTTTAATTTTTTTAAAAGAATAGAGCTACGTAAAAATGGCAGAATTACAATTTTCATTACTCTTTTGGAATTTTTCGTCATTGTCAAAGATTCCCTTTTAGAACTACAGTATTGAAGATAATATATTTATTGAAGAATGAAATATTTTTAATGAAATCTGCTCTTCAAAATTATATATTTAATTGTACCTGAACAAGAGTGAGTCAGAAATGATTCAATTGTTTTCATTTCAATGGTTCAATGAAAGGAGCGAAGTGCAGTGAATCACATAACATAAGCGCAATTTGGTTTAAAACTTTTAATTTTTTAAAATTTTAAAAATTCAATTAAAAAATTATCTTATTAATATTTGTATTATGGGTATTTTTTAATTTAATGTACTTGTGAGGAAAAATGCACCAGATGATTTCTTACTAAATTTTGTCCAAAATACCAAAGGTAAAAATTGTGTATTTGCACAAATGCTCAAACGATATTTATTTTGATAAAACACAGTTTCCTCACTTACAAGAAATAAAACTAAAACATTAAGTGCATTGAGACAATCTGTAAAGATTATATTTTACACAAGTTTTATTCAAATTATTTAATTTTTTAAATAATTCATTAAAGGGTACGAGGTTATAAAGCTATGGAAACATTTTTCTTATAATTTATTTATAAAGGACGCATAAGCCTCAGGAACAGAAACTACGACATAATATTACAATAGCTATTGTAAGAATATTTTTCATAGTATTCAATACTGCATATTTCAACACAATTAAATTGCAAATCACAAGTTGGTATACAAGGTTTCTTTAAATAATTGGTTTCTTTTTATTTCCTCTAAAACTAACTTTTTTATTATATCAGCGTTGTAAGTAAGCAATAATTTAAGTTAGTAAGTCCATACTTGCTTCTCAACTGGTTATATCTGGATCACTGTATTAGTATATGATTTACAGATAAAGCTATTGTAAAGATATCACTTAATTTTGGATCTTCCTTCGTTAGTAAATGTTGGTGAATTAGTTTTTTATGATCAATTCATAGGCGAGTTATAGTTAACTGTTGTTACAAATAGAACGGTTAAGTCTGCCGACTTCGTAAAAACAACTTTTTCGACATCAGGGACCTTCAAAACTTGTATATCCGTCAAAATCTAGACGTATATTTTTTCCAGCACATAATTTTCTCTGCATTACGTACACGAGAAAGTAAGGATTGAGTTAAGTATGGAATGTAGTTTATAATAGGTATTCATAGGGATAGTATTAAAATCGAAAGAATGAACAATTACATCATCACCATTCATTTATTCAGCTTTCTTTACAACTACAGCTGCTACACATTCAGAATCATTACCAAAATCATTCCCTATTATATTCAGTTAGCAAAATACCCGGCGTTACCCGTTTTTTTCGTATTCAATCCTTGCACAAAATAAAAGAACTCCGTCTGTTCCTGCCTCTGCCTATCTACCCCCCTCTCTCTCTCTAATTCTCTCTCTGCGTCTCCGCCTCTGTCTTAGTTGTCTCGGTCTATAAGGGACATAAAAACGATGGTAGAAAACGCTTAAAAGATATGTCGCAGGTGTCGTTCACGTTGAACGTTCACGTTGATTTTTCGAAAATTGAAAAGTTCAAAATTTTTTCGGAGACTTCTTTGTACAACTGCAATATTTAATCTACATACACACACACACGCGCACACATATGTCTTGTGTAGCTGATTTGAAGAAGCAGTTTATTTGTCTCTCTCTTCTCACTCACCCTAATGTGTAATCTGTATGTAAATAGTCTGCTGCGACAAAAATGCTGCTAAAGAAAACAGTACAAAATGGTTTTGCAAAGATTAGCTCGCACAGTGCTCAAACGCACCAAGTAAATTACTCTGGAATAACACAGAAATACTTATTTTAACAAAAGCAGCCTTCACGAATACTACAGTAACGTAGTATAAACAGCACGACTGTTCTTTACAGACGAAGAATGTTAAAGAAATTACTGCGAATCTGGCAAATATTTAATAGCGCGTGGCTTCTTCCTTAGAGCCTGGTATTATCACGGCAGAAGTATCGGAAGTAGTATTTATCACATGGTGTTATTGGCAGGGACACGGCCATTAGTCGTAATCCCGCGTCCGTATTTTCGCCCCAGCCTTGTTTTGAAGCGTACCCTGGCGCGGGTCTAGAGGATAATTTTTCGGGCAGGCGCGTTTCGTGGGCGACCCCTAATACACCTAGGTGTGATAGTTATTTTTTCCGCTAGATATTGGTCTCCAAGAACTACACTGAACCACCCGATTGGTAGAGAACGTATAATGGAAATTGCCAGAGAAATTTAATTTCGTCGGGCACGGTTCTTTTTCATCCGTCAAGCATGACATGGCCACTGCGGATTCAAAATTGCCCTGCTTTTCAAAAATCTACGCACTTCAGTCACCAGCGCACTGGTTGTTTAATCACTCGCACGAGTGATAGCTAAACAGTTGCGTGCAGGGATCGAGTATTCAATTTGTGCGCACACTATAAGAACAATTGGAATAACACAATGAAATATTTAAATTTTTCAATCAAAATCAGAATTAATTGGATTGCTGGTAAGGTAGATATTTTCTAATTATTAAATATGGTAAATTAAAGGTGTTCTCTGGTAT
Organism: Gryllus longicercus; assembly: GCA_038098605.1. NCBI lineage: Eukaryota > Metazoa > Arthropoda > Insecta > Orthoptera > Gryllidae > Gryllus > Gryllus longicercus. The sequence goes on from JAZDUA010000654.1 coordinate 503,973, forward strand.
CAAATATTTATTTTGCTAATGATCGTTTTGATTCCGTAGCGATCATCATCAGAGCTCAATTTAGAATTACCAAAATTAACAAAAATTAAATTAAAATTAATTAAAATAATTACAAATTTAAAAAAAAAATTATTTCGGTAATTCTTATTTTAGCTTTGAGGATGATGGTGATCAAAACGATCATTAGCAAAATAAATTTTTGATATCAGACAACACCTTGAATTTACCCTATTTAATGAAAATCGGAGGTGTTTGATTGTTTTTGTATTTTTCTCGGGTTCCTTGGTATCTAACGAAACCATAGACACTTTGGCATATCTGACAGGAAATTAGATAGTTTTCTTTCAGTTTTGGGGTGCATTTGAAATCAGAAATATTCCATGGCCTGCAGCAGCAAAAATTATGCAAAACAAAATCAGGCTAAATGCTTTTCAAAAAAGTAGAGCGCTCACTACTTAAGATATACAAAAATTAAATACTCTCTGCAATAACTGCAATGAATTTAATATTTAACAGAATCAAGTCTTCACGAGTAATCCAATAACATACTTCTAAACTATAAAATTCCTCTTCCACGCAACACAAAGTCTGGATGCAGTACTTTCAATTTCTGCATTTTTTGAATGTTAGTGATTAAACTTTTTTGTATTTTCCCGAGTTGATGGGTATCTTTAAAGAAAACATTGACATCTCTCACATGGCTGGAGCCTGTATATTTTTCAGTATCTACAGACATTTGAAATTGGCAATATTGATGCTTTATGTTTTCCTGGGTATCCAACGAAACTACACAAACATCTAACATGGCCGGAGGTTGCATTATTTTCTTTCAGTTTCTGCGTGCCTTGAACATTAGTAATATAGCTAGTGGCCTCCAGCAGCAAAACTTCTGCTGGAGAAAAAACAACACAAGATGGTTTACCAAACCGTTCCACGAACATTTCTCAAGAGCCAATTAAAATACTCTCGTATAATTTTTTTTTTTAAGTATATCTTAACAAAACTAGTCTTCATGAGTATTGAATAACTACACTGTACAACAGTTAAAATAGATAACAAAATTAAACAATAAGTTCCATATGTTGTTTATAGGCAGTGAAAGTGTATTACATTAACATCATTCTTGATATTACATCAAAAACATTCATTATTGGTGATGTTTAGGAGGTCAGTTGTCTCCATCATCAGGCTAATGACATGAATGTACACTGGAACAAAACGATTACGTAGGGACAAAATGCTCAAGGTGATCTGTGAGTGATTACATTAATAGAAGAATGTAGAATCTAAATTACAGTTGTTACAATAGTAAATCAACATTTTTTACATAATATATCATTGAAAGAGCTAAGACCTTGGAAAAGTCAACACATATGAGAAATTACTTAATGAACATGATTAAAACAACATAAAGTAAGATCTATTCATTACTTAAAATAGAGTTAAAACATTTAATAGTAACTTACATTTAGAATTTCATTCAGACAATGATTAGAGAGTATATTACATTAGTGGTATAAAATGGTCCCGCCATGTAGGAACTAGTTCCTCTAAAAACATAAAATTGTGTTTATATTCTGAAACGTATATTAACAAACAATAATTAACCTGATTGAACATGATAAAGCAGCGAAATGGCGGAAGTGATAAATGCTGAATTCACGCAATAAGAAAGCCATGGGGAGGAGCAAGGTCTGGCACATTGTATCAGTCTTGAACAGCAGGTTGCTTTCTGCTGCGCAGAAGGTACGGACACAAATGTTTCGAAGTCTGTTGTGTAAGAGAAGGGGAAAGGTTAGATGGAAGAGAAAGGGGAATCATAGGGCTGTCCTGATTGGAGAGTTGACGAGCTCGACTCCTAAGATAATTTGGACATGAATTCTCACTATTGAAATTTCAAGTTCGAATAGTAGGAACATAACTTCCATCTGAATCAGGTGTAGGTTGGTTGAAGGGAATATCAATAACATGATGCGAATCATGAATGTGAATTTCGTTTTGTTGGTTTTGGTTCAGTGAATACTGCAGTACGCTGTATCAAGTATTAAAAAGGAATACATTATAATCGCATTGTTCATTGTGTATCTTCAAAAGTATTGTTACAGAATCATAACATTTAGGAAGACTATTGCAATCTAAATCAGTATTTATTGTTGGATTTATTTTAATAAAGAGAGAGTTAAGAAGCAAGATCGCATGAAAGTTAGGTTCAACGGACGAATTGAGTCGATTTTGAAAATCAATACAAAGACCAGTATTGATTTGAGGGTTGGATACAGAATTTTGTCTTTCATAAGGTAACATAATATTGTTAGGATGTTCCTTAAGTAAGTTTGGTGGACATAGGTTTATGTTCACTGGTGTCTAGCAAATTAGGGCCTTGTGATGATTCTTTGAGATGCAATTTATATGACTTTACTGTAAGATGTAATTTCTGCATTACAAATTTTGACACAAAACTGATAGTATATAGATTTCTGATAAGCAATAAAAATATTTTTCTAAGTTACTAGGATAAAGACTTTGTGCGACAATGCAAAATCCCTGTTGACTAAATTTTGAAGTATAGATATTTTTGACCACAGTTGAGTGATTGGAATTAGAGTTAAGAATGGTTCCAAAATATGTAGGTTAGTATACCAGTTGGTTGAGAATCTAAAGGCAGTAAAGTCCACAAAGTTTATCGTAAAGTTTTCCTCTCCTAAGTAATTAATAAGAGTAAGTATTAATTAATTACTATATATTTACTCCATTTTACCATCAATTACGTTTTAGAATGATGATAAAGTGGAGTAATTATATAGTAAATTATTAATATTTTCTTGTTAAATTTTTCGGTTTGAAGCTCGATCTTTTAGAAAATGGCTGGCGTAATTAATTTAAAATTATGATAATTAATGAGAAATTAATTAGTATTAAACGATGGCATGTAGATTTTTGTGGTCCGGTATGGGTGGCTAGGCAGCTTCACAGAGGTAACAAACACATGTTGTGGGTTGAGTTCTAAAAGTAATAACTTGTTAACAACTTCCCGATTGTTCTTGACCGCACACTCTTAATTTTTATGAAGAAAGATTTTCAAAACATTAATTAAGAATTTGAAAACTTTATATTCCGGATAACAAATAGCTGATACAGGTAAACAGGTCTAAATGGAACACCTGGCTTATGCACCTCAGCAAAGCCGTTCGCTCTAGGAAGAGTCGGAACTGTAGGATAAATTTGATTAAATATTGAACTTTGTATATATTGATTAACATGCTATCTCTTAATTAGATCTTGTAATTTTGAAAGCAATTGTCTAGAAGTATCTCTATTTAATTGAGTAAGTTGTCGTAGGAAGAAAGTTATGTTCAAATAACTGTTATGTTAATATGCCGACTTAACGATTAACGCTACCATTCCACTTTTATCAGTGGATACACACACCAAATCAGAATTTTTCTTAAAAAAAACAACAAAACTGTTGAGTTTGCATAACATGTAGGTGAATTTTAGTCTTGTTTAATCTCAAATGTTGATTATTAAATATTGGAATTGAATTAACTATCTTATTCCTTAAATCATCTGACACTGCGGAATTATTTACATATTCGACTCAATTGCAATTAATAAATTGAAAGGAAATAGCCTGTTTATCATTCTCAGTTGCCTGAAAGGCAAAACTCTGACCAAGAAACCCTGCCCGAAACGGACCAAAGAAAGTGCAACGCGGTGAAGCGGTAGAACTTAGGGCCAAAATTGTGATCACCCCTCAGACGGTCATAAAAGCCATTCCCAATTTTATGCACAACAAGCAATTTCTGGATTTTATCATATTTTTATAAAGTTCTCGTAATTGAAAAGTTTTGTTAACTTTATCACTTGGGTTTGGTAGAAAACTTACAAAATTCGACAGGGAATTAAGACCTTTAGCTTGAGTTCCAACATATTCAAAGTGCCTTGTAGTTTTTTTCATTATTTTTTCTGAGATACTAATACCTGAAACTTGTCTATTAAACTTAGATAAATATCTTTGATATTTGTTAATGTTCTTGTGAGAATTGAAACCAATTATTCTATTACTATTACTGATAAATGTGGGTATCAAACCGTTAATTTGCATTTAGTGAGAAAATGTGAGTGGGTTTGTAGTCTCCTGCATTGACCGCTGACCTTCATCCATATCTTTATCGCACAGCGCGCCTCAGTTGTTTTATTATTCAGGTCGCATAAACATCTAGGTCATTCGCGACCACTATTGCATTTAACGGTTTGACAACTATGAAAATATGATACAATGACAGGGAGTGAAAGGACGAAGACAAATACAACCACGCCTGAGGAGTGATTCGAACCCGCGGTCCTTCGGTCTGAGATGGTTGCGGCACTTCTGCCTTCACCATCTCGACCATCCGGAGCGGCGAGCTTCGCGTTTTAGGGCCGAAAGAAATAAAGAATCCGGAAGATTACGTTGCCTGAACTCCGTACTTATGAACAATTGAATCCGTTGAATGACGGCATTAAGTTTTTCCTTTTCCACTCAAAACTCTAATATTCGAAATGGAATAAAATGTAAGCAACTCATGTAATTTTTTTATTAACCGAAGTTTGGTAATAGCCCATACTGAAACATTATTTACAGAATTTTATGCATAGAGTCCATGTCCGCTGTTATACTCACCGCCAGGGCACATGGTTCTCGCTTTGTTATCCAGTACACACGGGAGTTTTTTCTGTTTGTTCGGCATTGAGTCAACTGAAGGTAATAAAATACATGACAAACAAAAACTTACTTCAAAATACAGTGATCACTTCGTATGAAAAAAATCACTTTTTGCACATTTTTATATTAGTTCATTTCATAATTTTTGATGTTGAAAATGCTGCTAATGTGATGTCAACAAAATAACATTGTTTTATTTGAAAATGAACCTGCACAAATCTTATTGAAATGAGGTGTCAAATTGTCTAACAATTTGGTATGTTGTTTCTTAGATCATACTCATCAAAAATCGTTAAGCAATAAAAGTACTGAGTATTTTTAGATTTATTTAGTCAAAAAACAGTAAAAAACGTATGTGACGTATGGGGGAGAAGATAATCTGCTCACGTTTTCTTGAGTTCCAGAATCCCTTCCCATCATTTTAACTATAAATAGTTGAAAATGAATAAAAGTTAAAATAATAATAATATTTTTAAAAAGCGCGACAATAGCGATATTTGAAAACTATACATTTTTGTTCCTGAGTTATAGAAAACTTATTTGGTACGAACCCTTACCTCTACTCCTACCACTACAAGCAAAAGGAAAGTTCAACAAAACGTGTGCATAGGGAGGTATATTTACGTCCAGAAGCAAAACAAGGGGCCATCTCAGCATTTGCTCAATGGATCAGGGAAACTGATCGAAACAAAAACCTGATCGAGATGGGAGGCATTGACCCGGAAGCTGAAGTACATTATTTGTTACAAACATATTAAGTCTTTTAAAAACAATATACAATACAAGTGTAAACTAATTCATTGTATCACTGTTTTGTTAAAATAAACATTATTTTTCTTTGTGATAATCAGTATAGTCCCTAACTGTTTAAAAACAGTTTTGCAGCAGAAACACTTTTACTTTTAACTTAAATTTGTGTACTGACTTCAAATGTTTAATGTTATCTCGCAAAGCGTTGTGAAGTACTTGCAATGGTGATGTATAAGGTCACGCGGCCAGTCAGATGGTTCATGCTTCACGAAATTAAACGTCCACCGGAGCATGAGGTTACACATCGGTATGCAACTATATGGCAAAAGAGAGCGTTCGGTTATTTGTTATAAAACTGATTTATTTATTCGATATTGCTGCACTATCTCGAATATTTAATGAAATTAAATCGAAAATACACATATATTACAAACACATGAAAGTATTTTGGATTAGCTGGGGGTTGCTTGCCGTGCAACCTAAGCACGGGCGGCCAATGTTGTTCACCAACGTTTTTCTCAATAGCAACTATTGTAAGAGACTTTCTTCCGTCATTGTGTTTCTTACGAACGTCTTCTCCTTTTTCAGTGTCGAAAAGCACCTTTCTGCTTCCTCTTGGAAATTGTTTATCAAAGTGGTGTCTTCTAATATATTTCGTAAGTGAAATTAATCTTAGGTAAATCATCTCTGGCGCCGGGAAAATACTGTGTTGTAAACAACTTCAAACTCTGTTCTTAATTGTTTTAGGTTTATTCTAGAATATATAAAAATCATATATTCACAATGCCACAGAATAATCATTCATGTAAAATTTGTTATTCAACCCCAAGTGAATGTGTTGGGTTTTCGCAACACCGGCGTTTCTGAAAATGCGGTATTTTGAGCTCATTTTCACAAAGGTGACATAGGTCCGAGTTTTATGGTTAACTCGGAATTTTCGAAAATTGTAAATGTTTGAATTGTTTTCGGCGTCTTGCGGCACAAAATTAAAGATACAAATGTTTCCGTCAAATGAAACGTGATTTTCTCAAATACGGCTCAAATTGTTTTCTTTAACCTTTTGGTAGAGATAGTGCTATGAGATAACATAACCAAATTGCTCTATTCTTTTGTTGTTTTTCTTCAAAAATAACAAAAATGTACTTTAATGGCCTCTCACGTCGTTAATATGTATATGTTCAAACCCATAGCATTTAAGGGTATGTGTGCTTTAAATAACAACATAAAGTTTCTCGAAAACTCAACAGTTTGCTGTGAAAACAAGCTCAAAATTCCTCATTTTTAGAAACGCTCGCACGCCATTTACTCAAACACGGTTTCAAACTATTCATACAAACATTTCATATGGATAGTGCAAATTGCACTGTTTAAGATGACTTGAAATTAATTTTGCTCTTTTCTATTGTTTTTTAAAAAAATACACATTTTTTTAAAGATATCTCTTATCCCTTTAATACCACATTTCCAGCAATTTGTATACATTATTGCAATTGAGAATAGAAGCGCATCAAATAAATTTCTTATATTTTTTTGAAAACTGAATAGATTTCTGTGAAATAAGTTTCGAACTTCGCATTTACAGTAAAGTAATTATCATTTTTTGTAGTAATTTAAAAAATGTGTGTTTTTCGAGCGACGAACGAAAACAACCGAGAAGACAATGACGCCTATTGGAAAAGCTAGGGTAGCTTAGTCCAGAGTACTAAGAAATAGAAAACTAACTAGGGCGTGAAAGTCTGTGCCATTCTATTGCACCACTAGTTTATTTATTTATTTGTTTAATTATTTATTTAAATACGGAGGTGGTCCCAGAAGTACCCGGCCTGACCTAGAGATCGTGGTAGTATTTCGAAAAATATCACTGTATTAGAAAGTAGACAATCTATGAAGCATATGTTTCAAGTTTGAAGACGCTACGTTGTTTGGTATTTGTTTGGCAACAATCAATAGTGAACGTCGTGAGAGAATTTGTAAAAATGGAGAAAATTGGTCATCGTTATGTGATCCAATACTTTCATTTGAAAGGCCTCAGCCCAACCAGTATAAAAACTGAACTATATTCTGCTCTAGATGAGTCTGCGCCTTCGTTTACTACAGTAAAATATTGGGTAGCAGAGTTTAAACGAGGCCGTACGAGCTGCCAAGACGAGCATCGCAGTGGTCGATCAAATGAGGTGACAACTCCAGAAATGGTAGAGAAAATCCACAAAGCGGTACTGGGTGATCGTCGACTGAAAGTGCGCGAGCTAGCAGACATAATAGGCATTTCGAAAAGTGCGGTACATCGCATATTATCTGAAAATTTAGACATGAGAAAGCTGTGTGCAAGATGGGTGCCGCGTTTGCTCACAGTCGAGCAAAAACAGTGTCGTGAAGATGTTTCAATTGAGTGTTTAGCGAAGTTTCACCGCAACAAAGGCGAATTTTTACGCCGTTTCATAACCATGGATGAAACACGGGTCCACCACTTCACCCCAGATAGAAAACAACAATCAAAACAATGGTCTGAAAAGGGAGAACGCGCACCAAAGAAGGCGAAGACCGTTCCATCTGCAGGCAAGGTCATGGCGTCGGTTTTTTGGGATGCGCGGGGGATAATTTTCATTGACTATCTTGAAAAAGGAAAAACTATCAACGGCGAGTATTATGAGAACTTATTGCAACGTTTGTGCGAAGAAATCAAGCAAGAACGGCCACACGTGGCTAAGAAGAAAGTGTTGTTTCATCAGGACAATGCACCAGCTCACTAATCCGTTATTGCAATGGCCAAAATTAATGAATTAAAATTTGAATTGCTACCTCATGCACCCTATTCGCCAGATTTAGCCCCCTCTGATTATTTTCTGTTCCCAAACTTGAAATAATGGCTCAGTGGTCAAAGATTTTCCCACAATGAAGAAGTGATATCGCTATTTTGAGGAGCAAGACAGTTCTTATTATAAAAAGGGTATCGAACTTATTGACCATCGCTGGGAAAAGTGTATAGAGCTCAAAGGAGATTATGTTGAAAAATAAACATATATTTTTCCAAAATTTTTGTTTTTTCTTTGTTGGGTCGGGTACTTCTGGCACCACCCTCGTAGCTAATTCAGTACAACAAACTTTGTCCGACACAAGAATCTCTAACTTCAAATTTACAATTTTGAAATGTTTTTGCAATTAAAAACAAACCAAAATAAAAATGAGTAATACCCGAAAATCGGACTAGCACCATACTTCTTACCATCCCTTATTACATATGTGGAGAAAATGTAAAGAAGCGGTACGTTATATATTTTTTAAATTCAAGCCCATGTTACGCAAAAACTATTCGTTTTTTTCAAAACAATGGTATATGGTATTTTCTAAACAGGTAAATTTGTTTTTTTCTGCATCTTCTAACAACTATAAAAATGCAGATAGGAGATTTTTTCTTCAAACAAAATTGTCCACGATTAGTTCTTTCATTAAGGTCATGTTCATTTTTTTGAAAATTCTAGTAATTTTCGAGTTACTTTGTCTAAAATATGTACAAATTAAAAAACACGTTTTTCTCAAAATCGGCTCCAAATGCTTTCTTTAAACTTTTGGCTAAATTCACTCTACGTGATGACATAAACGCCATATTGTTCTATTTTTTATTTAAAAATTACGAAAATTAAATTTTATTGAGTTGTCCCTCACATCGTTTATATTTACATTAGCGACAGTTTGTTCACATTATTCCATTTTGGAGTACATGTGCTTTAAATTACGTCAAAGTTTTTTTTGAAAACTCAACAATTTTCATTGAAAATGAGGTGAAATTTCCGTATTTTCAGAAACGCTCAAATGCCATTTTCTGAAAAATGGCTCGAAGTTTTTTCTTCGAACTTTTCCAACGGTACTGCTTATTGCCCTGTTCATGGAGCCGATATTAAGTTCACTTTTGTTTTTTAAAAAAGTACACAAACGTTTATTTTAATATCTCTCACGCCCTTTATATGCAGATTACTAGCGATTTGTAAACACTATTGGATTTATGAGTTAAAGTACCTAACTTACTTAAAAACTCAAAACTTTTCTGTAAAAAAGAGCTTTAAATTTCGCATTTACAGTAACGCTTAAGCTCCATTTTCTTAAAAACTGCTCAAATTTTTTCAAATAATATTTTAGTTCTACTATGAGTAAAACTAAATATTGAGAATATTTCAAACAAAAAAGTTTTTGGGCGGCGATAGATGGCAGCTGTCAAAAGTAGTGCGTGACAAGAAAGAAACGCTAAGCCAGACCAAAAAAATCGATATCTAAGTTTGTGCCATTCTTGAGAACCACAAGTTAATTTTTTTTATAACCGTATTCTCAGAAATGGCACCACCAATTTTGTTAAAATTTGATGCTGGATAGTGTATGAAACGCTTAAAAGAATGGTGCAGATCTCATGTTAATGGAATATTCTAATTTTTGAAAAATGCAAAATTCATGCCGGCGTCTTCCTACAACTATAATTATAAAGATAAACAATTTTCTTTATGAAATGTGTTCATAAGAACCATCTTCAAATAATGTGGTATTTTTATGAGTATTTTGTGCGTAATTTTGTATCAAACTTTGCTGACGCGTTGCAAATGAATATGAGAATTTGATGCGATGCATCAGCTGGCTGTAACAGCATCTGCTCGAGAGAACCAGAGACCCCAGGGAACTTTGCTGGCAATCACGTGATAATGAGTGACGTTATGCGTCTCACATTGCGAACACAGAACAACTAGTCTATATTCGGAGATATGATTAGGCAATCAAATGGACTCTGCTTGGTGCTTTGCTTCTTCGATAGCATCTAGAACAAACTAAATGCTTCTGTTCGGTTTGACAGCTCCTTTTTACCGGATATGTTCTAGTTTCAATGAATTAAAATAACACAACTCGAGAGATTTTGAAAATGTTTGAAAAATGTTGCTCTTAAATATAGAAGAGAGCAAATGAATTGATTTAACACGACGGAAAATTTTAAAACAGGGTAGTAATTAATACTGTAAAGAACGCATGACTAATTCATATTGACATGAAGACATAAATGAAGGTCATTGTTCATGATTCATACAGAACTTGTAAGTGCAATAATACGGCAGTGACCTCAATATTGGCGACTTTTCGTTTGATGCTGTTAGTAGGCAAATACTTTGTTACTCATCCATGGAAATTTTGGCTTTCGCTTTATGTGAAACAATATCATTAAATTAAGTTATGTATACCACTTACGTATCTGAGTGTGATATGAATCATTGTTAATGTAAATTGCAAATTATAATATTTGCCTAAGAGAAACATATTCAAGTAAAATACTGCCTATGAAACAGACCACAGAAAATATCTAATGGTGCTACGTGAGCACAAACTTTCTCTCATTATTTCTAAATTTGCAATTTTCAAAACTTCAGAGAATTCAACGAAAATCAGACCCTCGGCATCCTTTTAAGCACCCCATTCACGGAAAAAAATTATAAAAAATTGAGTGTTTTTTAAGACAAAATTATCAAACTACATGAAAACCACACATATTTTCGCATAATTGAAGAAGAAGTTATTTAAATATCGTGTTTAATGAACACATTTCATTACGAAGAAAACTAACTTCAATATTACACAGTACTAGTTACAGGAAGAAGCCCAAAGAAATGGCACTTTTGCAGTTTTCAAAAAATCTGGTATTTTAACAATCATAAAACCTGCACCATTCTGTTAAGCGCCCTTATCGCTGAGAAAAAAAAATTGATCCAAACATTTGGTGTAATTTTTGAGACAATTTTGAAAATGTTTTTGGTGCTTCATTTACAGTACACTCAAATATCAAAATATCCGTTTGAAACTCCCAAAGCCTCAAGATCATTCAGATCAATCGAGGACTAACAATTATGAAAAATTCGGTTAAACGGTTAAGGCGCTAGCATTGACCAGAGACCGACTGGCGGACAGACGGACAAGCGAACACACGGACACTGACTTTTGCCAATAGCCCTTTTGTCAATTAATTTCTCGGAAGCAAAAAACCTGAAAATATGGATTCTGGGTACACCATTAGAGGAATATTTTAAAAATGAATGACAATTAGATCCTGGTTAAATAGTGGCAGAAATAATATTAATAATAATAATATTAATAATAATATTAATAATAATATTAATAATAATAATATTAATAATAATATTAATAATAATAATATTAATAATAATATTAATAATAATAATAATAAATTAATATTGCCGATCAGATGGCCGTGATCGCTAAGGCAGTAGTGCCGGAGTGGTTTCGGACCGGAAGATCACGGGTTCGAGTCCCGCCTCGGGCATGGATGTATTTGTGTATGTCTGTATGTGTTGTCCTTTCACCCCATTATCATCATATCATCATTTCATCTTCCATACCCCCAGGGCTAACAACCGTGGGGGATAAAAATCGGATCCAGCCAAAAATGCTGGTCCCCCCAAAAAATTGTCGCAAGCACCTGCCACCGTGATAATAAATAAAAACTGAGCCACGGTAAATGCAGGATGCTTGCATGCGTGGTCCTAGTCGGCCGATTAACGAAAAAAAAATAATAATATTAATAATAATAATATTAATAATACTAATATTAATAATAATAATAATTTAGAATTAACTTTCGGGATTTAAACTGAAGTTGTAACTACTGTGTCAAAACTAAATGAGAGAGAAAAAAACTAAGAGAGTGGGAGAGGGATAAATGGAGACGGAAAGAAGAGAGAGGGAGTGAGGAAGATAAGAGAGGGAGATAAAAGAGGAAAGAGAAGAAGGGAGGGAGAGAGGGAAAGATGTTATAAGAGCGTTGACATCGTGTTCATATTTTTCGCCTTTAAATTTCCGCAAAACCTGTGAATATCATTTCTGAATGCGTGATAAGTTGCTTTCTTTAGTGGAGACAATATTACATGATAAAAAGTTCCTCAATCTTTTCATCATGCATTAGTGATCACATTTTTGGAATCACAATTATTCTTTCTTTAATTATTGCATTAGTAATTTTTGAAAACTTGACATAATTCTTCATTAATCCTAATTTAATATGTGACGGAGGTACATACCCATTCTAAGAAAATGTGTCATCTTTTACATTTTTCTGTCCACGAATGGGTATTTGGCCCTTTTTTAATCCTTATCTTGATGCCGTAACAGTGTTGTGGAAACCAAACAGCCCGCCCCAAATACCGAGTATGGTAATGTTGACGGCTATCTGTCTTTACCGCCAATACAATAAAACCATGTTTAACATTTCTTCGATTTTTATATTTCTTAGAACAACATTTGTTGTACGGATTGTTTTTCCTCTTCAGATACTATTAATTATTAGAGTATTTTTTAAATGGCCAAAAAATTATACAAATGTAAGAACAATTTAATATTCGTATCTATTCAAATTATTATGTAAATTATCCTGATAAGAAATACATACCACAAAACTTTTGATTTACCAAAATCAAAATTTGAATTTAAAAATTACCGTAGTTAAGCATTTTAAGGTGTACGTTTTAACAATAAGGGAAATAGCCAAGAAGAAATTGAGAGACGAATAAGCTTGGGGAGAAACGTGACACGAAGTATAAACTCTGTCTTATGGAACAAAACCATCACTAACACTACGAAAAGATGCCTTTACTCCTCACTAGTTAAGAGTGTTATAACATACGGTTCAGAAGTTTGAGAGATTGATAAAAGAACAAAAGGGAAGCTGCTGGCCCTTGAAATAGACTTCTGGCATAGAAGTTGCTGTTATAGCAGACGTGACCGAATTAGGAACGACGACATAAGAAAGTAAATGGATGTAAAGAAATCTATCCTTGACGAAATAGAGCAAAAACAAATCATCTGGTACGGTCATGTTATGCGAAGGACAGATGAAAGATGGCCAAAACGAGTCCTGCAATGGGTGCCGACAGAAAGAAGAGAGGAAGACCCAGATTTGCGTGGCAGGAGGGAGTGCAAGAAGCTATGACGGCAAGTGAAATGCAAGATGATCTATGGTCAAATAGAGAGGCATGGAGACCGAGAGCGGAGAAACGGCGACAGCTGTAGAGCAACTACGTGCTATATATCAGCATTTTATAATTAAATCTAGAAGGATTTTGATTGGATAGTAATATAGTTTTGAAAGTCAATTAATTGTGTTCGTTCGTAGGCTTCGGCGGCCGGAGTCAATGCATTCTTGGATATCCGGGATATGCTGCAGTATAGCTCTCAAGAAGGCCACAGCAAGATGGCCGAAACGTCAGCACAATAGACCGAGACGCGGCTCATCCCGGACAACCAAGAATGTAGTGTCGATTAATTGTGACTTACCCGTAATAGTCAACTTTATCAAATCTGGTTTCACTGTATTGCGAATTATCCTAATAGGTCTTCCAACTATTGATAATAATGATTTTTAATATAAAAATACTTTTCAAATGAAAATATTTTTGTAACAAATTAATATGGCTGAAATAACTAAATTTATTGCAAATAAAGGCGATGCATCACTATAAGAAAAGCTTCAACAATATTTTTTTAATTATTTCTTTCAACCCGAAGATGTCTAGAAATGAATAAGGAAAACAATTCATTACCTTCATTCAATTTATGCAGACAATAATATGTACGTAGTATCCTAGACGTAGTATTAAGGACCATTGTTTAAATTTAATAAGATGTGCTCTTTTAAATAAACCAAGAATAGCTGATGTTGTGGAGGTTATGATAATATTGAAGATCATGATAATGATCACACAAACTACAAGTGTCATACCCAGTCACTCAGTGAAGATGTGAGAAAAGGTTATGACTTCATATTCTCCTGATAATGTGACCACTGCAGTAAAAGAATAAAGATGATTGCACAAACAAGAGCCTGGAACTATTACGGCACAGGTCTACGTTAATGTTTTAAACACCCTCTGGCTCCCCACTGTTCAAGAGCAATTCGGGGATGGCGATGGCATCTTTCAACACGATCGAGCATCTGTTCATACTGCACGGCCTGTGGCGTAGTGGTTACACGACAATAACATCTCTGTAATGAATTGGCCTGCACAGAGTCCTGACATGAATCCTATCGAACACCTTTGGGATGTTTTGGAACGCTGACTTCGTGCCAAGCCTCATCAACCTACATTGATTCCTCTCCTCAGTGCAGCACACCGTGAAGAATGGACAGCCATTCCCCAAGAAACCTTCCAGAACCTGTTTGAAAGTATGCCAGCCAGAGTGGAAGCTGTCGTTAGGCTCAGGATGGGCCAACACCCTATTGAATTCCTGCTTTACCGATAGAGGGCGCCACGAACTGGTAAGTCATTTTCAGACACGTGTCCGGATACTTTTGATCACATAGTGTATATATTGTAATGGGACGGTCGCACATCGCGGATGACGACACGAGCCATATACTTATTTCATTTACTTAAGAGCCGCGCCGCCGTTAGGAGCAGCCGGAAATGCCGTTTCCGCTGTACCTGTGTAAAAGCCGCTTAGCGCGCCGGGGGAAAAGGCGAGAAAGGGCACCTCTTTTATTCAGCCGAGAACGCCGGGCGCACCCCTGATGACGTGTGGGGAAGTACTCCGCCCACAACCCCTTCACCGAGCAACGGAATTACCCGCGCCTATTTGCGGGAATTTCGGTGACGAATGTAACTGCGGGGGAGGTTGCTGGGGGCGACTTTGCCGCTGGCGCCGTGATAGGTGGAAAGATTACAGGTGGCGCGACCTCCAATAGAAATAGACAATGCGGGGGAGGAACCACGTGGTACGCGAGCCTTCCTGTGGGACCGCCGCGGTCCAGAGCGATCACTTGTATCGGAGGTAGCGAGGAGGAGAGATCACTTGCATCGGAGGTAGCTAGGAGGAAACTTGTTTCTGAGGCAGTAGCGAGGCCACTTAATTGGTGCCTGACCGCCCGAATGCCACGCCGCCTCGCCACATCGCAGCCCCACTCGTGAGACGACAGCCGGTCGATGGGACGGGACACTACTACTGAGTGCCTGACCGAGAGTGCCATGTGAGTGCGAACCGGGGACGTGACAAACTATATCGCGAAGCGACCCGTCATCGCCCAGACGCGTTCCCGCCGCCGCCCGCACCAAGCGCCGCTGAGAAGCTGCCGGCCGATGCCCGCCGCTGGCCTAATCCGGGGCCGCCGCCGTGACTGCAAAGGGGCCGTCACAAAGGGACCTGGTGTAAGCAACGCCGTAGCTGCCCGCCGCCAGACCTACTGGGCGCCCGAACGCCGCACCTGTGAGCTGGATCACGACCGCCCGGGAGGGCAAAGACACCGAAGCTGAAATGAACTCTGGCCATACCGGCCGTTAATAAGTTAAGATTAGATTTAAGTTAGTTATAAGTTTATTCATGTAACTGGGCTTCACCCACACACCATACTAAATGATTAAAGTAGTTTATGAATATGTTAGAGTATTTTTCTCAAGTAGTTAGGCAAGCATGCATGCCTCCCTCTAGGGAGTCTGTCGACGAAGCAGCCGGGCAAAGCTGAATCGCCGAAGGAAGCAGGTAACCGGGGAGGCGGTGGTTACAATAAGTATTATAATAAACAGAAATATGTAGTATTAAATCATTTTTTATTAAAATAATTTCATTTTATTGTTCCGCTTCATAATATAAAGACCAAAATAAACATTGTACTTTTCTTAATCCTATTATTTACAACTATTTCCGTAACAATATGAAATAAATATTTTTTTAATTTTCAACAATGAAACTTTTTCTGTTATTTTGTAAGAGGGCCTTGTACTGACTAAAAGAGCGTTGTACATCGCATGAGTTACTAGTGCATATTGAAACTAGCACAGATACTCTGGCTTACGGTCAATATCCAGTGTGGCGGAATTCTCCTCTCATTGCAATGCACTATTAGAACAAAATCTTTCGAATCTAGAGTTTTCTCCAGAACTGAAGACCTTTTTTTCTTCACTAGATTGATCCCCTATTGATCTTCGAGTAGTAAATGAAGTGTTCTTTTGGAAGCGACTGCTGATTGGACAATTTCAAAGCTGTCGGAAAGGTTCAAGGAAGACGTAACCAAAGATTTAATAGTGTTTGCTGAAAAATGGGGCCAACAATTTTTTCAGCTTTTCAGCATCAAGCAATTGTTTTGATATGCCCATGGACGCTGCAGCATCAGAATCAAATTAATGTTTAAGTAGTATGTATAAAATAAACATTTTCAGCGATGTAGCTCATATAATCAATTCAGGTGCTCCATCTTGTTAAACCTTTTTTGTATTAGAAATCAATGCATCAAATTTATCATCCTGAGATCTTATCAGTTCTGCAACCCAACGCATGCACAGAGGTTAAAAGTGTAGTTGCACAGAGGTTAAAAGTAATTTTGGATATAACACCTGCAGGGCTTCTGCCGCCTTGAAAATGTACGGTGCTGCATTAATACCAGAAGGAAGAAATTACTTTGTTTAACTCCATGAGGCCACGAAAATGCAATTGTATGTGTAACACATTTGCAATCGTTTGATGGTTGCATTTGGGTAACACTTCACAAGCTAACAAAAGAGATTTACCCTTTTAACCCCAAAAATGTAGCCTGAACTCCTTCCTAGGGAATTCTCAAAATAATCGAAAAACTAAAAAAATTAATATTCGGCAGCTTTACATAAATTTCCGGATTGTTAAAGACTTTTGCGCCTGCCACTATACACCCTTTAACTCACATGTTAAATGCATCCTTATGCACCGGATCTTTCCTACGTATTTTCAAAACTAAGATTAAGCCCTTCTTCAGAAAAGGCAAAATTGTAGTTTTTAAGCCGCTAGAACGCTTCGTATAGGAGTTATTTAATGATATATTTGATTGAGTGCCGCGGGTTGCACTTAACACGAATATTTGGATTACATTTACAAATACATCCGTTATATTTTAAAGTCAAAGTGCAATTTGTCATGTCTCCGTGTCCGTGAAATTCTCTTTCCTTAGAGTGCTCATTTATAAAGATATGTTGCGTGTGAGATCCGCAAAATGTATGGTATGTAAGTACTGAAATAATATAGGATACGATCTTGTTTGCTATAGTTACACACTCTGGTCCACATAAGAGTTAGGTTTTGCATGCAGTTCATGTTAGTTCAAAAATAAATTAAATAAAAATGTATTTAAAAAAATTGGAATGCCAACATACTTATAAACTACTTTATATTTATTTTTAAATATCAAAACACTCACTAAGCAAGACGTTTTGTTACAAAGTAATTTTTTGATAGAAAAGTTCCTATCTTTTGCAGTCGATTTGTAATTCTGAACATCACACATCCTCTTTATTCACTCAACAAATATTTAACTATCAAACTGCGTTTTAAAAATTCATTACTGGAGATTTATCATAATTTTAAATGTTTCTAAATGCTTATTTGACCCTTTCAATCCCAAATTATTTATTATGAAGAAACAAAATATTTAAGACAAGTTGATATGGATAAAGGGAACATCAGAAGACTAAAAAAAAAGGTTTTCGGCATTTTCCGCATATTAGTTTATTTTTTATGAAATGTTGCAATATGGATACACTGGGCATATGGGAAACTTAAGTATATTATATTCTTCGATAAATAAATACAGTAAAACTACCCTATTTGGTACGTCAAATAAAAATGCAATTCTTCGGGTTTGTGATATATAGCCTCACACACCATTTTAAACATTTACTCCTTGAAAATCCATCTGGCAATATTTACCTTTACATTTTGCAGTAACAAGAATTGTTTGAACTTGTTCTGGTGCGCCTGGAAGGCGTTGCTTTCTTAGTCGACAAACTATCACCATTTACGTCTTTGAATCGTAATACCATTTCTGTATTTTTACATTCTCTTTCGTTAGATCGAAAATAGATGTAAATAAATGTTCATTCTTCGAATTTATTTGAATTCGTTTTGTTATGAAATATGATGTACTTTTCCATTTTATAATTAATGCTATTTGATTATGTAGTTTGTCATTGTTCATCAGGAAATTTCAGTATTTGCATAGGCATCTGTATAGAATTCAACAATATTTTTCTAGTAATAACAGCTTTATCATCTTGAAGGGAAAACAGATTACTAATATGTTACTCGTTGCTACACGAAAGAAGTTAACAAGTTATTGGATTTATTTTACACTTATACATGTATTTATGCTTCTATTATAGTAAAAAAATCTTTGCTTCAAATTAGGTTTATATAACCTTCTAAACACAGTTACGATAGATATGAATGAACCTCAATTTGTAAGTTACTCGTATGTATGCTCTATATGCCTGTAATAGCCATATGGCAATAACGTATTTCTCATCCAAATATTTTCCAATTTTTGACATAAATCCTTATATTGTGATAATCTGAATTGTAAACAATTCCTATTCTTCAAAACGAAATATATAATATCTCAGAAAGTCACCATCACTGAGAAATTCTACAACCAATCGGACCCTGCAGTGTCGTGAATAACATGTGAACGCACATAAAAGAGAAAATTACTACAGAAATCCCAAGAACAAATGTAGCTCACAGATCTCTTTGTTATATGATTCAAATCTGTCACAGAAATGAATAGAAATCTCGATTATTTGTTAAAAATATACTCAATAAATATAATCAGACCAAGAAAGTGATGTAGCCATATGTCTACAGAGGCACTGAAAGGGTTAAATGGCATTGACATTTTTTAAAAATTAACTCTTCTATTCTGGATTTATTTTACATCACAAATGAAAAAAAAATCCTGTATCTAGTTCTAATGTCAACTTGTTTCTAGGGTTTCAACCCGTTTTGGAATTCGATCGCCTAAACATCTTCTGTTGTTGGTGACTGCAAGTCTCCTGCATTTGGAGACAAGTGCTATCGTCACCTACGGCTCAGCGCAAGACCGCATCACCGGCGGTCCACCAGGCATCACCAGCATTCCTGTAAACGTCCCTCTCCCCAACACTACTACGAATCCAACATCGAACTCACTACAATATCCGTTCAATGTGTCTTTTCTGAGCAGTGAGCAGACTAAGGGCGCCTCAAACGCCCCCCGCAGTAAAAAGAAAAAATGCAATCCGTGGGATGCTTTTGAAGCCTATCACGTTTCAGTGGAAAACGCTTGTCGTAAATTGTTACTAAATTTAAATATTCCTGAAAATCGAATACCACAGAATGAAATGGTTCTATTGAACGAAAAGTTTTCTATGGGAAATATTTCATTGTCGGTAGGAAACGTTTCAACTATAATAAGTGAAGAGTATATGTGTAAGTGTTTGGCAGGAAAACAAATGACAGTGTCAGATGAAATTTGTACGCTTTCTGTGAACTTCAACGAATCTCCACAGAAAAGAATTGGCGCTGAATATCGACATTTCATATTAGAAGATCATATAATAAATTCTCTACGACTATCAACACGACCCACATATATTAAAGCATTATCGCTTCGAAATAATAATATATACAATTTAAGTACGAATTTGTGGGAACATTTTGTTCATTTAGAGGTTTTAGATCTATCTAAAAATATGCTTCATACCCTAAACCTAACACAAACACATTTTCCATTTCTAATTAAACTTAAGTTATCGAAAAATAAATTGCAGTGGTTTGAGAGTGCGCCCTGTAATTTGACTTCGTTGTACATCGACTACAATAATATTACTGATTTGTCATTTATAGCAAATTTTAAAAATCTTGGTATCTTACATGCATCACACAACAGTGTTACAAGTATTCCTTCAAGTATATCAAATTTGACAGGGCTGCGATGCATATTTTTATATAATAATAAAATAAAAAATATCGCACCACTACAGGCCGTTTCTCCCAAAAATATGTACAAAATTTCAATATCTCACAATGAAATCGAGCATGTGAATATTGATTTCACACAACATAAGTTACAAATACTAGAAATGAACAATAATAAAATATCATATTTTAACTTTACAGGCGTTAAACGTTTGGTACATGTTGATCTTTGTAACAATCTCCTTTCTGAAATAAAACCTCCCCATCCTTTACAAGATAGTTCAATTTCAAGCTTCATATTGTGCAATAATTCATTGACTAATGCTCATGTGATAATGCGAATGAAACACCTGCAAACACTGGATCTCAGTAACAACAATCTTGGAAATATGGAAAATGTGATTCTAAAGACAATGTATCTCAAATATTTGGTACTATCTAATGTATCTCTGCGTTCTCTCGATTTTGTTAAAAATCTGACGGATCTTGAAGAACTTGAAGTTGACGATAACAATATTACAAAATTTCCAAAGCAACTAATCGGGAGGAATATTAAAACACTCAATTTATCAAATAATCCATTGGAGCCTATATATTGCCCCTCTAGTGGACATTGGAAAGAGATAATCCGTTCTTGTAATATGTCATTTAATGAAAGAAATGATAACATTATTTTGGATTTACGGATGAAAAGTAAAGAAGTTAACAAGAAAATGGAATGCTTATTGAGTAAGTCATCAGGCAAAGAACTTCTTAACCAATGCAGCAGTTACTCTGGTGCTAGAATAATAGCTCCGAAAAAATATCTTTTCGCGATGGTGATATTTATATTAACATACACTAATCATGATCATATCGACATATTTTAAGAAACAGAATAGAGTACATGTAATTATTTATTAGGTTTCGGAACTCTAAACGCAATTTACAATTTTAACTGGTGCTACGCTTACTGCTCATTACAATACGCTACATTATCAACGCTCGTCTTCAAAAGATACGCCTCACCATGTTCGAAGTACCGTAGAATGGGTTTGTCTGCAACGAAGTGAACACGGCCATCTCAGGAATTGTGTTGCTGATTGAGGCACTGTTTGCTTCGTTCCAAACAATATGACGCTGGGCGAATAATTGTTAGAATTGCTCTATTCTACCATCTAGATAATTAATTATTTTTTTAAATATTGCGAATTTTCAGTGGGATTGAAAAATATGAATTATGCTTCTTTTTAGTAAGCTTCATACTTATCTTTATGGGGAGTATCAGTTTAATTTTAGGGTGTATTTATTTAATTTTCAATGTCGTCATCCGCTTTCATTGCCTAAAATCAGTATTTACGAAAGTGAAGTGTGTTCTAAAGCGTTCCATGGGTCACTGTTAAGAACACTGTTCATAATGGAACGAAAACGAGCACACACAACTTTTCTAATGATCCACGGCCGCCACAATGGGTCATAGATAACGTATTCTACCGTAAAGTTATCATGTGACAACCCTGTCAGAATTGCATCAGGGTATCCTGACTCTTGTATGACTCGTGGTATTGGGAGGTCATAGAGCTGGAAGCACTTCTTAGCGTTCTTTTTCCATCACTTCGGACGTGATAAGTCGCCAACTCGGCGAAGCAGTACTACACGGCGAAACTCAGTCCACTACCGTGGATGTGATGGCGGCGATGGTATACCGGTTGGAGTGTCGGGCTGTTACACCCATGTTCGTGGCTTCAAACTTGATCGAAGCCGTAGATTTTCAAGGGCGAAAACATCCTTCGCACTCCTTCCTTCGGAGGGAATGTCGGCTGTCTATGTTAGTAGATTTACTGCATGGAAAAAATCCTCAAGTCTAAATGAAGCCTCTGAGCCAAATTCAAATCTCCGGTTCGTCGCCCGAGTGATATTTCTTTCTCCGCTTGTTTGTGAAAGGAGCGTACAGGAATTTGCGACGGGAGATCGGGCCTGATGGCCTGAGGCTCGCGACGTGAAATATAGCATGAATTAAATTCAATTGAATTCAATTCCATACAGAGCACGATGCAGCCACTGGTGATGATGCGAGCCAAATAATAACTGTGCGCCTTTTCCAACAGGCATATGAACAGCCTTTTAGGGCGTGATCACAGCATGGTATATATGCGGAAACTCTTGAAGGTGTGACAAAGTATCTACTCTATGTGATCAAAAGTATCCGGACATGTGGCTGAAAATGACTTACCAGTTCGTGGCGCCCTCCACCGGTAATGCAGGAATTCAATAGGGTGTTGGCCCATCCTGAGCCTGATGACAGCTTGCACAGTCTCGCAGGCATACTTTCAATTAGGAACTGGAAAGTTTTTTGGGAAATGGCAGCCCATTCTTCACGGAGTGCTGCACTGAGGAGAGAGATCGATGTCGGTCGGTGAGGCCTAGCACGAAGTCCAAATCATCCAAAAGGTGTTCAATAGGATTCTAGTCAGAACTCTGTGCAGGCTAGTTCACTACAGGGGTGTTATTTTCGTGTAACTACTCCGCCACAGACCGTGCAGTATGAACAGGTGTTCGATCGTGTTGAAAGATGCAATCGCCATCCCCGAATTTCTCTTCAACAGTGGGAAGGAAGGCGTTTAAAACATTTTTAATGTAGGCCTGTGCCGTGGTAGTGCCACACAAAACAACCAGGATTGCAAGTCCCCTCCTTGAATAACAGGACGACGCCATAACACCATTTTGGACGTGTCCGGGTACGTTTGATCACATATGGTACATACTACTACCAGAGAAAGTTAGAGTGACAAAGACGTCTACTAACTTAGCTTAAACGTTCAAGCTTTGTTGAAGCCTGATTCACCCCTACTTTTCGTCCACGTCACCGGCCACCTGAACCGCGCACCTGCCGCCGCGGTTGTACGCATGATGGTAATCCTTGTCCTCCGAAGCAATCCCACATGTATTAGAATGTGCTTCGCACTCCCTGCTATGACTGAACAGAGATGTTACAGACACACGAGGTGTCCAAGAGACTGCCTCGTCAAGTGGATGGACTGTTTTGAACGAAGACGAGGTGATCGCGGAGCGAAAGCGCTCGGGCCTGTTGCTTGGAGAGGGGCCCCAAACAATCTAGACAAACACTTAACAACGCGCCCCAACCCCGGAGTGATACGCCGAGAAGACACTGAAGTATCAACACAATTGCTCCTTCCAGACCGCGAGGGGTTTACGACTGGTGGACTGGGCTGTGGACCCTGGGAGAGTGGTAGGGGCCGAGTGCGGCCCGGCTCCGGAAATTCGCTTCTGGCGATCAGACGCGTGTGCTACGGCAGCGCTGCGTGCTGCTACCTCCTACGACGACCTCATCCCTGTTGAGCACAGGCGAGCTACAACCATTAAAATGGCGCCTATCAGCATCCCGCTACAAAGCTATTTAATCATATTTGAGAGGGACACCAAATGACACGTTAGTGCGCCAGCGAAGCGATAAAAGACTCTCTCGGCAAAGAAGAGAAACTCAAGCAACTGTATGCACGCGTGTGAACGTGGTAGTGACACTACAGTGACGTGATTGTGGAGAGCTGCGACATAGACTCTCAGAGTGAAAGTGTAATGATTGCAATAGTGAGAACTCGCAAATGTAAATAGGAATTACATTCAAAGGAGTCTATGTAAACATAGCAAACAAAATCAGGCAACTAATGTTTAGCACAATCTACACGTTATGTTACACTATATGCAACACCATGTAAATATTAATAGAAAAATAAATAATGCTATATCAGCTAATATGTCACCGTTCTTCTTCTGAGTTCCTATGTACTTGTGAGAGGAAGATGACTCAAGTAATCCTTTAACGTTACTCGACTCTGTGACGAGTAAGAGAAACGTCACGTTGTAGCTAGGTATAATTTAATCTATTTAACTATTCTAATCAGGAGTGGGTACGTCTTTTAATGTATATTATAGAAATCAAAAGTCGTGATATTTCGAAAAAATAGTTGGATATAGTATTTTTTTTAAAGTTGGCTTTTGGTTGAAACTTTTCAAGAATACTTAAAATTCTCTCTAATGTATATCACATTGGCACACAACAGTACTGCACTCCGCTCAATTATACCCTTTTTCACTTTGCACTTAAAGAAAAGGTATGTTAACTATAACACTTTGCATAACAAAAAGAAGAATACAAATCAGCATACACTCTGAAAACAAACTCTTTAAAAATTATTTATATAATTATTGATTCAATGAGATTTAATTAATTCGTATTTAATTAAGAATGAATGAATTAATTATTGTCGTGATTGTCCCAAATAATGTTTAAAATTGGCAGTTTCCATATAAACATCTCTTTAGTAAATGATTTGCTTCATCATCACAAATTGGATTCATGATTCAAGAACTTTCTCATTGAACCAAGATCAAATGAAAATTATTGACTTATCTTTGCAATAGAATAAAACACAACACATTGAATTATTCTAAGCAAGATGTGTTCATTTCATTGAGTTGCATTCTGTACACTCTACAGGTACAGAAAAAAAGGTAAAATTATTTTACAAGTTTAAATTTTGTAAAGACGCCTGTATTCGTTTTACGACTAAATTTGGACTTGCAAAATTTACTTCAAAAAATAAATTCAAGTTGTTTAGTCAAAATAAAGCTGGAAGGCATCTATTAATGTTCGAATAATAACTGTTTTCTAGGCTAATTTCTTTGTTTGCGAAGAATCAAGTTTAAATGAAAATCAGAATGACTCACAACTCTCGTCCCTCGAAGTTACCGCTGACCTCCCAGACGTCGACAGGTCCGCAGTTGAGGGTCGCGACTTCGCTGCACGAGGCGAACGTAGGGCGAAGCTGGCAGATCTTTTTGCTGGCGAAGACAGCGTTCGTACAGATGCGTTGAAATATTTCCTGTCTTCTTATTCTCGCCTTGCATTCTTCACTCCTTTCGGGGTTGACTCACCAAGAAAGCTTCCTCTCTTATTCCGTCCACCGTATTCATTTACCAGGTGACGAACAAATAAGGCTTGAATCCAGTTATAATCGAATGAATGATGAAATAGAAGGTTGAGAATAAAATACAAAAAAAAATAAAAGCTTTATTAAGCTTGAATTATCTCAGCAGCTCTGCGCGGCCATTGACGTGCGTCTTCCAGACGTCGCGAAAATGGCAGAGTTTCCGTTTTTCTCAAGGCAAAGTCTTGTCGAAGTAGTACTAAATTTTGATTGGTCGCTGTACCTTTGCGCTTTCACAATTCTATTCTCTGCTAGTGGCGTTATCTACAAAATATTTCATAACTTCTTGCAACTTCATTCTCTCTAGCGGAAGCACGATGCAGCTTTCCCAATTAATAGTTCATAATGTTACTCGGCTTAAGCGGTTACAATAATATTATAATAATGATATTCAACTTCTATCTGAGATATTTTGCAGGAATAAATAATAAAATTTAAACAAAATTGTAGTTCATTAATATTTATAAAAAAAAGGAACTAGTGATGCTACAAATTGCACAGACTTTCTTGTGTAAGTTAGTTTCCTATTCTCTTATATCTAACCATATGGTTTCGTTTCACTCTATTCCCATTTTTTATTTATTAGCACCTGAAAGACCATTCTGTAAGTCCTATAGTGGTCCCTGGCGTTTCTCTGTAAGTGAAGAGCACCTTCATACTTCTCGAATATCACGTCGGAGCTGAACCCTAACAAATTTGCCCGTAATAACCTCGGTCCATCACTGAGCTTGTGGGATTGTTCTTGGTGTAGGGATCCAGACCCTCAATTGCATATACAGATGTCTCTTTCGTCAATTATTTTCTTTCTCGTACACGTTGCCGTACGAGAAGGTAATAAGAAACCATTCTTGATAAAATATTGTAAATGTATTTTTTTTAATGTCCGTCTATTCTACGAAAACATTGGCGAAAACAACTAAAAAAATATGCATGCCGTCCTTTACAGATTTAATTTATAAGATTAAATTTATATTGAGAATAAAATTGCCTTCAATATTGGTATCGCAATTGAGCTTTAAAATTATGTTCAGATTTTGCTATATTCCAAAATTCAGAATTATTAACTGGCACATTTGCTCATTTCTGTTAATTTATTGAATTAGCGCGATTATTTAATTTTTACTTTCCTGTATATGTATGTATTTACGTAGTAATATTATGACGCGAAATGCTAATAATCCAAGTGGATCAAAAAGAGAACAGATGACTGATAGCATTGATCTTTTAGTAAATTTGGTAGTTTTGAAATTTATTTTATCAGATAGAATTCAATTAAGCATTCCGTTTGTGGTTTTCCAAGAAATAACCCTAAAGTGTACATTGACTAAGACTCCTTCGATTCAAAAAAATTGTGATTCGTCTTAGCTACCAAGTGATCTGAAATGTGTAACAATATAGATTTTTCATTTGAAGCCCATTTATGTAGGAGGAAACTAGCTTTTGAAAGGAGGGCAATAAGTTGACGTATTGTTTCTTTGGCATTTTCTTAATTCGGGGAGGAGTATCGTAAATCTAGCACATAGAAATTTGACATGAGCACATATGAGCCTATAGGGAAGCTTTTGCGTTTGTCAGTGGATAGCAGATGCAAGGTGAGTACAGTAAAAATAGTTGCTGGTTTTAAACCAAATGTCTCTGTAGTTAGAACAAAGTCTTGTAGGAGATGAGATGGCCAACTTCTCCACAAGACCCGTTGTAAATTGTGATCAGAAGAACAGGTTTTTATTTGACGTAACTTTATTTTAAGGCGACAACGACCACAACAGCAAATTTGTTGATTCGGAATTTAAGTAAGAGGTCAAACAGATCATCCATTGCATATGCATTAGATCAAAGTATTCGTCAATGCAATCATGATAAGCGTGTTTTAACTGAAGATTGCCCATAAGTCTCCTTTCGATTGCCATAAAGCGTTTGACTGTTTGGGATTTTGATTCCACTAAAGAATTTAAATCAGGATTGGTTGGGAGTTTAACCGCGTACCTATCCGTGGGATCACGATGGTGGTTCGAGGGAAAGTGCTGTGCATTTAATTCTTCCTCGTGTAAAATACTTTTATGGGGAGAAACTTCTTCCCCAAAAATGTTTAATTTCATTAGGCAAGTCAAAGGAAGATTGTATAAAATTGGAATGAGTTTGAGAGGGGGAGGATATTGAGGTTTTGCCTGCAACTATCCATTTTAGTTTAGTTTCCTAAAGTACAGGATAAAAACCATTCCATCTACTTCATTTGCCAGGTGACAATATGTTAAAGACGTCTGCACTAAGTAATAGATCAATGGATTTGCTGTTTTCAAAATCAGGATCAGAGTAAGCTATGTCTGTGGGCAAGTTCCATTAATCACAGATTTACTGTGAGAAAGTGCTTTTGGACTGCTAGGCTGAATTCAACAAGTAATTTGGCATGACCACCTTGAAAGGGTATTGCACGGCTTCAATGTAACAAAAACACAGTGAATGCTTGCTATGATGTCTGAGCCAATGCCAGAAATGGTTACAGGAGTTTTTACCGTAGGTAATTTAAGCGAATTGACAACATCCTAAGTTATGAGATTGACACCACTTCCCGTATGAGGGGTGAAACAAAAGTTTTGTCTCTGCCACTGTTGGCAACACAAGAGACTGATCAGTGGGACTGTAAACAGAAGTGGTTGTTTTAGCAACACTACTCACAACAACTGATATAGATTGAATTTCAAAAGATTTTTCACCGAAATGCAATAATTTATGGTGAGGTTTGTTACAAATAGCACATTTTGAAGTACAAGAATGACCACTTAATTTTGGATGAAAACATTTCGAACATCTGCCATATTTCGAAATAAAATCATAGCGTTCTTTAGGTGTGAGATTCAGAAATGAAGGACAGTCACTGAGTAGATGCTCAGAGTTGCATGTAGGGCAAATGTGAGTTCTAGTCTTTCCGCCGTTATTGAGCCTTTAAGGCAGTCTGATAAGTAAAAGAATTTTGTAGAATTGAGCAAGTCAGTTTTATCTATTGAGCCCTCAAATTAATAACCAATATTTAACCAATTGGTTAAATTACTATCAAACGTAGGTAATTTAATTTCAGGTAATTTAAAATTGCATTTACTAGTTGTGCTAGAAGAGTCTAAAGAACTTGAACCAGAATTACGCCCAGCAGAAGCTGATTGGTAATTAGATGTGGCTACAGTCACCGTGGAATGGACTTTGTAATACTTAGCAAAGGTATTATCTAATTGATCGCAGAAATCAGCTGGTGCATCGATAGTATGAGTAAGATTCTTGAGCTTTGCAAAGGTTTTGTTGAGAATGTCCTTCTTAGCAACAATTCTTCATGTTCATATGAAGTGTGTGGGTCGTTTTCCGTCAGAATATAGCAGTACAGCAATTAGTTACTTTGTTTATCAAAGTAATAACCCTTTTCGGAGGGTGTAAGTTGATATTTTACCTAAATGAATGTCAGCTGATGTGGTATAAACACTGTGATTCGCACAACAGAAAATTAATTTTGGCAATAAAAATATGCACCCAGTGAGGAAAAGGAACAAACACTAGGATAAATTAAAGGAATTCTAATACCTAATGAGTTGCTAAAGAAAAATGAATTCCCCTAAAATAAACAGAGAAAAACATTTGTATCAAGACAATGCATTTATGAACTAACACATGTTTGAAGCACTGAGATAGAGCTTCATAATTGCACGTTAAATACGGTGTACTCGAGGAGCACAATTAGCAATTGCTGCTTCCAATACCTCTGCCCAAGCATCATCAACAAGAAATTCGGCTAACGATGGACCAGAACCACCGAGGTGGTATAAAAGGCAGACTGTAGGATAAGAGGTTATTAATTTAAATACATACCAATTCTCCGTCACTCCCTCCATAACTATGAAAGCCCACCATAGAATAAGGCCCATGGCACCTGTTTCTAGCGGTAGAGCTATGGAATGGGAAATCACCATCGCACAGAATTAAACACAAGAAATATCAATTACGATGTATAATTAAAACGATTGAACAGTTATAAATTAAAAGATGATATCAATATGCTTCATAAAAGCATATTACAATGAATTGAATAATGAAAGAACCAGATAAAGGTTGGAAATTAGTGCTTGATAAGAATGTTAATAATAGTAAATGAATTGTATGGATAGTATATATATCTATATGTGTATGTATATATATATATATATATATATATATATATATATATATATATACATACACATATAGATAGATAGTATATCTATGGATAGTAAATATTGTATGGAATTTACATAAAACAACCATGTAGGTTTGAAGAGAAAAAACACAGTTTACGTGCGTTCCAGTAGATCTGCCAGCTGAAGGTGTCCCAGGTTGGACGCACAGAGCAGCAGAGGGAGCGTCGTTGGCGGCGAAGTTGAGAAGCAGGTTGGCAGACTTGACGTGGCCGGCTGCTGAGAGCGTAAAATTCATTATTGAAGAATGAATTTAACATGAAGAATAGCATACCTGTACACCATGCACTGATAGTTGTTGAAGCAATAGAATTGTGAGTTCACACGTAGAATCATGTGATTGGCATTGCTGTTGCAATATTAACTAACATATTACACAACTGAGGTACTAACACAGTTCAGATTGATAACACAGATTAAATGTTGTCAGTGTGACGCTTCAAATACAGTTCAAATGATTGCGATTGCAATATTCGAGAAGCAAGTCAAGCAGCAGAGGCAGTCTTATATTCGCGTATAAATACGGCAACGTGTAATAAGTGTGAATGGATGTAATTGGCAATTTACAAAGTATGCAATGTCTCGTGCTAAAACATAACATGGTTAATAGAAGGCGCTCTAATGAGTTGTTGCACAGAAGTGACAAACGCGCGCATGGCACATCGCGAAAGTAAAGAAGAAAAACAGAACTCGTTGCTGGAGCCACTCGAGGGGCACTCCGTGCACACAAGCGACGAACTGGCTTGCGAGTGCTCCCGCCGTCTCGGCCGTGGGCGCATTCCTGGCCTTTTTGAGACTTAACCAATGAGTTCAGCCCTTACAGATTATTTTAGTTGAAAGATTACCAAACAGATGGCGTTAGTTTTGTGCTTAATAAAACGACGCAATGATATTGCATTATCTCGCGTAGCTGCTGCAACCGACACGTGCGGGCGATCTGCGGCTTCTGCGAAAAGAAGTTAAGTCACGAATCCCTAGAACTCCCCGCGCCTGTTGGAGCTGGCAGGCTTACGAAATGGTACAATGATGAAATACACAGAATCTTTGCTTACACAAAAGTGCGTATTAAATTTTAAAAAATTAAATGAAGACAGCTTGCACGAACAAATTTACTTACTGGAATTAATTCTTAAATGTTGAAAAGTTTAAAACGTAAAAACTCTGCAAAATAACAAGCCGTAGTTAGCCTATTGGCAGACGTTCGCGCGCTTTTTAGAGAACTAGGTGCAAGTTTACAACACTGTGAGCGAAGGGCGCTTCATTGAAATCGAGTGACAAGTTTCTTAACAAGAGTTCTTATAGTTCCCTCGGTGTATTGGGAGAAATGGAAAGACCCTCACTTCTAGAAAATCTTACCTTTGATATTACCTAGATTTTCAGCAAAGCTGAAATTTGATGGATATATTACAAATATAAATTATTCTGGATACATGTAAGAATAGAGAAAAGTTTGTAATTTTTGCTACTTTCGAAAAATCAGGGTTTTTAACGAAAATAAGACCTGCACCATTCGTATAAATGTTCTTCATACTATCGAACAGTAAAATTTAATAAAAAACGTTGGATTTATATTTTTGTTTAGAAATGTCTCAGGGGCTTTATGTAAAGGAAAAGGAATAGCAAAAATTTCAAGTGGTTAAACATTAATTCACTCTTACAACTTATTAAAACATTGAATTACATAACTAGCATAAAAAGTATTACATAAATATTACTAAAGGACAAAGTATGAGCAGTTTCAGAACCCACTAGTCTCTTGCAGTATTACGTAGCTTTCCCTACCGTGATAGCGGTAGCGAGAAAGTAAAATAGATTGTATAACTAAAACTCCACTTGCATATTTATTGATAGCTGCAAGTCTGTAATAGGTATAGTTTATTTTGAGATTAAAATGTAAAAGTTCAGAAATCTGTTTATTATTTTCCCATTAGCATTAAGTGTCGTTTAACCAAAACTTTATTCACAGACATTCATCCTACTCTGGAATTCAGATCTCCTGGTATATTTGTATAGTCAGAGGCCTCTGCAGTGTTTATGCATTGTTGTAATGCCTTATAAAGGGTTTCTGTTTCATTCTTCCCTACCACTGGAGCTTCATCTTCTATAATTTTCAGATGACATCTGGCACGCCTTAGCTGCACAGTCCGCTCTTAGCGGCACAACCCGCTCTGATATCCATGCGTATGGCATTATTTTGTTCTTCTCATTTTTATTTACTAATATAGCCTCCCCTGCTGCATCCCTCTTTTCTGGAAGTACTCCTGAGTAGATTAGAATACACGTGTATTTTCCTAACTGGAGACTTCCCTTACTTTGCGTTTTTAGTTTGTGATATATCTATTTATTTTGCCCTAAGGTCGCTCACTATTTATACTGTTTTGTCTGGTAGTCTTCTAACATTCCAAACTTTAAGTTCAAATCGTTAAAACAATTGTTCTTGTCATTGTCTTCAACATTTGGTGCAATCCGACTTTTTTCTATGTCTTTCAGTAATACAAATTCCTCAGTATAGGTTCCCAACCTACAGCTAGGTATCCTGATGATGGGGCAGTTACTTTTGTGCCTCCAAGATTGTTCTGTTTTTATATCAAGTGTGCTTCTAGGCAGGCTGCGAGTCGTGGCTGTACATCCCTACCTTACCCCTTATGTGTACTAACCCCACGAAAAGCCTTGTTTCCTCCGCTTATCGCACCAGCTTCATCGTTGCTGCTCATAACATTGAAATTTTCACACGTATCCCAGTGCAAGGGACTTCGGAATACCCCGAGGTTAGAGGAATTTTTTCGAGTCTCTCTTCACCACGAAAAAAGGTCTTCGTCGGAACTGCCTTTCAGGTCCTATTCTGTGTATCCTCTACTGAAGTACTTCTTCGTCTGACCCATACCCTTCGACCTGTTCTGCAAAGGAGGCCCTGCCGATACCTATGCTACTGCCGGCATAGCTTTCAGAATCGTGGGAGTCTTCAAGCTCCACCACCAACGTCTAGGTCATGTACTCTGTAGGTGGGACCACAAAAGATCAAATTTCATCGAAGACGTGAACCGTGTCGAATACTCTTCATATAGTCAGTAGTACAGATAGATCAAAGATTTAGAATAAAAAAAAGAAGAGGAATAATTGTGTCCAGATCTGCTTTGTACACTTACAATCCACGTAAAACTTAATCCAAAAAAAGACTCCTAAAATCCAAAGGTATTTGGTATGAAAAATTGATACATCCCAATTGTTAATTTGTAACTTAGATAACGATGAATCACTTTAATATATCGTAGAAGAGGGGGAATTGAATATTCTGCTACGTGCTCAATATAACACTGAGAATAAGAATATAAGAGAAGTTCTAATATCAAATACTGTTAAGGAAATTACGATCGGATGTACGTAATGCTTAATGGATATTGTAATAGATACCCGTTATTCAATAAACTGACAATAGTACAATACAATAATATACAATATATATATATATATATTGTGACGTACCTGGTGGTGCCGGGTATCTTCACTGCAATATAACACTAAGAGAGGGTGTCTTTTACGTGAATGGGTCCTAGGATAAGTCGGTGCAACGTTGGGGAAGTTATTCATACATAGAAATACAATTATGACAAGATTTATTTTAAATCAAAGTTACTATTTACATAATCAGACACCGTTTTTATACTCCGCCTTGGTACCAAGATTAAGAGTAAAATACAACTTTCATACCTTCGGGGCCCCGTTTGAATACCTATGAGGTTCGTCGAGCCGCTCGTGCCGACAGGGTTGTCGACCTCTGCTACTGCTGCGGGCCGTCGGCAGCAGATGGCGTGGTGATCATCCACGGCTGATGCTCCAACAATTCTTCCCCGAACAGGATCTTGATACCTCGGCTGCGCACCTTCCTCGAATCACTGTCCATTAGTGGGTTTAATTACACGACCCCCGCCTACTCCGTATACTGGTCACAGTTCTGTACCGCACGCTTTCAAGAATGTTCCCTCCGCACCAACTAATAGGAGCGAAATCAATTATTCTGCCAACACTAGTACTTCACCATACTGATGCTTCTAATGTTCTATTTACACGTTTGGACTATACTACAGTTTCAGATGTTTCCACCGTTACATTGTCTGTCGTCTGCGTCCAAGTAATACTCGCGAGCTCTCGCGACACGTCCGCACTCCTCGCCGCTCCGCTAACGTCTCTCTTCGCCGGCCGCACGTCGGCACATCCTTCGGCGGCGGCCGCCTCAATCCCACTAACGAACTTTTTGCACGTGCGCGCTGCCACGCTTGTACCCGCCGTTCTCACGCTCGCCTCCCGGCGGGCACCGGTGGCGGCGGCGACCGTTGCCGGCTGCCCGCTGCTCGCAGCGCCCGGCGCTCGCACCGCGCAGTCCAGAATAGCTATTGAATTCTTACACTAATGATTTAATTAGTGTAATGAAACACATATTCTGGGTTTCATCACCCCCCCCTTTCTTTTTTTGAATTTTTCCCGCTTCTGGACAAAATTCACACTAGTAACATCGTCACTGCCGATGGTTGCACTCTTTTGCATATTCCTCGACGCCCTATATACACTTATAACTTAGAATCGAATTAACATGTGATTACGTATATTAACACTAATCTTGCGCTTATTCGCACTTCACTATTTTCCATCCATGTTGAACCAGGTTTCCGATTTGAAGCTTGTAATGTCCTACTATGTCTTGTCTCTTGTGCGACAGTTCATCCCCATTTTGCTGACAGTGATTTCCTAACTCACAGTTGTAGGACATAGCTTCCAGCGTGTTGGACACATCTTGATAGGTATCATCCCATTTCCAGCTACGACCTCTTCTACGTTTGTACCAATGGTTGACCATACCATCACTCTTCCCTCGCCCCTGACTTCGCTCCATTCTTGACCTGCCTACATCTCCCATTCCCATTCGTTGGGGCGTCTGCAAACATGAAGTTGTACCCCTCCAATATCTTCAAACCCTTTCCTAAATCGGTATGATCTGCTCTGCTCAGTAGGCTCTGCACGGTAACAAGATACTGTCGCGTTGACATGCAACTAATTCCTTGATATTTTATAGGGGCAAATAATGTTGTTGGTTCCATAATGCTCTTCGTGCTGTATTCACTACGACTTCCCGTAATGTAGTTGTAATGGCTGTTCCTCTGGTCGCTCTTGATGTTTATTTGGGTTTCTTCGCTCCGCTTTCGTACGGAAATCTTGTCTTCAAATTCCTTCAAAAATTTCGGAAATATACCAAAATTCTCTGCCCATGTCCTGGCGTTCTCTTCTAACATTGGGTGTAATAACTGGATCTTGTATCCTTCCAATATGTTGTTTGATGCTAGGTGCCGTTCTTCTGCTCGCAGAACTACCTTAGGGTTTTCCGCCCCATCTCCCAGAGATTTCATCGACTTTGGAGGCATAATTGGTGTCACCCCATACTTGACACTTGGCGACGTTTTCCCGTCTTCTTCCTGTTTAAACTCTTCTTGTGCTCTTTTCTCTTCGCACCCTTGTATATTTTCCACGATTTCTTCTTCTACTATACGCTCCATTTCTTCTATTTTCATTTCCATTTCTTCTTCCATTATTAACTTCAATTCTTCCGTTTTCACTTTCACTTTATAAACATCCTCCTCGGTCTCGATTTGGACCTCCACCGTTTTGCCCTCCGCTGTCTTGACTTCCTCATGGATTTGGTTCGTCATCCCCTCGTTTCTATCTGTTACCGCTACCCTAGCATCTATTTGATGGCATGATTGAAATTTTAACACCTCATCTTTCCTATCCAGTTCCTCCGCTTTCCCATACGGTTTTTCGCATATTTCGATGAGCTTCCTATTCCGTTCTTCTGTGCTTCTTCCCATTTCTTCTGCCGGCTTCTTAATCTGTTCTTCAACCACCTTCCCGTTCTGTTCTTTTATTAGTTTTCTATTCCGTTCCTCCACCTTCCTGTTCTGTTCCTCCTCGGATCTTTTCTGTTTACCTAATTCTTTGCTCTGTTCTTCCGCAAATTTCTCAATCTGCTTCTCCGTTTGCTGCCTCAGCTGTTCTTCTAATGAATCTTCTGCCATTACGCCCGTACACGCTTCGTATTCTTCGTCCATCCCCAAGTCAAATCCTACCGCCTGGCTCCCCAGTTCTACCACCTGCCGTTCTAGATCTATATTTGCTCTGTGATCGACCAGAAAATCCGTCCCTATGATTACCGAATACAATAATTTTTTGACTACCAGGGCCACCATCTCGTATACTTGGTTGCCAATCCTGGCTTGAAACATGATTTGTTTTGTGATGGGGCTTGACTTCTTCTGAGTTGCCCCAATCACATACGCCCTATTCATAGGCAAACACATTACTTCTTTTCCTGTTGCTTTTAACTCCTCATACATTTCTTCTGATACTACTGTAGTCGTGCACCCTGTATCCACTAAAGCTTCTTTAATTATACCTTCACATTCTATCGATATCGTGGGACATTTCCTGATTCTGACCGCTGAGTTCTTACATCTCCGCCACGGTTGGGTATCGTAGGTTACCGGCTGCATAGCGTTTATGGAGACCGCGTTTACGTCATCGATTTCCGCGTCCGCAATGGGGCCACCTATCACCGCGGACTCTATTAGTTTAAATAGTGTCCTTGATCACTACTTGTGCTAGGCTGTGCTAATCGGTCGGGTGCATTCCCGCCCCCGCCTCGCGTCTCCGTATGGTTTGAATTAGATCTGTTCCAGTCCGGTCTCTGGTTCCCCGGCTCTGGTCTCCATCCGTCTCCCCCTCTTCCGCGTTGGTTTCTCTGGTAATCATTGCTCCTATCATTCCCTTGCCCCTGGTTACGTTCCGATCTAACCATATTAACATTCCCTTCATTTCTGTTCTTTGGTACGCCTGCGAACGTCAAGTCGTACCCTCCTAACACATTCTGGAATCTTTCCAGGTCGGTGTGCTGCACACTACGTAAAAGATTCTGCACTGTGACTGGGAACTGTCTCGTCAATACACATATTATTTCCTGATCGCTCATCGGTGGGGATAGCGTTTTGTATTCCATAATACGCCTTGTTGCGTATTCCCGCAAACTTCCCATGGACTGGTTGTAATGATTATTCATCAGGCTGATTTTAAAATTAATTTGAATTTCCTCATTCCAGTACCGCTCAAGGAATCGATCTTTAAATGCCTTTACTGATTCGGGAAACTTATCAAATGTATCGGCCCATATCCTTGCGTTGCCTTCTAACATTAAATATAATAATTGTATTTTACACCTTTCCGAAGTATTGATAACATCTAAATGTCGTTCTGCTGCCTTCATAAATATGCATGGATTCTCTTTCCCGTCACCTGAAAATTTTAGTGATCTTGGAGGGGTAAATGGTACCGTCCCGCTTGCTGCGATTGGGGATGCCTTGCATTCTTTTATTTGTTCAATCTCTGTTCGTAATGACACAACCTTCTCCTCGCATTCCCTCTTGTTCTCCAACATTTCTTCCTTGACTACCAATTGTATCCTTTCAATTTTCTCGTCCTGCATAGCGGTTCTATCATCTAATCGCTGATATAGCTTATTCTCTAATTCTCCCCCCAGATTGATTACTTGGGATTCTAACTCCTTTTTCTGTTTCCCTAATTCTTCGGCGGTCCATTGCTCGTGACTTTCTACCCGCTCCGCGATCTTAGTCATCTCATTCTTCGTTAACTCAATTTGTTCTTCAGCGCGTCCTATTCGCCCCCCTATTGTATCTACTTTCCTATTCAGGTCTTCTGCCAGCTTCCTAATCTGTTCCTCTGTGAATAATTTCTGTTCGTCTAATTTCCTACTCTGTTCTTCTGCCAACTTCCTAATCTGCTCCTCTGTAAATAATTTCTGTTCGTCTACTTTCTCATACAGTTCTTCAATCAACTTCTTCTGATCTTCTGCCGCTTTCTTCTGATCTTCTGCCGCTTTCTTCTGATCTTCTGCCGCTTTCTTCTGTTCTTCTGCCGCTTTCTTCTGTTCTTCTGCCGCTTTCTTCTGTTCTTCCCGCATCATCATTATTATCTGTAGTATGTCTAAATTGGTATCTTCTCCACCCCCCCGATTCGGATTTCCTGCTACCTGGTTCATCGGCGTTGACGTGATTTCTATTTCTTTATTGAAGCTATCTCCTGACGTGTCGTCTAACCGACTTCCAATACCACTATCCCTACTTTCCGATGACCTACTGTTATCGATTCCTACATCTATTTCCCCTACTTCATCCGCCTTTTCTTCCCGGACCAGCACTACATTTTGCGCCTCCATTCTGTTGCTTTGAGCTGTCCGATCGATTCTCACTGCACTAAAGTACCGCACAAATTCTCCACTTACCTCACCTACCGACGATACCACAGTTAACCTATGAATGCACTATATCCACCACAACCCCTGTATATTCTTCGTGAATGGTTTAATTCACTCCTATTTCAATTGCTACTTAATACCGAACAAGCCTCACTCACCACCATAAACACAATAACACTAATTCAATAGCCATATGAATTTCCACTCACCTACCAATGCATAAACATAATCCTTACAATACATAATATTATTACCATTGAAACACATATACACTGCTAATAGACTCGTTAATACTATTACACAAAAATGCTTTCAGATTATAATAAATCCCTTGTTAATTGAAATTACTTTTCAACGCACTTATTGCTATATTATGTACATAATCATCATTCACATTTGCATGTCATATCTCCTCCCTGAATTTTCCTCAATAATATCATATAGATATTCACAACAAACATTCACACTGCTGGTATATATTTCCCAACCTGGTATCTTTTCTAATAAATTCCCCACACTTTACCATCACCAATAAATAATGCACTACTGCGTGAATGTTCCCAGCAAAAAAAAAACAATTTTGTGCATAATTTGTACAACACTATTAACCACCTTTATATTCTCATAAGAATTATTACTACTTCCCCATTTCTTTGATTTCCATGTTATAAAAAAATTGCCAAGCCATTCAAATATTATTAATATGTCTTACAAAATTTGGAATTCTATTACATTATATTATTTGTAACATGTACATGTATAGCCTTCATAACCTCAGTAACTACAATATTAACTATATATTGGATGCT
This sequence comes from Gryllus longicercus, assembly GCA_038098605.1. NCBI lineage: Eukaryota > Metazoa > Arthropoda > Insecta > Orthoptera > Gryllidae > Gryllus > Gryllus longicercus. The sequence continues at coordinate 542,480 of JAZDUA010000654.1, forward strand.
CACAAATAATTGCCTATGTCAGCCCGTAATTAATTATGCAACAACATTTTTGTAATTATCAACATTTCATTATGTTTACTTGACTTATGCATATTTTGCTAACACATGTATTGTTACTTTTTGTTGTCTACAATAATACACTTCACTGCCTGCTTCTCATCTGTACCCTGCACTACTATACATCAATTACATGCACATTATTTTCCAACATTTCACCAACTTCCCTAAGGCCACATTTCTTAACTATACGTTATCCACTTGTTCGGGCGCCAGCTGTGACGTACCTGGTGGTGCCGGGTATCTTCACTGCAATATAACACTAAGAGAGGGTGTCTTTTACGTGAATGGGTCCTAGGATAAGTCGGTGCAACGTTGGGGAAGTTATTCATACATAGAAATACAATTATGACAAGATTTATTTTAAATCAAAGTTACTATTTACATAATCAGACACCGTTTTTATACTCCGCCTTGGTACCAAGATTAAGAGTAAAATACAACTTTCATACCTTCGGGGCCCCGTTTGAATACCTATGAGGTTCGTCGAGCCGCTCGTGCCGACAGGGTTGTCGACCTCTGCTACTGCTGCGGGCCGTCGGCAGCAGATGGCGTGGTGATCATCCACGGCTGATGCTCCAACAATTCTTCCCCGAACAGGATCTTGATACCTCGGCTGCGCACCTTCCTCGAATCACTGTCCATTAGTGGGTTTAATTACACGACCCCCGCCTACTCCGTATACTGGTCACAGTTCTGTACCGCACGCTTTCAAGAATGTTCCCTCCGCACCAACTAATAGGAGCGAAATCAATTATTCTGCCAACACTAGTACTTCACCATACTGATGCTTCTAATGTTCTATTTACACGTTTGGACTATACTACAGTTTCAGATGTTTCCACCGTTACATTGTCTGTCGTCTGCGTCCAAGTAATACTCGCGAGCTCTCGCGACACGTCCGCACTCCTCGCCGCTCCGCTAACGTCTCTCTTCGCCGGCCGCACGTCGGCACATCCTTCGGCGGCGGCCGCCTCAATCCCACTAACGAACTTTTTGCACGTGCGCGCTGCCACGCTTGTACCCGCCGTTCTCACGCTCGCCTCCCGGCGGGCACCGGTGGCGGCGGCGACCGTTGCCGGCTGCCCGCTGCTCGCAGCGCCCGGCGCTCGCACCGCGCAGTCCAGAATAGCTATTGAATTCTTACACTAATGATTTAATTAGTGTAATGAAACACATATTCTGGGTTTCAATATATATATATATATATATATATATATATATATATATATATATATATATAATCATTGTTCTCGTTCTGGATTTACTTTATATAACGGAATATATATAATTTATATTCTTATTTTATATGTACAACTTGTTTCTAGGGCTTCATCCTGCCGTTTTGGAATTCGATCGCCTCAACAGCTGCTGGTGACCGCCAGCCTCCTGCATTTGCTGACAACTGCTGCCTTCAGCCAGGTCTCTCCAGCGGAAGACCGGATCACCAGCAGTTCACCTACTATTCCTACGAACGTTCCCTACACCAACACTGCTGCACTTTCAACATGGAACCCTTTACGCCTCTCAGTGCAAGACAATGCGTCTTTGAGCAGCGATGGGGAAAAGGAGGAAGTCTCTACGGCATCTCGTAGTGAAAAAAATAAATGCCCTGAAAAAGGCGCCCACGTGTCGGTGAAAAAAGAATGTCGTCGATTGTTACTAAATTTAAATATTCCTGAGAATCGAATACCACAACATGAACCGCTCCTACTCCAGGAAAACTTTCCTTTGGGAAACATTTCTTTCTCAGTAGGAAACGTTTCCTCTATAATAAAAGAAGATTACAATTGTAAGTGTTTGGCGGGAAAACAAATGAGCGTGTCGGAAGATATTTGTGCGCTTTCTATCAACTACAATGAATCTCAACATTTCATATTACAAGACAATATAATTCATTCACCTTTATTCTCAACTGGAGCCTCGTATATTAAAGCATTATCACTTCGAAATAATAACATTTATAACTTAAATAAGAACTTGTCGGAACATTTTATTAATTTAGAAGTTTTAGATTTGTCTCAAAATATGCTTCATACCCTAAACCTAACACAAACACATTTTCCATTTTTAATTAAACTTAAGTTATCGAAAAATAATTTGCGGTGGTTTGAGAGTGCGCCCTGTAATTTGACTTCGTTGTACATAGACTACAATAATATTACTGATTTGTCATTTGTAGAAAATTTTAAAAATCTTGGTATCTTACAAGCATCACACAACAGTGTTACAAGTATTCCTTCAAGTATATCAAATTTGACAGAGCTGCGATGCATATTTTTAGATGACAATAGAATAAAAAAATTTGCACCACTACAGGACGTTTCTCGCAAAAATATGTACAGAATTTCATTATCACATAATGAAATAGAGCAAGTAAATGTTGATTTCACACACCATACTGATTTAAAAATACTAGAAGTAGACAACAACAATATATCCTTTTTTAACTTCGCAGGTGTTAAAGAATTGACATATCTTGATCTTTGCAACAATCGCATTTCTGAAATAAAACCTACTCATCCTTTACGTGGTAGTTCAATTTCAGGCTTCAAGTTGTGCAATAACTTTTTGAGTAGTGCTCATGTGATAATGCTGATGGAAGAACTAACAATACTGGATCTCAGTAACAACAATCTTCAGAATTTGGAAAAAATGTTTATGAACAAATTATCTCTCCATACATTGCTGTTATCGAATGTATCTCTGCAATCTCTGGATTTTGTTAAAGATCTACCGGCTCTAACAGTACTTGAAGTTGACGACAACAATATTACACATTTTCCGAAGCAACTACTCGCGAACAATAATATTTTAACACTCAATTTATCAAATAATCCATTGGAGCCTATATATTGCCCTTCTAGTGAACATGGGAAAGAGATAATTCGTTCCTGTAATATGTCATTTAATGAAAGAAATGATAACATTATTTTGGATTTACGGATGAAAAGTAAAGAAGTTAACAAGAAAATGGAATGTGTATTGAGTAAGAAATCAGGCAAAGAATTTCTTAACCGGTGTAGCAGTTCCTCTAGTGCTAGAAAAGTAGCTCTGACACAATATCTTTTCATGCTGTTAATATTTATATTTTACTTATTGTAATAACGATACTTGCAACGTATTTTAAGAACTATAAATTATTACAAAACATATTATATATCTAATTTTAGTGATATTTTCAAATCACATAAGGGTTCAAACAATTCATGGCACCATCTATTATTTTTTAAGTTATATTTCTACCTGCTTGGCGTTACTGCATTTCAACATATCAAGGTGTGAACATATCAATGATAAAAAGTACTGAAAAGTTTCTTAATATTCACTGGTTTATCCAGATGTTTAAAATTAGTTAGGTATGTTAATGCTTGATATTTAATAATGAATGTAGGAAATATTTAAGCGTCAACTCTTTTATTTACTTTATTCAGATACACGTTGATACAAGGAGGGTAATTTTAAGCGGGTCTGAAATTATCATTTGAGAATTGAAATTTCATTCAATTATGTTGCCTCTACTTTCTTCCTAAATTTCATTTACTTGTAGGGGAGAAATAAGGTGAGATTTGAAAAGGTTAGAAGTAGTTTTCCTGATAATCTCTTGTATGGAATGCCTTTTTAATTTCTATGTAACTGAGTATTTCTTATCATTATCATTAAACATTACGATACTGCTAAAAGCATTATTGTTTTCATAATAAAAAAAGTTCACATATTGTTTTCATAATCTATGGCTCTCTACGGGAGGGCAAAGGGACACCAGGGATACTACGCTATTGCGACACATTCGAATCGCAAAACACCTGGCAAATCGGGCAAAGAAAAAAACTCAAGCATTCGTATGAAGAAATGTAAAAGTTGCAGTGACGTGATGATCTAAACTATAATGACGACTTCCACTATTCATCCAAAATAAAACAGACTCATGCGTACTGAAAACGTAAAAGTGTTTACAAAACTGCACAGCCAATATAACAAGCAAAGTGTTACATGTTTACTTGTATGTTATTATTATATAAAATAAACGTATATTTGATTAGAATTGTAATTGAATTGTATCTATCTTAATTTCATTAATCAGAAATAATCAAGACTTGATACCTCTAAGATGCTTGTATTGAGGACACCGACAGTGTGGTGCGGTAGGGGAGATATCAATTACAATGAAACCACAGACATCTTCTGAAGTCCACTGAAACATTAATCCTATGAATTGTATCTTATTTCAGTGCGTTCATGCGTGTCTCTTTTTAAATAAAGATTTTACAGTTGGTACACCAAAGTCATAATTGTATGGTCTAAGAATATTGTCGATTGATAATACTTGTACGCCGAGAGTGCCGAAATTTAAATGTAAATAAATGTAAATTCCCAGGTCTCGGTGTTGCTAATGTTGAACTTCTAAAATATATGCTAGTCCTTTCATATAATGTTGAAATATCCTTCTCCGCCTTCAAACTGATTTTGTCTCCAAATCGTCGCAAATTTGAAATTGTGATCCTTGAAATTGACTGGTAATACATTGCAATGCAAACTATTGTAAGAACGAAATGTAAAAGAGTTGTAAATACATTTAAATATTATTTTACATTAAAATGACGTACTTATTTTGTGCTTTTAAGTCTACAAAATAACAATTACGAACAATTTTTCATTATATTATGTAACTTATGACAGTGCCTTTTTTCCCCTTATTCTTGACATTTTCAGTGTGTTTTTAGGCGTTCACTGCGTTAAAAGACGATTTTGTAGAGCCGAAACATCCAGTGTCTACTGATGAACATTCTAACTACTTTGATTCACAAGGACGCTACCAGAGTGCGTCGTCTCCAACAGGATTACTCCGTCAAGGCCTTTCTGGCTTGCGGCAGTTTCTTGTCTTCCTCCAACATCTACATAGTGATGCACATTACGTACAGAGCGCGCCGCGGTGTTCTTCCACTCTCATTCTCAGCAAACAAATATCCAGTGGTTTTGCAAGTTGTTCGTTCCTGAAAATAAAATTAAAGCACATATGTGTGGCGACATTTGGAGAGCCCAAATAATACCTCCTTTCCCTGCTAGATTGCAAAAGGAGCGTAGAGAAATCTGCGTGGTCAGGCCGACGACCAGAATCGTGAATACGTCAGTGCCCGAGCCTCCTCACGAAAAAAATATCGATTGACAACATTGATTGATTGGAAATGAGATTGTTTTGCAATGGTGATCCTAAAACACTAACGTTCCGATTTTTATAGCTCAAATGCCAGGCATCAACTCAGCTTCATACCACTGCAAATTCCCTATTACTTCAGCCACATGTATGGTTACATTCTTCGAAAACTACAGATTTCTATCTCTTTAAGAATCACCGAACCAGGATTCTTCTTTACTCAAATACACACCGCACCAACTACAAGCCATATGCTAAAAATGCAATGAAGAAGAACAAATATCATTCAATTAAAATTAAAGTTTATTAAAAACCTGTTAAAATGAATACAACTTCTCAAATTTTAAATTGAAACACGTCTATTTATTTCAACTTTGACAACCACTTAATTTGAAAACGGATTTCTTAATTTTTAGTACTTAGCAGAATCCATGTTGTTTATTAATATTTTAAAATTAAGGTGACTGAATAAAGAAAACCAATGGTCGGTGATACTAGATACCTCATGAAATGTTTAATGCAGCTCCTCAAAAAGTATAGTACAAAGTATGAAAATATTTTTTTTAAAAGGCGCGCATGTAAAATTTGTATTATATAAGTATATAATGTACTATTGATAGTTCTCCAAATGGCAAGGAAAAATCTATAAATAAGATTACAAAAGTACTAAACTACACAGCAAACCGCATTTCAATTTTGGTATGTCAATATAAAGAAGTTTTTTCTATAATGCATATGAGAGAAAGTTTAAATGAATTAGATGTTAGGAAACCATTTCACGATTTTATTAATAATTCATATTGTCAAGTAAGATAATAGTAAAACACAGTGCTACTACAACAACAGATACTTTCTCGCATTATTTTTAACTTTTGCAATGTTCACCAATTCAAAAAATTCAACGAAAATTTGACCAAAGCCACTTTTATAAGTAAACTTTGTACTCTTCGAATGAAAAAAAATTGAGCTGGTTTTGAGGAAATCTTCTTCTTTAAACTACCCATATTCTGAAAAATGTTACATAACGTCATTGATATATTAATGAAGAACATTTCTTAGGAAAAAATCTATCTTCAATATTGTAGTTGTAGGAATATTCCGAAAACATTTTAAACGTTTTCAAGTATTTTCGAATGTTGAGAGAAGTAATAGGACCTTCGCCACTTTTAGAAACATACTTTGCGCTTTCTAAAAACCACAATTATCAAGAATAAATTTGGAGCCATTTTGATAACATTTTAAAAATATTGAGATTGAATGTATCTCTAAAAATCAAAATACCCGTTTCGTATTCAAAGGGCCCCGACGTCAGTCAGATTTATCGAAGAATATCAATTATTGCGAAATTGCTACCTACAATTTATCTGCTAGCATTGTTCTCCGACTGACATGCGTTGTGCCGTAAATAAATTTTAGGGTATGAAGGCTCCTCGAAACGTCGATCCAGCGTACCCTACGTGTTAGAGCAAGTTATATATAAGAAAACGGATTGCTCACATTTTCGACTTGAGAACACCAAAAAAATCTAAATTTTCTACAACTAAAGGCGGATTCTACGCATTGCTATCCGCACGTGAAATATCACATTTTTTAGAATCCATTAAAAAAGGATGGTTCACAAAGCAACTGTCTTCTTACTGCGAAAAAAAATACTTCAATTATGGCTATACATTCCTGTTCTCGCGGTTGCGACGGCGGTAACAACATACATAATCTATAATACTAATAAATGTAAATTTAATGACATGTGATAGACATCGATTCTACAAAAAGGAGTGCATGAGTAGACACGAAATATTTACAGGATCATTAGGACTTGACGCAGTGTCTTGCAAAGTTTGGTAACGATTAATACAACACAAACACGGAAAATAAATAATTTATGTAATATGCTGGCAGAAGCATCATGATAATTATTTTTCTCCGGTCGCTGAGAGACAGGTTCCTAATATATTCCGACAGAGGCCAGCAGCGATGTGGTAGAACCGTGCGCCCGATCTCAATGAAAGATGACACACAAAGTGTTGTTTCTCACAGAAAGTTTTTGTGCTGTTAATTTGGTTGAAACTCTACTAAATGGCGCTGCAGCACCAAATTACGCCAGAATTGCAATTTTATTTTTATATATTCTTCTATATAACCTTCAGCGATAATAGTGTATTTCTCCCCACAGTGGTATTTTATAGAAATAATACACTCTTCGAGGACCTCCAAATGTGTCAGAGCTTCTCCTAAAACAGTGTTCAAAAATTGCTTGAATGACCCCTTTTCCAACATGTTGTTTAATGAATTTTTCGTTTTTGTAGTTCAAGAAGAACCTGTTGCTAAGAATATCTAGTGGGCGGAGGGCTAATCCGTTCTTTCGTAATATTTAAATATATTCTTCCTTACATACAGTGTTCTTAGCGCACGATTCTTGCTACTGGTACTCTTATGATAAGCACTGAGTCTTTGTCCTCAATATTATCTATTGTCATATTCACTTTTCGCTTGCATGCAACCGAAATTTCCATGATTAAAAAGGCCCGTAAGAAAATATATAAATACATTATTATTTTAAAAAAATATGGACATGTTTAATTTTCACGCCCTTCATTAACAGAAATTTTTAATTTCCTCACCTACATCAATATTATTACTTGTCTTCAGTATTGTTTGTATTGAAAATGTCTTCTCTCGAGAAAATGTTTGATTTTTTTGGGGTTGAAGCCAACTGACGTCTTTTAATGAGGCACTAATGTAGAAAATTTCTTTTGGTCAAAATTGTCACCCCACATTTAATGTACTTTGCAACATTGAAAATAGCGACCATAAATTCGAAGGTGCTACAATCTCGGACTTTTCATCCAAGTACACTAAAAACACATTCTCTGATATTTTCATAACATTCTCCGATGCGCGCCAACATGAAACTAGGTATAAAATTTTTCGTACCTGATTTTTTGGGGGTAACATGTTAAAAATTTCCGATTTTGCACATTTAAGTAATCCCTGTGGAGTATCAATAGCTTTGCTATGTATAGTAAATATAATAATTCAACCACTGCAATTCAGCCACTTCTCAAGGAAATAAAACAAGTAAACGCAGGCGTCCTTTACTCTTCCAATTCATGGGCCAATTCCCAATTCAAAGACCTATATAATACACTGCTATTTCTGGAGATATCAACCACCTTATTCCACTACAAAATTACACTTTTTAAATATTATAATTTTTACTGTTGTCGAAAACATGTTCATTTTTTGTGATCAACGTGGGTGTCATTTTCATGGTCTTCATTAATTTTTTGCTTCGACCTACGGTCTCGGTAAATTATCCAATCTAGACCACCAAAAGCATCTAATTTGCGCATATACTACGACAGTAAGAGTTTCTTTCGAAAATTCGCTGGTTTTGCCACAGCATCATAACACTTACTCAAACTGATTTGCACAAAATTGATTTGCACGGACACGTTCAAAATGGTGTTATCGTGTGGTCGTGTTTTTCATGGACAGGACTTGCACCCCTCGTTGTTTTGTGTGGCACTATCATGATACACGCATACGTTGAAGTTTTAAACACCTTCTTGCTTCCCACAGTTGAAGAGCAATTCGGGGATGGCGATTGCATCTTTCAACACGATCGAGCACCAGTTCCTACTGCACGGCCTGAGGCGGAGTGGTTACACGACAACAACATCCCTGGCCTGCACAGAGTCCTGACTTGAATCCTATCGAACACCTGTGGGATGTTTTGGACCTTTGGGGGACTTCGTGCCAGGCCTCACCGACCTCCATCGATACCTCTTCTCGGCGCAGCACTCCGGGAAGAATGAGCTACCATTCCCCAAGAAACCTTCCAGCACCTGATTGAAAGTATGCCTGCCAGAGTGAAAGCTGTCATCAGGCTAGGGATGGGCGAACACCCTATTAAATTCCTGCATTACCGACGGAGGCCGCCACGAACTGGTAAGTCATTTTCAGCCACGTGTCCGGTTACTTTTCATCACATAGTATATGGGAAGGGAACTGCGCTGCCTCCGAACAATGTCACGTAGTCTCAGGTGCTGTCCATATGCACACGCCGGTTGGCGTTGCCTGGGAACCTGCAATTGCATCTGCACCGCGTCGGTAGCCACCAAACGAGCGAAATCTTCAATTTTCGTACGATAGCTCCTGTTTTCTAGTTTTGTTTCTCCCATCGAAAACCCACGACCCATCAGAAGAAAGCAGGTTCCTTCGTCTCCTCGGGTCAATGAGAGCTCTGGCAACGCGAACATAACTTTCTGAGTTTGGCGTCGGAAGCAAGAGGTCGCCTACTGAGCGCATGTTCGTTCGCCTCCCAGTCATTGGACTTAGGGTTGCCACTTTTGAGATGGAAGCCAACCGGAGATAATTTATTACGGGGGGGGGGTCAATACATCTACTACAGATGGCGCCAAATTACCATGTTTTGACCACGCGCTAAAATCCGTCGAGCAGAAAACCGTAAGTACCCATGATTGGCTGATTCGAATTGATGATTTAAGAACATACTGAAAATTACAGATGTTTTCTTATGCATATATCACTGACATCTGGCAACCCTTGCAGAAAAAAATAAATTGTCTGCATTTTCTGTAATTTATTGAAATTTATATGAAATAATTCGATAAAATAAAATTATTCAACACAGATTAAACACTTTTTTAAAAAGTGAAAAAAGGTATTACATTTTGTATATAACCCGGAGATTTTCAACAGTAACCCGGAGCCCGGAGATTGTCTATGAAACCCGGAGTCTCCGGGTCAAACCCGGAGAGGTGGCAACCCTGATTGTACTTGACCGTGGAGCTGTGGCGCGCCGTCGCCGCCGCCACCGATATGCTCAATGCCGCTCGAACGCAGTATGCCGCTTCGCCGCACAATTTGTGTAGGGCTGCTAAGACCGACGACGGCGTCAACAGTCCCCGCCGAAAGGAGTCCGCAACGGGCCAGTATGCGCTTAAGGACCCGCGTGCCAAGTTGGCTTCACGCTGACGCGAGATCGCCGCAGTTTTCTTCAGCGTCGTCCTTCCTTCTGTCGCCGGGCACTGGACCACGAGGCCGCCGACGGCGCCGTTCACTAAGCGCCCTTGCCGCTGCCCGCCTGCCGGTCCCTACGACGGTGCAATGCCGCCCAGACGAGGGCAATCTCTCCAAAACAAGAATCTGACGTCTTGAATTGAATTGAATTGAATTTGCCTTATTTTACGTGGCGAGACTCGGGCCATCAGGCCCGCTCTTCCGTCTGACCACGCAAATTTCGCTATGCTCCTTTCACCAACTAGGAGAGAAAGGAGGTATTTCTTGGGCGAGAATCAGGCGATTTGAATTTAGCTCAGAGGCGTCATTTAGGCTTGAGGATCTTTTACATGCAAGTAAATCTACTATCATGGGACAGCCGGCTTTACTTCCCCTCCGAAGGAAGGCGTACAAAGGATTTTGTCGCCCTACGGCTTCGATCGGGTTTGAACCCGCGAGCTTGGGTATAACAGTCCGGTACGCTAACCGTCACACCATCGCTGCCACGTCTTCGCGATCAACAATCGGCAGAGGATGAAAGAGAGGACGGTGTGCAACGAAAAGTAGTACAAACTACGTCCATGTACGATGATGATGAGGAGCGGTTGCGATCCTCCGTAACTTTCTTTACCAATACTTAACTAAGCACCCCATCTCTCACTTTTAATTTCTCACTGCGAAGAAGAGAGAAAGTTATATACTAATGCTGCGCGCAAATATCGGCGAATTTTCGTCAGAAAAAACTCTTAATACAGGGACCTGGTAACTAGAAAGTGGATAAATCAAGTTGGAAAATTTAGAAAACAAATTCCTCTATCCGGGAAAGTCAGTACCATTCTGTAGCTCCACTAGTTTTTCTTCAATTTCATACATTTACCAGTAAAATGTGTCATGTGTAAATCAAAAAATTCAGTGAATAAAGGGGCTTAGAAATATAGTACGCCCTATTTGTTTCAGACTGCGCATTTCTATGACCAGAGGACTATCATATCAAATTCGTAGGTAATTTTTCCATGCCAATAGTTGCTAAGAGAGAGGGCTGAAACTTTGTTGTCAAATTGTTTAAGAGCGCTCATTGCTACCGTATACAGGTGTACCGTAATATATGTTATTAACTGGGCATGTCGAGGCGTCGTGAACGTTCACTTTCTACCAGTGAACGCATACAGTCCGAAATTGGGAATAACGGATAATATGCATTTAGCATTTACTTCTTATTTTTAGCTAACTACTTATACAAAGGTGTTCAGCAGTTACATGAAATCTCCTTGACTGAGTCAGACGTGACCGGAGATTAAATAATTTCTTGTACATTAAAAAACGGTTGGTTTGAGTATACTGTTGAGTCAGTGACTTTTTTGTACCGTACTACACTGCCTATTAACATGAAATAGTAGTTTCTCGCATTTCTGTCTTTCCGAAGTGAAGCGAATGTAGGTTCTCTTGGTACTCTCAATGCTGAGATTCAATTTACGTTATTTTAAGAGGAATTCTATTACTTTCTTACCTACTATCGTAAGAAGAGAAAGTATTGCAATCGTGCGCCAGAAAACAGCGAATTTTCGACACAAGAGCTTCTATAGCTATAATCCATATTTTGTGGGTCCTTGATACTGAAAAATCGATTGACGGCAAAACGTCTTTCTCTCTGTCCGTCTGTGCACAATGCCAGCGCATAAACCGTTCAGCCGATTTTCTCCAAATATGATATTCCACAATGATGTCGCGGAACCGGGAATGTGAAACCGAAATTTTAATTTTGGAGGGTACTTTAAAGGAAACCCCTGGGACATTTTCAAAATTTTCAAAACAAATCGCTCCAAATTTTTTCATTACATTTTGTTGTTGAATAGTGCAATAGGCGTTTAAGAGAATGGTGCAGGCCTCATTTTCGTAGCCATCCACGATTTTTTGCAAATTGAAAAAATATTGAAAACTTAAACAATACCTGTTGTACAAAATTAGCTCTTCAAAAGAAGCCATGTACATTGTTTTCAAATAACGAGTAGTTTTTGTGTATTTTCAATTGAAACTTACAATTTCTTTTTCAAAAACCGCTCCAATTTTTTTCTATAAACTTTGTTCACTTCTGTAATAAGATATGAGAAAAATATAATGCTTGACTGATTTTCGGGTATTGCTCGCTTTTTTGAAAATTTCAAAGAACATTCTTTAAAACTACAAAATAGAAGATAGAGATTTTTGTCACAGGCAATGTCTGTTGTGCAAAACTACCCCCTTAAAAAGGGTCATGAACAATATTTTGAAAAAAATAGCAGTTTTTGCATTCTTTGAGATTGAAATTTACAAAAAAAATATTAAAATCCGGCCCAACTGTTTTTTAAGTTTTCTCTACATATGGATTAAGGAACGGTAAGAAATATAGCGCTACCCTCATTTTTGTGTATTGATCGTTTTTTCAAAAATTGCAAAAATATTCAAAACTACAAAATTGTAGGTAGATATATTTGCTTCAGATCTATCTAGGTGGTGTTGGTGCAGGCAATGGCAGGAGAGGATGTGTTTATCAAAAATTGAGTTTCAAATAAGTTCATATTGAATTTTTTTTAAAATATGAGTATTTTTGGACTAATTTCGAGACAAAACTATGGCCGGTCCGAATTTACCTGCGCTTCTTTGTCGCGACTTTTGGATGCCTCGTATGTTAGAATTTGAACATTTCATATATCTTTGTTCGATTCTTACATTCGACTTTTGTTACACATTAATCTTTTCCAAATTAATTAAAACCTATTTGAAATACTTTCAGGAAATAGTTTTCAGGGAATATGAGATTGGAACGCTACAATGACTCAACAGCAATGATTCGGAAGCTCATATTTGTGAATTGCGTCTTATTGTTGGGACATGATTTACCTGCATGAAAATCAGTTAAAATTGTGAATTTTTTGTGTTGATATTTGCTTGAAAAGATTTAGTTTTACAGCAAATGGTGTATGATTTGTAATTAGCAGGTTTGGACAGTATTTAAATACTTGTATATGAAATACGTATTTTAAATAATTTACGTGTTCTTTCACGCCACTTCGACGACTGTTTTCCATTGCAGGTTTTGTATATTCGCCAACTAGGAGTTTATAGTCCGATATTTTTTTTGAAAAATCAGTCGTTTTTAAGGTAATATAATTTCTTTGTGTTGGACATATTTTTTATATCATTTTATATTTGAAAAAGTTTGTACATATGGTTACAATACATTACAATATTTATTCTTCAGAAATTTGCATGACTGACAATTACTAATTTGCTGTAATTATCAATATATTGTTGTAATAAAAAATACATAATACAAATTGTTACGTATTGACAGTACTTTGAGTACAATATAGTTCTTGGAATTAATTCTTAAATGTTAAAAGGTTGTAAACGTAAAATGTCTGCCAAACAACAAGCCGTTGCCCCCGAGGCAGGCGCTCGCGCGCTTCCTGGAGGAGCCAGACGGAAACGCGCCAAGCGGCAACACCGCGCGTAGTGCGCTCATTCACATCGAGCGACAAGTTCGCAACTAGAGTTCTAACACTTCCCTCGGTGGACTGGGAGCAATGGACAGACCCTCACTCCCGGAATATATTTCCTTTGATATTAACCAGATTTTCAGCAAAGCTTAAGTTTCATGGATATAATACGAATTTACATGTTGCTGGATAGAAATAATCATGTAGAAAGTTTTTAATTTTTGCAACTTTCGAAAAATCAGAGTTTTCAACGAAAATTACACCCGCACTATTCGCATAAATGTCCCTCATACTATCGAACAATAAAATGTAATCAAAAACGTTTGAGCTATTTTTTGTTTTGAAAATGTCCCAGAAACTTCATGTGAAGGAAAAGGAATACCTAAATTTTAAATGATCAATCATTCACTCATTTTTACAATTTATTAAAAAAATGAATTACATAACGAGTATAAAAAGTGTTACATAACTGTTACTAAAGTCGAGAAAGAATGTGCTGTATTAGCACCACTAGTTTGTTTCTTCGCGAAGAGCGAAATTGACTTATGAATGTGCTCTAGTCGTCACAGTTTTGAATGATTTTCATTAAAACGTGTGAATGTTTAAAAAATTAAAGATCTTTAAAAACTGCATATTTGAATCTCGTGCATTTTTTTATGAAAATAAATAAAATGAGAAAGTATGTGGCATTGAACCAGCACTAGTTATATTTTCTTAATTGTATGGTTTTGCTTGAAAAAGTTCTAATAACCAATAACTCTCACGAAAAGCATGGCCAGGTAAATGTGAATAAATAGAAAATTCTTTGACCCTTCTCTTTAAAGATGAAATTGGATTTAGTAGTAGCTTTCTTTTTAATGTAATGTATCTTGAACTCTTTCTAATTTGTGTCACCAACAGTAACGTAGGGAGAGGTGAAACATGAAAGACACTTTGTACTCACTGAAGAAAAATAAGAGAATAATTTTATTAGTATCTGAAATATATTTTCTGCCGATAAGAGAAAGTAAATTCTGAGTTTGTTTTCAAAGCGAAAGGAACAAGACCGAGCATTGACAAAAAGGATGAGAGAAACTGATGTGACGGTTTTCCGGGATAATTTCTCTTATCTCGATTTGTCTTATCATGCCTAATTTTTCATAAGGAAAAGATCTCGCATCGCAGAAGAAACGACGATAGAGGCCTAGAGATGGCAATAATCATAGATATTTTTTTTAAAAAAACCTATTTTTTGTTCCAGAAACATCGATCTATTAACATCGATGTTTTGTTTAAAATAATTTTTAGATCATCGATTTTTTTTTTTCAGAAACTGAATGTTTTCAAAAAAAGAGTTTATGTTAACTTTCTTCAATGATATCGTACGTGGATATATTGTAAAACTGCAATTTGAACTTTCTGAACATGAATATTGATGGGGGTATGGGGAACATGAATATACGGGTTTTTAAGGCTAGTATTTAGGTATTATAGGTATTAAACACAGGATGTTTTACTTTGATAATTTATTTATGAAATGGAGTAAATGGAATAACTGCAAAACACAGTGTCATATATTGTTTATTTCCTTCCTCACATTCCATAAATATTATTATTAACTTATTACTTATTTGTGAACAAACAATAAATGTACGATTATTTCATTTAAGTACTCTAAATAAAAATAGAAACACTATGGGATAATATCTTCTACTATTTATACTAGTTAGTAATTCAATTTTTTAATAAACTGAAAAAATGAATAAATGATTGATCGTTTATAATTTTACCTATTTCTTTTCTTTCACATGAAGTTCCTGGGACATTTTCAAAAATCGAAATGCTTTTGGTGATGTAAGGAAAAAAACAATTATCGGTGTTTTGATTAAAATTTGCCAACACTAGAGGGGTCTCCGTTTGGGCGCAGAGCACAT
Source organism: Gryllus longicercus (assembly GCA_038098605.1). Lineage (NCBI taxonomy): Eukaryota > Metazoa > Arthropoda > Insecta > Orthoptera > Gryllidae > Gryllus > Gryllus longicercus. The sequence continues at coordinate 558,106 of JAZDUA010000654.1, forward strand.
TACTTCAGCCGCTGGGTCTGCTACGTTTTTCTCGGTCGAGAACGCTGCGTTCTTCACTGCGCTTAAGAGTTATGAATGTAGATATATTGTACTTCAAATTTGAGTTTTTTGTGTGTTAATGATTTCAACATGTACTGTTAGTGTTTATCAGCATAGGGAGCCTGATATTATAATAAATACGCCGTACTCTCAATCTAAACAAAAAATTTCAAATATTCTAAATTAATTGAATGGTGTCAACAAATGTATTCAGGCGTTTTGCAGGTCATCTTATAAGATACCAATTTGTTATTCCAGGGAGATAAAGGATTGTCAAATTGTAAACGTAGTTAGGTCTACATTGAATCTCATCTAATACAAAATGGTTCCCAATATTATCATGTGAATTACTTGCACAGCGTAAATAAATCTTTTTGACTTCGTTCTAGTTCTATTCGTGTTTTGAAGATAAAGAAAATTTTACGCATTCTGTTTTGCAGATTTCAGAGTTGGTAAATTGAACGTTTCAGAGTGATTGTTAAAAACATTTTTAAATGAAAAAAGTGAATATTGAAGTAAATAAATAAAGGTAATTCACATTTATTAAAATATTTATGACTTAACATATTTTTAGTATACTTTGAAATAATTTTGAGACATAAAAAGAAGGGAAAGAAAATTGGTATTGTTTGGACTATATTTTCATAAATAGGATCTACAAACAAATTTGCATTAAACTTCTGAGTACTTCTCTATAAAATGTATCATTTGGAGCTTTACTGAAAGTAACATACATTGAACGAAAAATTAGATATTGTGCATTTCTTCCTTCACATGACAGCCAAGCTTTTTAGTGTGCAGCAGGAAAAGGAAGGGGGCGCGCGGTTGCCGTGGAGCGGAGTGCAGTATATAAGGCCTTCCTCGTGCTCTTCGGGACGTCACTCCGCAGCGCTCTCCCACCAGACGCGCGCGCTTGTTAGGCGGCAGGGAGCACGCCGTGCCACTCGCCAGCGTTCGCGCCCGCAGCCAGCCTCAGCGGACGACACAGACACAGCGGTGAGTCCCCGGTCCCGACCGGATCCCGTGACGTCGTGGCTCCCAGACTTGCGTCATCGCGCCTCAGACGTCATTCTTGGCCGTCGGATATCCGCACATTTGCTCTGACGTGCGGAGCTACACGTCATGTTTCGTTTGTTGATGTGAAATCGGGGTTACTGGCGCTGGGACCAAGGTCACTATATAAGCAAGTCACTAAGGAGTTTTTTTTTTGCTATTGCAGCGTTTAATGCAAAATATAGTAGTTTATGAACTACTTTTCGCAACGAAAAACTTAACAATGTTCAAATAAACACAGAGTGCAAACGCTGAAGACACGTATTAAAATAAATCTCGCAACATAAAAAATCCTTTTTTTCTTGCAGTTACCAAGAAATTATTTGGAATTCATTAAACAGTAACTCGTATTTATCTTTAAAAATTTAATGCGCGTATTATTTGTTATTTATTATTTATAATATATGTCAATATTGTATAAAATAATATATACTAACGACAAAATTGTGTCAATCGAAACATTAATCCTTAATACAAATGTGTGTTGAAAGAAGCTTTGTCAACCTTTCTGCTACTGCGAACTAACAATAGAATACAAATTACATCCAGATATAAAAATGTAGAGGTATTTTTTTATTCTTTTATATCGAATATGCTTCCTCTTGAGTCTTTTTTAAAATTTGTATTACAACAAAACGTTGCATGTGATTTTGTGTACTTTACTTTCTCTTTAAAAGAATTGAAAACTGAATTCATGTCAGTAATAATAATTGTTTGCAAACAGCTATTTGTAAACCATTTAATACACTGATCGCCAAATGTTTACATGTATTCTTTTTTAAATAAAATTAAAAATGGCCATTTTTTGTTGTTCCAGTAACCACCCAACTGCGGCAAAGATGCTTCTGTCAGTGCTGTCGGCGCTTGTCATAGCGCTAACTGCAGTGAATTCCGAAGAGCGTGGTGACTGCCCGCAAGTCAGCGCTGGCCGACGCTGCAGTTGCTGGGGCTCCGACGTCACCTGCGAAGACCTCGGAGTCAACGACCTGAGCTTCTTGCGACCGCTGTCAGCAGACTACGATCGCGTGTACGTGAACGGCAACAACCTCGGCTCCCTCCACACCGGGGCTCTGGACGCCCTTGCCAACGTCACTTGGCTCATCATGCAGCGCAACCACATCACCCAGGTCCACGCGCGGGCACTCGCTCCACTGGCTGCCCTGCAGTTCCTCGACTTGTCTGACAACGCGTTGGAAGAGTTCGACCTGCAGGACGTTCAGTTGACTTATCTACACACGTTAGATCTATCTCGTAATCGGCTTCTACGATTGAAATTAAATCCGAGTCTTCAAAATTTATTAACAATTGTTCTCGAAGATAATCGTTTAAAGATAGCTGAAGACACTTTTGAGTTTCCTAATATGATAGAAAGAGTTAAACTTTCTGGAAATGAAATAGCAGATGACTTGCGTTTTTTAAGAAATTTGCCAGAACTTGTAACCGTATGGCTTGCTGGAAACAACATATCAACTGTGACAGAAGACACTTTCATAGCGAACAAAAAGATGCAATATCTTCGGCTCGATTCCAACAATATTTCGGATTTAGAGTTTCTGAAAAATCTGCCTGGTCTAAGAGGACTTAATTTAACAAGCAATCAGCAACTATCTATTTCTGCTAATACATTTGAAAATTTGTCTAGGTTGCAGCATGTGTATCTAGAACACAACAACATATCAGATACAACATTTATTGCTCATATAAGCAATAATTTGGCTACGCTGCTTCTGTCTAATAATGCAATATCTGTAATAAATTCTTCTTCGTTTAGGGGAAAGAACAAATTAAAATGGCTAAGTTTATCTGAAAATGATCTTCGTGATATAACTTTCATTGCGGAATTATCAAATTTGGAAACATTGTATGTAAATAACAATAATTTGGAGGAAATTTCCAACAACGTATTCAACAAAACAAAAATTAACTTCTTGGATATTTCGAATAATAACATCGACAACACAGACTTTATACCACATTCTCAATATCTGAAGAGTCTTTACATGGCCAACAACAACCTATCAGAAATCAACTCGGATAACTTAGTAAATTCTTTAATTCAAGAAATAGATTTTTCGGGCAACGGTTTGAAGAGTATAGAATTCATTCGTAACGTCCCTCAAATTAAAGAATTATATTTAGCAAACAACAACATATTGTCAATTCCAGAAGACATACTTAAAAATAATTCAGCTCTGGAAAAACTCAATGTCTCTGGAAACCCAATTGATAATATGAAATTCGTATTTTACGCTTCTCGAATGACATGGTTGTCTGCAAGTGACTGTTCCATACACAGCACTGATGAAGTCCCACTGAAGTGCTCTAGAAGCGTGCAAGTGGTTACAAAACACAAAAACACTACTCTTTCTTTTATAAAATCAACTGACGAACTTTGGGAACAGTGTTATGGCACGAAGTCACGTTCAGAAAACTCGCCTGATACGCAGTGGACGGTATTAATAACTATAAGTGTGCTAGCGTTAAGTTGTTTGTTAATACTATTATGTATAATACTTGTGGAAACTGTAATACGATGCCGGCGAAAACGATTTTATTCTTATCTGCAAATATCAGATGACAACAAGAAAAGCGTATGTTGAAATTACAAGGATAGAGACCAAACCAAATTTGTGTTTATTAATTTGGGTTATTTTATAATCCAAAGTGTCAATCCTATTTAAAAATTATACATGTGTCTCACAGAATTGACATTCGAATTGTCAATCACTTTGCTCATAGAGTCTTATCTCTTATCATCTTCAATTATATTCGAGTTTCTTTTAAAAAAATATTGTTGAAAGAAGTATGATCCCAGTATGTCTAAGACAGATGCCTTCGTGTTTCTGCTTGACGAAACTACTTGGAAGCATTATTAAAAAATACAGATCGCAAATTGCACATTTCAGTATCATTCACATGATAATCGAATTTTTTGATTGAAGATTCTGGGCAGCTTTTATATTAATATCTACATTAAATGTAGGAAATGTATTTACTATTGTAAATGTTTATTAACGAACGGTAAACCATTAAAGTGTGTTGTGTTATAGTTGTCAATTATATTTTGAGATACGTTTGTATTACAACAGCTAAGAAATGTCAAAGAATTGCTCAAATAATTGTACTAATTTAAATGTTCCTAATTGTGAATAAACATATACATTTCTTTTATAATTTATTTCTTATTAGTTCCCAAGTCTTTCCTTGAAAATTCAATTGGATCTTTTTCTTTTACCCAATTACCCGCGATCTACATTTCTATCGATAATTCTTTATCCTGCGTTTCAGTTAAGTATGTGGAAGAAAGAGCCTAAAGGAAATATTTGCCCTAGAAGTTTAAACATTCATTAAAAATACAATTTCATATTTTTATTGAGAGAAAATATGAATTTGGTGAAAATTGAATTAATTTGTGGAGTCACGGTTTCAATTTTTTTTTTTAGATTATTGATCTACAGAAACTACATTGTATTCAAGTATTATTTTTATAAGACTGAGTGATAAATTCAGTAAGCTCGTAATTCTTCATACAAAGTATTCATGACAAAAAGTAATTTGTATTAAAAACATTTAATCTTGCAGTCAATTTCAATAATTGAGTTCAAATATTTGCCGTTTTAGAAAAACGTTTGACGAGCGTCAAAAACCAAATATGAATATCGTTTAAGATTAAAAGACGATGCGACAATAAGACCCTAGTTAAGTTTATGATTGTCACAATTAATATAATTTCATTTGGTATTTCATTTTTGGACAAGATACACAAATGTTATGCAGGCCTAATAATGAAATATTTATTATTTCATTAAACCGGTGTGAGTACTGCATGATCCCACCGGTGAATGCAAAAATTCGTAACTTAAGTACTATCTTTAGAAACGTTCATGTTTATATAATTCCTGTTTGATTATATCACGTAAAAGAATTTTATAAAAAACAATGGTTTCATTTGTACATAGCATGCCCCATGTGCTTAAGTAGAGGTAACTAATTCATCTCCGTAAGTATTGTCTCTTTTCTCAGCGTAGTTTAGATCTTTATAAAATATGAATAAGAGCTTATTTGATACCCTTCAATGATAAATGGAGAGGGAATGGGTTTTAGGAAGATCCTTGTATTTCTTCTATTTTCTTAAAACTAATGGTGTTACAAAAGCACATCGTCTTCACATTATTTCTACGTTTTGTTGTTTTCAAATGTTCAATGATAAAATGCTTTTTGAAATGTATTAACTTCAAGCAGAAATTACGCGAAAACTACTTGTTTAAAAAAAGGAATTGTACACTGTTCTAAACAATTGTAAACTTTTGCAATTTTCGAAAAGTGAGGGATTTTAATTAAATTGAGAATTGCATCATTCTTTTAAGCGTGATTTATGCTAACCGAGAATAAAATGTAATCCAAAAATTTGGTGCTGTTTTGAGAAAATGAACATATTTTTGAGAAATCAAGTAAAGTGTTCCCAAAAATCAAAATAGTCTGTAATACGAGTCAGGATATCAGTGACATCGATCGAAGAATGTCAGTTTTGGAGAAAATCGTTTTTTCTCGACAGTTATATTTTCTGTCTGTTCAGTTCACTGATTTTATAGAGATTAGCAAAACTTAATACTAAAACTGGGTCAGGGCATAGCCAACCGGGGAGTTCATATTCGAAGTTCCGCAAAATGAAAATGCACTAAGTTCGTCGAAAGTTAGTGGAAATGCGTAGCTTGTTCATCACTCACGTTACCGACGCCATCACGAAAGAAATCTAAATAGGGGAGTGAAAAATGTAACTTATGTGACATTCTACAGCCAGTTTTTGAAATGTATACAAAATTGCCTTCATTCCATTAACAAAATCTGATGATTTGTTTTTTTGCTAGGAAATATTCACACACACACACACACACACACACACACACTAAAAACTGGACCTGGCATCCTGTTCTTCTGGAGTCGTTTGCGTTGTGAAGGCATTATATTTTAAAATTTCTCGAATTTGGGAATTTCTTCATTTTTGCTGCGCTTATTTTAGTACATTTTCCCAGAGATAATGGCAAGCTACACATTTTGCCTTACATGTCGTCGTCTTCACCAAACAATTAGACCAAGCTTGATATGAAGAAGAGGGAGAAATTTGATGGGATGTGCGAGAGAACCGTCGAGAACACTGTTTTCCAGGCACACACGAAACTTTTCTGAATTGCTCTCTTCTTTGTCTGTTTTGAGATACTCAAGTCACAACAAGAGCTCATTTATCCCCAGCAACAGCAGTTCCTGAAGGAACGACTTTGCCGTTTGATATATGCAGTCATCATATGAAAACCGTTTTATATGAGAATATCTAAGCACCTATTTGGAATCAGGGCGTGACACTTGGTAAATTTCACAATTTTTTTTCTGACGATTTTTCGTTGTTGACTAGGTAAGTCCTTATTTTGGGCGATAATCGCACATTTTCAATATTAAAACCATCTTATCACAAAAGTTATACGTGGTTGAGAAATAATAAGTACTTAATTTGAATAAGGACGCAATGCCTAGTAAATCACACATATATTTCTCTGATAATTTTTTATTGTTGACCTCTGATAACAATGTATTTTGGACTACGATGCAAACAGATGAATAAATATTGTGAAACTGTTTTATTTAATATTGTCTGACTCACTTTCAACATCAATTACCTATCGTACCAGGAAATAATCAGCCTGCAGTAATAAACATAGCTCGTGCTTAAAAAAATACGGAAAACTATTTCCGAACACGTGATGTCAATGTTTTTACATGTCTGTGGTCCGAATCCGAGTTTTACATAATAGAAATACAAAAGAGTAAAAAAGAAACAACAAACATTTTGGTAGAATTTTCTGAATTAAATGTAACGACTTCAATGGAATTAGACGCAGACGAAGATACAAAGGGAAATATCTTTGCCGAAGAAGGATCAAAGAACAGCGGTTCCAAGAAAGGCACCGCCTCCAGGCACGCACGCCGCCGCCAGGGCCTTCGCTCACGCAGTTAACAGTTGGCGCCTCGAAGATCTCGACTTTCCGCCGGAGCATCTCCTGCTCCTCCGCCTCCCCCTCTCCGCCAACCCGGAAAGGCAGGGGGAGGGGGGCTCTGTAACTCACCAAATGCCCAGAGACCCCCGACAGCGACGCCCTCCGCCGTCGTGACTCGCCAGCCTTTCACGCCCCCCCCCCCCTCTCCACCCCCGCCACGCCCCCCTCCCTTTTCACCCCCAACTCACTTAGCCGCTCCCCGCCGCGAACCTCCAGCAGCACCTGCAACCCTCAGCCTCTTTTCAACCTCGCCTCATGGGCGAACTCTGGTGTTGGGGAATAATATTGATGTCCGGTAAGCGATGAATATTGGGTAGGACGTAGCGGTCTTGGGTAGAAATACTGGCGAGGTGGTGGTGACGAGGTATTGAAAGGGTAAGTACATGACAAGGACATGGAAGGGAGTGCAATTCCGGAAGATGTAAGAGACGGATGTACAGCGAACGATTGTCAGCGTTCGTGGATTTGTCACGGCGCCCCTAATCTGTATCCCATATCCACTGTCACGACTCCTTAATTCTTACTCTCGATACACCTCACCGCTAACGCCGCCTTATTTCCTAGACATGACGTCTTCGCCCTACTCCATCTGCGCTTGCTCCTTCGCTAAAGATCATTGTTCGCCTGTTCCTTTTGTAGATGAATCTGGAACTAGTTTGCAGTCAATACCGTTCACTGCTTTCTTCCATTTGTTCCTTTCCGAAATTATATCACCACTGCACTACAGTACCCACTAAATTGCCTCAAACTGTGTTCTCCGTCACAGATGTGGAAGGCATTCTGACTACTTACCATGAGCCATCAGGACTTTAACTACACAAGAATTGTTACTTCTCGGGTGTAAAGCGTTCTTCAACATTATTTCCTTCTCTGTCTTGATTGATTGATATTTACGAGCACGCCAACTGCTATGCTATTTAATTTTGTTACAGCGGTAAATCTTTTATCCCAGGAGGTGGCGGTGTTGCTTCCCCACTGGTTGGTAAGTTCCGGTTCATACCTACACGCCCGCTTGCGGGAGATTTCGCCTTTCTAGGTATCTCCCTCCGGCGGTGCACCGTCCCAGACGAGACAAGCTATAAGCTGCCAACTCGTCACCAGACATATGTGGTAGTGTAGTGATCGAAACGTGTTTGTGTGTGAGTGATGATAAAACGAGGAAGATGGAGGAAAGATTGCGTGCGGGACCTCACCCGGGAGAAGTCCGCCACCGCCGTCGTGAATGAACTTTAGAACATCCCAGTCAGAGTCACTGCAAAGACAGAGGAAATGTTGGCTATGAACTAAAACCACCCAGTCCATTAGTTTCTATTGGTCTTCCTTCCCTGTTCGTTTCTCATGCAGTTTTCCTTCTCCAATGAATCATTGACCTACTTCTCTCGACTGTGCTATTTTGCAAGACGTTTTCCGCCGTTGATCCCTTGAAGCGCCGGAGTCACACACGCCGCCCCGCCCACTTCGCCGCTTTCACAGGCCGGGGTGCACGCCCTTCACCGTCTACGTCGTGACCTCTCCTTCTGCGACCGTCGCCAGCAACGCCGTCTCCGCTTTCGCTTCCCCAACGCCACCCCCACCCCCTCCCCACCCCACCCTCCCTCCTCGTCCTCCGCTTCGCGCTCCGTCGGCCACCCCCCGTGCCTCCCCAGGGTCTTTCCTTCCTCTGCAAATCTTATGAAACCTTGTGCGGTTACGGGCCAACTTGGAAGAGGTCTACCGAAGCCTGGAGGGAACCTAATTTGCAGTTTGTTAAAAAAATATAACTTTCTGGACTTTACTTGAACTTAAAGGAAAGAAACCCGTGCAATTTCGTGTTCTTTCTCGTCGCCTGCTGCTCTTTTCACTTTTTCTCTCCTCTCTATCAAATCTTGTTCGCTCTTTCCATTCATTTTCCGTTGCGTCGTGTTTGTCTGCGACAACTAGGAAATGTCCATCCGCTTTGTAAGCCTTTCTTTTCATAATAAAACCTATGAACTGTACGAATTCGCCGTTTTTTTCAACAGGAAGGTGACTGATCATATTCAGTAATCGTTATTAAGGCGTTCGATGGCAACGGAAGGTGAAGAAAAGCGGTCAGTGATTATTTCTTACAATAAATTCAATAACTGACAAATGAATTTTTTTCCATGAATAACACGTACAGATGTCGAAGGGAAAATGGGTCATATAGTATAAGATTGCTTCAAACGCAGATTATAATTATTTCTTTGTTCAGAATTTTTTGTGATTGTAATTTCTTAAAATATATCTGAAAAAATCACACAAATTCTTATTTTTTATATGGTTAGATCAAACGTTTTTTGGATAACACACGAACCAGATTCTTTACATTTGAGAATACATAGCAAAGAAAAATAATAATATTTGTAACTCATAATCAACACTCAAACGAACCCCCCCCCGCATTATGAAAATTCCCTTGATAAATTTTAATGTTTTTTTTCATTTGATCACAATTTGCTGAAAAGAATGTCTCTTCGTAGAAATCATCGACATATTGATCATCATAAGAAGAACCAAAGGGAATTCTGAGAATGAGAATGGATTTATCGACAGTTGCCCAAGCACTTGGGGTATTTAATATGATTTTTTCACCAATAAACGTGTTATTAAATTTAAAGAAAAACAATCAATGAAAAATAACAAACGATCAAATTACAAAAATCAGCGAGATGATTTCTGCTGCTATCGCTGAATTCACTGAATATTCACACGAAATTCAGTTAATGAGGAATCGTATTAATAGCATGGAATGTGGAATGATTTCATTAAGTACTTGGATGATTGATCGTATTAATTAGTTTGTAAGGGTGTTAGTCCCGTAAGTGTAGCACATGCTTTTTGTCAGGGAAGGTGGCGGAGATCTTTTTCTGCCCGGACATCCGATGTTAACCAAATAAATGCTTTAATGTATATCGTGTCTGTTTTCACTGAACAATGCTCCATTTGAACCTCGGGAAAACCAGCCTTGCTCCTACAAGAAATAAATCCCGCCTCCCAAAAGATCTGTTCCGTTCCCCATAAGCTACAGGCACATTTGTGCCACTTCTCTCGCTGTACTTTCTTGTTACATTCAATTTCACGAGATTAACAATAATCCCAATAGGGATATCCTCGATCAGAAATAGGGGTATGATAGAGGCCTAATTTAGTGTTACTTGTAACTCGAGTCACTATTGATTATAATTAATCCAAATTCTCACCTGTTAAGTGGTAATTCCACTGATCTGGTTAAATACTTTTTTTTTAAAATTCCGAAAGATTTAGGAAGAAGTGGTATGCAGTGCCGCGATGCCGTGCAGTGCCAGGTGTCACGGGCGCCGTTCCACGGCGGTGGGCGTGGGCGGTGGGCGTGGGCGGTGGCCTGCAACTCGGCGCGGTGGCGCGGGCACTGGCGGAGGGGTTGTCGCCGACCGGCGGCGGCGAAGGAATGCCAGCCGGACATTCTTGGCGCGCGGGCCGGGGCAAAGTGTGTCCTCTATTTCATTTCCGGGGCGCTGCTCGCGATCGCGGCTGGGCGGGGGGTGGGAGAGGAGGGGCGCCGGGGCGTAAGGTCAGCGCAAGTGCGAGACGGCGCGGGGACGACGAAGGCAGCGGGCCAGCGGGGCGGAGCAGCTCCGGAAACTTCTGTCGACCGTCGCTCCGCCAGGTGCCCGCCGCGCGGTGGACACCTTAATTTAATGCAACGCTTCACACGAAATTTAAGCGTGGCAGCGCGCCGGCGATTCATGGCGGCGGCGCCGCCGCCTTGCGCGGGCGACGGCTCCCAGGGCGAAGAGACGGACTGGAAGCGCGCGAGGGCATGTGGAGAGTCATGTTGAAAGAGATCGACATGGCGTATCTACACAAGGCTATTAAGGAAATACTTCTATCAGCAAATGCTATAAATTGTTTCCAAAATACAACGACTGAAGGAACGATAAATGGACCAAAAAAATAATACCAGCTGCAACGGATGAATCAGGAAAAAAGAATTAAGTTAAAAGGAATAAAATAATTGAATATTTGGAATGAAGAAATACAAACTGCAATAAAAGAAAAAAATAATATATATATATATATATATATTGTGACGTACCTGGTTGGCGGTACTTTCCACTGCAAATAAAAGTCGTAACGGACGGGTGTCTTACTCGTGAGTGGGTCCCTTAGAGGAATCGACATTACATTGGAAAATCAAAGCAAAAAGTTCACCAAAACAAAAATACAATTTATTCTTGAAATAACATGTTATATACATGATCAAACACATGATTACTCTCCGTCTTGGTACCAAGATTCGGTATACAATTAGATTTCATCATACCTGGGGCCCCATGAATACCTCGTTTGTCGCGGCTGGTCGCCAACGGCGGCAGCGGCCGATGGCCTTCACTGCAGCCCGGCGCACCGGGCGGTTGATGATACGACTCGCCTCTGGTCGGCCCGCGGCGGCGGCAACGCAAATTCCTCGGCTCCAACGCTGGTTGTTTTGACGTGCAGTTCTGCTTACACACTCACGGCCTCAGGATGATGTCCACTTCGCCCTAGCAATGTACTCCTGATTATGTCGCCACACCTTTCATCAGTTCTTTTCCACTTCCCTATTGTCACCATGGAGCACGTGGCCACTACTCGGGCCGGCGTCAGTCCACAATGCACAGTTTTATTGCTATCTTGGCTACGTTTGATATCACGGATACAGTTTACAGTTTCTGCATACTGTCCTCTACTAACATTCCATTTACCGGCTTCTAATCCGCATTTCTATGAACATTACCCTGAGTTTAATCTCCTTCGTCGCAGACACCGTCGCAGACACCGTCTTACACTGTCCGCGGCCAACGGTCAACTGCCAACTGCCGCTCTCCACTCGTAACGGCCGATCTCTCGCCCCTTCTCGCTGCTCATGGCGGCGGACTCGTTCACTAGTCCCCCCCTCACTGCCGGTCGCCGCACCTGCCGCTATGCCGCGCAGTTCGAAATTAGTTGTAATTATATTGTTGCACTCTGTGTCTCTCATTACGTATAGAAACGCTCCGCGTTTCAATATATATATATATATATATATATATATATATATATTTATATATATATATATATATATATATATATATATATAAATATTAAGAGAGAGAGAGACAATTTACAAAAGAAAATTATCTAAGGAAGCTGCATTAAAATATAAAGAAACTTAAAGGAATTAAATAGCACATACTTTCTCACCCTTAGTAATGCCTATGTAATACTATTTATACCGCAATTTCTCTCCGCATTAACACATGTCATAATTTTTGTAAAACTAAAATTTCCCAAAAATTGTTTATGGACTTATTTTAAAATTTATCTTTAAAGAACATATTTCAATCAGGGAAAAATATCTATCTTCAATATTTTAGTTATAGAAAAAGTGCTGAACTTTTGTAATTTTCGAAAAATCAGGGTTTTCAAGGAAATTAACATCTGCACCATTCTCTTAAACGTGTTTCACACTATCCAATTACAAAGTTATTTCAAAAACTTTAGAGCTCTTTTTTTTTTTTTTTTTTTTTTGAGAATGTCTCATTGATTTCATGTAATACACTCCTCAAAATTAAAACATCGATTTCAAGTTCATGTGGACGTATTCAAGGGGGGGAATATCTTTATTCGAGATCTGCTGAACCGTTTACCCGCTAAAAGTGGTTACAGTCGGACGGACATACAGACATTTTGCCGTCATTCGATTTTTCGGTAGCAAGCACCCTCAAAACATGGATTCTGGTTTCTTGAGGTGTTAGAGGACTTTTTTCTAAATTTAGCCACTGAGTTTACCTACTTCTTCGTTACCTTAGGCCCTGTAATAACTTTTCAACCGAAAATTCGCAGTTCTTTCGCGCAGCATTGCATAGTTTTCCGTATTCATTCGTAGAACATTTGGAGCAAAAATAAATATTTTCGAGAGAATATCAACTAAAATTTGACAGTTGTAACTGATTTTTGTACAGGAAATAATTCCCCAACAATAAGAAGTAATTCACAGAAATTGGATCAGGAATCATTGTTGCCGATCCATTGTTGAACCATAATCTGATATTCCCAGAAGGTTAGCAATTTTTATTTCATGTACCTCAAATAAGTTTTAAATAATATACAAAATATTAATTTGTTAATGAATAACAGAAGCTCGAATGTAAGAGAAAAAAACGATCGATTATATATCTGAAATGATATATAAGTTCTATCTTATGAAAAATCCAGCCTGAAATTACGTTCATAAAGCGCAGTAAATGCGGAGCGGTCGTCTATGTATGTCGCCAAATTAAACAAAAACACTCATATTTTGGAAAAATTCGATCTTATATGAAGACAGATTTTAATTTTTGTGATTTCATTTCTGTAATATCTTCATTAGAATAACTAAAGTGAAATTTGAATTTCTTTAAGTTCATGACCTGTTATTATTCAGGGTGTCCGCGGAGGAAACATCAAAATTTCACAAATAAGCTCAAGCTCAATTTTAAGCATATTTTGTCTAATAAACTACTGAGATACGGCAAATTGTTGAGCAGCAATTAACACTCAAAAGTTGTTTTGAAAAAATTCTTTCTAGGCAAAAATTGCATTGCAGATGCGTAAGAAAATTGTTTATTATTTACACAAGAAATTAATATAATTGTTAAGAAAGAAAAATTAACACGTGTGTTCGTAAAAATGTATTATATATGTACATAAACTAAAAATAATATCGTACAACTACTGTCTTCGTAAAATTTTCCTTATTTCTATTTCAACTAAATATTTATACTCTATTGAGTATCAAATGAATTTCCGTTCTGGGAATAAGAACGCAATACGCCCATTATTGCCTCAACATGTTGTAGCGTGGAGTTAAGGAAGTGTTTATCCACACAGCAGAGATAATATTTACGTCAGTGTCAACGTTGTGATTCGGAAGCCTTTCTGGTATCTCGCTGTAGTAATGTACAAGGAAATGTTTTTCTCAGATAATTACAAAAGTTATATCACAAAAAGAATTTCAGTGATCGCGATCGCATCACTTCGAAATGAAAGACGTCAGGATTTGATGTGATATGGAATTCACCATCACAGGCATATATTTTCCGTTCTGAACTTCACTATTGCTGCTAGATAATATTTTATCTCAATTTTTCTGATGGTAACTTTATCCCACACTATCCCAAAGGAAATATAAGAGGTTGACTGCCTGATGATCAACTGGACCAACAAATCGCGCATTCTCTTGCATCAGACAGGAATTCATTTTCTTATATTGTATTTATTTTCACTCTCACATATATTACTCCGAAAATACGTGGTGTATGTAAAATTATTTAGTGCAGCGGAAAATGGATTTCGAGATTTCAACAGAAATAGACATTTTTGGATCCGCTGATTCCGGTGATCACTCTGAATCACGGCAATGTTTTTGTTGTTTGAATGCCAGTCAGTCTGTTCGCAGAGGTGGATTTACGCATAGGCACTGTAGGCACGTGCCTACGGCGGCAAATTTTCAAGGGCGGCAAATTTTCAAAGGCGCAAAATTTTCTTGATATTTTCTAAAAAAAATTTTGGTTCTCTAAAAACTATAACAGCATAAATCATATTTTTATTTTAAAAATATCATATTAATATTTAATACAAGCTATTTATTTGTCTACTTCATTAGAGTATACCTTATGATTTCAGAAGTATATGAATCTGAAACTAAGGCCCGTTGACGAAAGAAAACATGTTGCAATTCTAGTTGTCATGTTTTAGTTTCCTTTTAATGTTAACGTTTCATTGTTGAAACGTTAATAATGTTGAACGTTACTTGCTATGAAGATACAGTTTATATCCAAAATTAGCTAATCCAAAAAAAATATTTAATTTAAGAAAACAATGTGCAAATTATAATGTTACTTTTAAAGTTAAAACGTTTAGATAAATGAGGAATTGTTACTGAAACGTTACAACTTGAAATGTAACATTAATTTTAAACAGGGGGCGGCAAATTTGATGTGCCTACAGGCGGCAAAAATATTAATCCGCCCCTGTCTGTTCGTCCACCTCTCCATCGTCAGTCGGTCCATCTGTGAAGAACAATAGCGTCTAAACTGTTTTAAGGATTTTTCCCCAAAATTATTATGAAATTTCTGCCGCGTATTTCCACAACTACATTGTTGGAGATAGAGATTTTTCCTTCAAATAAATTATGCTCTTCATAATGAGTTTTTTATAAAGGTCATATATAGTTTTTGAAAAATTTAGTAGTTTTCGCACAATACTGAGTGAAATATGTACAATATTATTTAAAAAAACAAAACAAACAGGAATAACTCAAAAACGACTCCAAAGTTTTCTTTAAATTTTGAGTAGGGATAGTTCTAAACGCACAATTTTACAGATGAGTAATGTAAATCGAAGAAAGGAATTTTCGTCGGCAATGAAATCATAAAACTCATCTTGGACGGAATATTAGAATAAAATTGCAAGACATTGACTTAGCAGCTCCACAATCCAACGAGAGTTGCATTCATTTGTTGAGACAAAGGAAGACCATAATTATAAAACATTGGTCACAGAAACGTCATATAATGATTTTCGAAATCAACGTTATCGTTAACCGTTGAAATTACCATCTCTCATTCCGGAGGTATTTATAAAAATGGTCCCTCGTACATTAGAAAACCGAGAATTTGAAACGATCAAAAATGTTTTCTAGGCGACGTAGCTGGCAAGACGTTCGGGCAAGGCCGGAAAGCTATCCCCAACCAAAGAAATTGGAACTAACTAGTAGAAGAAAGTTCCTGCCATTCTGTAGCATCACTAGTTTCGTTGATTTTGAGAGTGTTTTTCGAGGTTTTCGATTGTGTTGAAATTAACACGGGTCATATAGGAGAAGTAGATACGAATATATTTCCATTGTAGCATTAGTAAAGCGAGTTACACAAGAGTATTATACTTGTAGGAGTCGGGAAAATCGACACGCAAATTGTTCAGTGGCCCTAAGCCATAAGACATGTACATATGTAAAAGCATGAAATCGATTGGTGTTGATGTTCCTTTTGCTTCCTCCTTGCAGTCCGTCTCGCTCACTTCGTGACGCTGCAAATTGATAGAAAAAGAATACAGCGCCTCTTACAGAGCCCCTTGCTCTGCAGTGCTGACGTCTGTCCATGACGTGGCTTTTACATTGACCGAGGTCGTTGTTCGCGATGTGTTTGTAAGATCAAGGTCGCAGGAAAATCCCAGCTGGGAGATTTGTGTTTGTCTTTTACAGTCACAAGAACACGTTTAAAAAGGAGTTTACATCAAACGTAAAAGCAAACTCACAGCGAGAAAGAGGCTCTAGTTGCACTGTGGCTGCTGGAAAGCTGTGTAGTCAATGGCAGTTCCAGGGGAGGTGGGAGTCATACCCCCAAAATGGCCTAGAGCTTTTGTTTCCTCCTTTTACTTAGCAACATTTGTTCTAAATATTTATGTTAGATATATGTAATTACTCGTATTTAAAAAATAATATTGTATAGTATCATATATACTCAACAAAAATATTATACAATATGATAACAAATATGTTTATTATTTAACAAAAATCTACGATGGACCCCTTTTTAAAATAGTCGGCTGGATCCGTCCCTGGTTGTAGTGTTGTTACAATGTTTTTTGACTCTACAAGAAATAACAGTCCTAGGCGGGAATCGCACCTGGATCCAATTACATATCCTAAGTGATTGTGGGTTCACAATGACAGTTGGCAATATTGTAAATGAGAAACAGTCAGATAAAACTAGTTTCTACGAAAGGAAGTTGTCATTTAAATAGACGGACTCATCCTAATGGAGAAAGTAAAATGTATGTACCGGACGAGTTGACATATGGTGCTGCGAGTCTGCAAAGGAAAATTGAAAGACCAGGGAGATCTAGTCCTGGGTGCATTTCTGTCATCTGGTAAATTGAAGCAGTCGATGTGAGTCGCTGTGTGAATGAAACTTGGCAACACTGATCGGTTACTTTCCTCGTTTCGTTTCGGTCAATTCTGGGCAAATGCCAGAGAGAATCTTAAATGACGGCCACGGAGAACGTCCGAGGTCCTTCCCCCCGATCCTACTCCTTCAGAATTAGGACCCACATTCCCGTCCTGCAGTGACAGTCTAGTGGCAACATCGTTGCTTGCAATATTGTGCGAGGAACCCCGCCACTTCCCGCGATATAAAATGCACCACACTTACGGGACTAATATCCTAAGTAAAGCGCCAATGACTCGTTATTGCCTTTGGAAATTCGTCGCCTCTAAAATAGTTTTCAAACATTTGTCTACTTCCAGTTTATAACAATTAAAAGTAAAAATATTCTTTAACATACATACTTTTGCGGGTTCGGTCGTATAACAGTTAGCGTGTCGAGCTGTTGTATCGGTTTGCGGGTTCAAACCCGATCGTAGCCGTGGATTTTTCAGGCCGAAAAATATCCTCCGTACTTCTTTCTTCGGAGAGGAAATAAAGACGGCTGTCCCATGTTGTAGATTTACTGCATGTAAAAGATCCTCAAGCCCACAAGAAGCCTCTGAGCAGCACTTAAAATCACCTGATTCGTCTCCCCAGTAATATCTTCTTTCTCCGCCAGATGGTGAAAAGAGCGTAGCAAAATTAGCGTGGTCAGATGGAAGAGTGGGCCTAATGCCCAAGTCTTGACGCGTAAAATAAGGTATTAGCAAACTCATAACGTAGGTGGAGCGCCAATAATTCGTAATTGCCTTTGGAAATTCGATTATTCTAAAATAGTTTTCAAATATTTTGTCTACTTCTAGGTTATGACAAGAAGCGAAAATATTCTTTAACATACTTCTGCAGGAAATTTGAAAGTAAATTTGTTGATCTTTGAACTCGAAAGAAACCGTTCTCAAACGTTTCCCAATAGTATTTTCTTAACCCTCCATAGACGAGAATTATTTTTCATCAACAATTTTGAATTTCTTTACATCTTTTAATCTAACTACTTTAGTTGAAGACCACAAAAAATGTTTAAACAAATATTCCAGTGAGGAGAGAGAGGGTGTGACCTATTCGTCACACTCGTACTTTGGGGGTGATAATTGTACTGGGGTGAAAGAGAGAAATTATTGAACTAGGCGAGTTTTATTTGGCAAACAAGCACTTATTCAGTACAATGACTACAATATCAGTAGCAAACAAATTACGCTTCCCTATTTAGTTCCGTTAAAAGGTTTTATGATGTCAAACAGTGGAAAATTAGTATTCGTTTATTGAACGAAACGGTATACTGCATTTCAAGCACAAACCACCGTCACATGTCATGCACGTTGGCGCAACAAAACTTTCGCATTCATCATTTGCGCACCTCTTTTTATTTTCTACTTTCCCAAGTAATTGATCAGCTCGATCGCAGCGAATGCCGTCCCAAATGCGCGTTTACTTCGACGGCAGAGCGGTTGTACCCACAGAGTCGACAGCTGCTTCATATTTTCTGACGTGTGTGATGGCAAAGTCTTTTCTAAATTTCAGTTTAGTGATTTTCCTTTCTGTCATCTGTAAATATGTTCAACATTATTTATCGCTGGATCTATGATCTCTATGGTCTAGTACCACTTCTTAACTCTAATAGATATTCAATTCTGATTTATATCTTGATCCATTCGATTAGTACTCTCCATATTTCTGTTTTATGTACTAATAAATGCTGGCTGAGGGACATTTATGTTTTTTATTTTTTGGTGAATGTCTCTGAATACTTGCCAGAAGGTTCTCCGTATTGATGCACACTCACTTTTACTGCAACTGCAACTAGTTTTTTTCCACCTATTTCTCAATCATTCCATAAAATAAAACTATGTCAGCTTCACACAGCAATTTATTAATTTATTGTCACTCAAAGTATCCATCAGACCTCCCGTGTTCTCATCACCACTCTCGTCTGCAGGCAGAAGTGAAATAAAAATATCCTAAACCTCTGTGGTATAATCATCGATGCCTTAAATATTTTCTTCATGCAACTGAACTAATTCTGAGGTAGTCAGTTCATCTGTAAATCAGTCGGTATTCCTTATAAATTAAAAAACAAATCTTATAAAAATTCCGGTTTTTGACTGTTCAATGAAACGAAGAGAAAAAATACGAAAACTGTCGAGAGGCGTGAAAAGCAGTGGGGAAGGCCGAGTGACATATACATCACACTTCCTTTTTACGCCACCAAAGCTTCCAGTAATAATAATGAAAATAATCAATTAACTTACATTTCTTTTAGAACTATCTGTGAAAGATATATGATTAAGATAAATTGAATTTATAACAATATAGGCTATGAATTCAACTTATGAGTGATCAGGGTTTATCAGAAAATGTGTCACATAAGGTTTGAACTGCGGGAAAAAATATTATAAAACCGTTTTGGGGCAAAATCGCATAATAAACTTCCAAAGCAAACTCCTATGCGAGAAGAATACACTTTCACGTAAAGAAATATCAGCCTGGAACAATAGGAATTAAGTCGAGTCTGGAGAGATGACTGATGTGTTTATTTATTTCAAATATTGATCATTTCCTTGAATTATTAAACATTTGTTAAAAGTTAATTGTGTCGTGCCCCTATACTGAATGAAGAGGATGTACGTAAAGCCTTTGAGGAAGCAGATAACGTGCATCCGAGATAATGCGGTCAAAAGAGTCTTGTGACATCAAACGCGTGAGAAGAAAATAGCGTAGGACGTCGTCGTTTACGGATGCATATCACTGGATCGTCTTGCGCGCGTCAGCATTTACACAACAAACGCTGCTGCTCTAAGCGATTCCTCCATCTCTTTTCTGGTTTTTGTATCGCGTCGCACCTGGAAAGATGTCATCAAAGGTCTTGCTCGCGGAAAACACCCCCACTGCTGGCGATCTCGCCTTCCAATTTGTAGCATTGCGAGTCTCTCTGTCTAGCGAACGTGTATGATAATGGTTCTTGAGGGGTGAGAGCATAAGAAATTCCTCCTCCTCTTTTTGACTCTGGGAACACTCACGTCCTCGTGCCATCGCCATTTGAATTTCTTCCTCCCTTGTCCTTTCCTGGTGTTTGCTGGGATGCGGTGGATTCCGGGAAGCAAAGGGACGGGGACGGATGCGGGAACCATTACGCGGGCATGGAATAATCGCATCATTACGGTAACCCTTGCCATCAAGGCCAGGTCTCCGTGAAGCCTACAGCCTCGACCGCATGCAGCTGCCCTCACCTCGCCTCGCAACCTGTCGCCTTCCACCCGCGAAGACCTCCCCTCCCCCCACTCGTCTTCGCGACTCCGCCGTCATTTAATCGATCTGGTCATTCTACGATCGACAGTCTCCTTGCGGTACGTTGGTGTAACGAGGTTGAAATGAACAAGTAACATTTGTTATTTTTTACCCTATAAAATACAAAAAATAAACGTCACGTGATTATTTCTGTTTGGAGGGAAGGATTTGCAATTTCGCGTTTATTTTCGCACTTGCATTAAACTTCACTTTTCCACGTCTCACGGAATGTCCGAAATTCGACACATGTCAGTGAGGGAGAGTAGCGCAACTATAACTGAGTCTTTCAGGATGGTCTTTGCAGAACTTTAAAATTTTCAGTCATCATAAAAATAATACAAATATTGTACCCTACAACGCTGTCTTACAATTTTTGGAAGTATCGCTACTTGACTGTTAAGACTAACAAAAAGATTATTCACAATAATGAATATATGCCCCATGCGCTCTATTTAATTCCACGTTAGAACGTCATGATATAGATATTAGATGCGCGAATCTAAAATTCTTACATTTACGTTGTAGGGGAGACCTAAGCTTATTGGCGACAGGGACCGGTGACACTCAGGTTCCTACATTGACCATGTCACGTGTCTACCCGACCTATCGAACTTCTCAAGAAATCTCATGATTAGTGAAACGATGTAGAACTGTGATTTCAGATGTGTTTTAGAGCTTAAAGAGCAATCTTTTTGCAGTTTATTAATTGTCTTCTGTAAAATTTTGAAGGAAATATTTTCTTCACTCCCTGTCTTTAGTTGTAACCTTCAACCAAACTCTTTATTTTTGTGTATCAGTTTTTTTAAGTTTCGAGTTCCTTTTCTACGGGCATTTTTAATCAAAAATCCCAATCGAAGCTAATTGGAACTCTTCAATTGGAGTTGGTTAGAACAGAAACAACTTGTCCTATAATGTGTCTGGTAACTATATTGACAACATTAAAATATTTTTCGGCTACTTTTATTCACATCTAAAGTAAAATCACCCATTGCGATCATAATTAAGAACAGTTTCATAGTTTTCTAAGAACTCTGGGGTACAGTACTAAACTAGTAATGAGAAACTCAATGGGCACAATTAATATTTTTCTGAATTGAACCATTGCCTTTACGGGGGGACTAGATTCAAAATAAAACTTTTCCATTCTGGTCTATTTTGAGAAAAACAAGAAAATGTCATATAATTTGTTTAAAACATTCTGCTGCTAAATGTTTGCGATTAATGCCATTGGATAGTGATGAACACATTTGCAAATGACTTAACTACAACTATAACGCACTACAACGACAAAATTAGTGCATGGACATGACCTGCAGTCAGCAGTGGCAAATAGTGATCAATAGTGCCATATGTTGCCAAAAGTGGCCAATTGGGCTGTAAAAGAGGTCTCTTCTTGTAGTAATCCATCACAGTTTAGTTTCCAATCTTGATTGTTGTACGACATAATCGGGATCAGAACGGCCAAAAGTTCAGCAGAGTTGTCATTTTTTTCGTTTCAGTGAATTTATTTGTCATTTGATAATTTGAATCTTTTGAAACACAGCCTAGTTGGGCTCTGGTAGTTGGTTTCCGAAGTTCAGTTAGTTGGAATTACTTCGTGATGAGAATTCAAAATGTTGACTAGGTACATGTTGTTGCTGTGGTAGCTGGTGTTGCTGTTGATGAAGATAAAAGGTAAGTTGAATCTGCTGCTGCTTGACTTTGTTGTTACATCTGCAGATGAAAGTACTCATGTTGTAGTTGCCACTGGTATTGCGTACCGTTGAGGGTGTGAAGAGCGAAGTCTCCTGACTCCGATAACTGAGAGAAAGAAGTGTCCATGGCTGGGTTCAGTGGTTAACTTTGTTGAAAGAGGATCGCCATAGCGCAATGCCGTGGGTCAACGTTGATCTAATGTGGCATGTTAACCTTATACTTCCAAGTGGTTTTTTACTGTTGAATCTCTGGATTTGGTGCAGTAAATGCCGAAGAACTTAAAACAAAGGTTTTATGCGCACCGGAAAAACAAAGACTGTACACAGCGCGTATCGATACCGTCAGCTGACAGGGCTGCGGGGCGATATGCACTGAGCGACGGTTGGCGAAGGAATGATGTTCGCGATGCTTCTCTCAACATTGATCAGGCGTATGAGATAATAGGTCTGTTGTGTACTAAATAAGACAACTTAAAAGTAGACTAACAATTTATTTCCAAAATCTAAAATCCAAATCCAAAAATGCAAGCCAGGTCTCGCTCTCCAAAAGATGTATACAATCCAGTTGACGAAAGTGCAGCGATTCCAGTAATCGTAATAAAATCCAAGTATAGTAGTATTAGGTAGGCGGGTAGACGTCGTAGATTAGTCTTCAACTCCCAAACTGGACTGCGTGCTGAGGCGCGGCGCTCCGCTTGTAGGGAAGGGGTGTCCGCTACTTGCCTAGGGGCCGGAGGGGTAGCTCGGCGGTACGCTGCGAAACGGCTCGATTGCTCGCCCTTCGGGGCGATGGGCGCCGCCGCTGCTGTCGCCCGTTGTAGCGTCCGCCCGGACTATTCCGCTTCCCCCGTGCTGCCGGCAGTGCATGTAGTGTATCGTGGCACCGCTTTCGCGGATCAGACATACATCGCCATTCCAATTAAGAATCTTAAGACACGCTCTCGCAGTGTTGCTATCTTAACAGTGGAAGTAGTTCTGATGAGTCTGGAGAGGAGAACGGTAAATGGATTTGCCGCTATGTTGGATGTGCTGACGAGGCAGCAGCAGAAAAGTTAAGTCTAGATCAAGTAATGTATTTTATTATATTTTGTGGAAAGTCGCGCCCCTTTTTAGATTTCGATGTAGTTGAGGATGCGGGCAGGTCAATATTAATATTCTGGCTTGATTTATGTGGAAGGAGCGTTGAATTTTAACTTCTTGATTTGACAAGTTGTTCCGAATAATTCTTGGCATTCTTGATAATTTGCCGTATGTTCACCTTTACAATTCGTACAATGTGGGATAGCAATTCGTTGGTATTTATAATTATTTGAGAAACGTTCGCCAAACAAGAATATTGTGGCAGACTATAACAATGATTTTTAGTGTAGTAAAATCCCAGTAGACAGTTTCTGGATCGCGGAGTGAATATATTTCTGTACTTCCTTGTTCAGAATATTCCTGTTTATCATATAACACGTCAAAACAAATATAATGAAAAATATGATTGTGATCAAGGATTGGACAATTCTCTAAACAGAATAAGTATCATTTCAAAGCTACAAAAACAAGCGCACTCATGAGATATGGGAATGCAACATTACTCTATCCCTCTTAGGGCCGCTGCCGCTTATGAAACCCCAGCCAGCACTCGCTGTACTTCGTTGTTTTAACGCATGAATCAGGGTACGTGTCGTTTCAATCAAAGCGAGACATGATGAGCGTGGTTAAATAATCATAAGCATTTTTTTGCGTTGACGTATTGTGTTTCGAATGGGAGGGACAATGCGGTTCATTTTGTAAACGCGGAGAAAATTTTATTGTTTGTTGTTGGATGAGAATTGAAAAATTCGTTTTCATCAATCTTTTTAAAGTTGACATGAACAAATAATTCAAAAAATGTTTATACCATTAAATTTTGTTCAATATTTACGAGAGTATATAGTACAAATTTACTTATCAGATAGTAAGGAATACTATGACACCACATTCTTGTAGTAATAATATAATTTGTAACTACTGACACGGTTTTTATTAAAACTTACTAAAACGCAGCAAAATTAAAGGGAAGGCTTGCTGACATTGTCGGTATAAATAAAATTAAAATTTATAAATGAAATTAAAATACAAAAAACGTAAAGCATGGCAGTGAGAGGAAGCTACCGGTTGAAGTGTGTCTCATGTGACACAGGTGCGGGTCAGAAGATGTGGCAAGCATCAGCGCAGATGTAAGGGTGGAGGGGGTGGGTCAGTGGTGTGGAGGGCGGTGCGAAAGGTAGGCACGGGTGTTCTGCGAAGTAAAAGCGGCGGACCGTTGGCGGGTGGGTAGGTGGATGGGCGCACAAGTGACGGCACAGTCAGTGTGGGAGGTAGGCGCAACGCGCGGGGAGGGCGAGGCCGGAATCCAATCGCAATTGCGCGGACGCGGCGCCACCGGGGCGCACCGCCCGCGCCTCCAGCCCCCTGGCGCCGGGGCGGACGCCCGCGCGCAATAAGCGACGCCTCCGTGGCCGCGCGCGCGAGGGATGGGAGGGCCAATGCCTGGCGGCGGGCGAGCGACAGGCCGTCCCGAAAATATTGCTGCCGGAAAGTCCCGAATAGAATTCTTAAATTACAATTAATATACATTTTGTATTACGTGTTTGAAGGACCGTAAACACCTATGGTAATTAGTCCTGTTAGTGTAGAACATTTGAAACTCGGGAGGTGGCGGTGTTCCTCCATGCTAAAAAAGTAACATTCAGTGACGACCTACTTGTCAGCTGAGAAATCTCTCCCCGAGAACACCGCCCTGGTCGAGACATGCTGTGGGCTTCCGACTGGTCACCCAATGGGTGTGGCAGCTTTGAACACCGGAGTGTATGTGTGTGTGTGTGTGTGGGGGGGGGTTGTGTGTGTGTGTGTTTGTGTGTAAGGGGAGGGAAGGGGTCGAAGATGAGGGAGGATAATTCCGTGGTCTGTTTGTTGAGGTATTGCTTCAGTATTCTCCTCGTATTGACTGAAGCAACTACAGAAAACACGGATAACAGAAGCCGGCCGCTGGTGTTCTTCATCGAACACTCGATACATTTATCGTAGCTATTTAGCTAGTGATGGAAATTTGCCACCGCAAGGACACGACTTCTTTGACCTACGAATCACAGACGCTGCAATGGCAACTGAGTTGCCGTAAGCTAACTGAATCGGTACCAAAACTCATATATTTGCTGAGCTTAAGTGGTACTTTTAATAAATCTTAGTTGTCAAACAAGCCTTACATTATTTCATCCTTGAATAATGACAACATCCCCTCATCAGTCCCACTATCATTGGTTATCCTCTGAGATCCCTTTTCTTATAATGCCAGGGTTAATTTATCAAAGAAACTTGAGGAACTACAACATCACATCCTTTCTCGCAATATTGTAAATGATTATGTAATATTATGAGTCGACAATCTTTCTCTTGCCTGTAGGATGGCTTATGGCAGCGTTCTAGCTTCCCGTTCTGTGGTCTCGGGTTCGATTCGCGGTCGAGGCGAAAACTGAGTTGTAGCTTTTCCTTAAAATCGTCCCAGTTTCTGTAGCTGAGAGACGAAGAACAGCTCAGGCACGTGGATCTCACCAGTTACGGCAAAGGAAATACATGGTCGCCACATGTCGCTCTTAACCCCAAGCGTGGGAATTTAACTATGCCTACACGTTGGGGACACTGTTAGCTTGCTATCGACTATCGACCCAAAATGCCAAAATGCAATTTCTGTCTTACACTTAAACTACCATTTGAAAAATTCTTGAACAAAGCGCAAAAAATACATGATTTTTTAAAACAAAATCTTTTAATCGAAAACAGTTTTCTGGCATTGCATTCAAAGTATTCACGTTCTAGGTAAATGTACCAACGATGTATAATGCGTATCTTAGCTGTAAATAAAATTATTAGTTTATATGAATCTATTAAGGACCAACCAAGGACATAATATTTAAAAATATATTATGTATTTACTTAAATATTACACTAGAAAGGAAAGAAACTCATTTACAATTTTAGTCAATGATTCTCTTAAGAAAGGCCCCTTTAAAATAGAGAGCAGAATTTTTTCTCTATTTATTTTATTGCACAACATTTAAAATATAATCTTACGTCTGTTTTTCAATCTTCAACGATGACGTTTTTCGAGATCTTCTGCGCTCCCATATTCAAATAATACAATTCAAGTTAATTTCTAGATAAATAACATATAAAATTACTGTTCTTTGAAATAAGATGATTTTAGGGTTCAAGAGAAGATAGTATCTCTTTCTGCTGGTTTGCAGAGACTCGCCGAGTTAGTTTATCCAGTGTTTAAAATTGTCTAAGAATTTTCAAAAAAAAATTGCAATGTTTTTGAAATTATGAAAGATATTTCTAGAGAACATACTTCTTTTCAAATACCAATTTTAGAAAATAGGGCTAACCTCTTTGTCACGAACAGTCATCTGCAAGCTGACATTCTTACGTTCGGGAGCTAGAGTGGAAGTGATTGCAAGCTGTTGGTGGGCCAGAGGAAAGGGAAGTGTCATGTACAATTTTTCGAAAAATTGGTAATTTTTCGTACGATTTTGCGTGAAATATAGGCATTTTGTAATCATTGTTTAAACATTTTTTTCTCAAAAAGAAGGCTCAGCTGAAAGGGGGCCTATTTTTAGCGGATATTTCTATTATTTAAGCTACTTCTGTTTGCTATACACCTTTATGAAGAAGGCTTGGAAAAAGTGTTGCCAGCGAGCCCGCACTAACTTCGTTACGATACTGTTTCCGTTGCTGCTTTCTTTATATTAATCTTTATACTTGTATTTTCCCACTTTTTCTCGAAGTCATCCTCTGTTGGGATGTCCATTAAATATTGTCATAGCCTCTGCTGGTACAACCTTCTTATGCTCTGTTCTTGCAGAAGGTGCACTTTGAATACCTCTTGTAGGAATTGCACTTCCTTTCTTGTTCATGTTTCTCATCTTTTCTGAACTGAGGATTTGTATGTAAAGGAGTAATTGTGTGTCAAAAATTCGCCGCCCGCAGCATTACAATAGTCTCTCTACAATGCATAAACAGTAGCGAAAAAGTAAAAGAAGGAAAACGAAATTGACTAAAATATCGAATATCATACATGTAGATAAAACAACATGATACAGTGACAAGAACAATCAAAAACGCGAAGGCGGTCGAAGAAATGAAGGAGGGGAGGAAAGGGAAAGACGCAAACGAAAACATGAACACAGGGACAGAGAAAAAGAACGATAGTGAAGAATTATGTTAAAGCGCAGAGTGAGCTAATAAGAGGAATTGCAGATCCGATTACAACCTGGAGAGCAGGGGTTGCGTGAAGAGGAAAGGTCAGATCGGATTTGCACGCCTTCCGACGAACGCTACCATGTCTTCGCGAACGCGCGCATGCGCAGATGGGCTGCTGCTCTTCGAGACTTTCCCATAAGCCACGGAGCGTCGTGAGCGGCTTCTCCGGAACTTCGAACTGGAACAGTTCGTGGGCGCAAGAGCGTAAATCTAATCTGATCTCAGAGAGTCAGCAAGTGTTTATTACGCGCGGGCGCGTCAACGCCTGTGGTTATTAGTTCCTTGCACGAGTCACGCGGAATACACTATATCCCGGATGGTGGCTGTGATCATCCTTCTTGGAGATGAGTGATCTGGCGCCGGCATACAAGTCGAGTGGCGGGGTTTTCCTTCTCCTCGCAATGTCCGTTACTCT
The DNA here is from genome assembly GCA_038098605.1 of Gryllus longicercus. Lineage (NCBI taxonomy): Eukaryota > Metazoa > Arthropoda > Insecta > Orthoptera > Gryllidae > Gryllus > Gryllus longicercus. The sequence goes on from JAZDUA010000654.1 coordinate 585,893, forward strand.
TTCTAGAGCCCTCATTTCACGAGATGCGGGAAAAGTCGGGGACTTGGTTATTGTGACAACCGGACTATTACATCAACTATGTATAGTGTGGATTTGTATTTTTTTTTTTTCGATTTAAAACAGTATCTATTTCACGCGAACGAATATTTATATTTATGACATTCCGTCAACAACGCTTGTTGCTATCATTTATTTTTACTTCAAGTAGCGTTAGTAAAGAAGTGAGAGTCGGTAATCTAGGCCTGAAGAAAACGTGCGCGTGAAGTAATACCTTTCCGAACGGCGCACCGCCATGGCCAGGACGAGCTGAAAGCGTCCGCCTGGCCTGTCCACGTGCGCGGGGGTGGGGGGAGGGGGAGGGCGCTGTGTGCAGGTGCGGCGCGAGCAGTGGAGCGCGCGCTGCTGCGAGGACGAGCGGTGGGCAGCGGAGCGCGCCGACCCGGGCGCCTGATTGATTCCGCGGTTCACGCGTTGCTGTGGGCCGTCGCCCCGAAGCTCCCGCCCCGACGCCGCCGCCCCGACGCCCCCGCCCCGACGCCGCCGCCCCGACGCCCCCGCCCCCACCGTCCCGACGCCACCGCCCCGACGCCACCGCCCCCACGCCACCGCCCCGACGCCACCGTCCCGATGCCACCGCCCCGACGCCACCGCCCCCACGCCACTACCCCGACGCCACCGCCCCGACGCCACCGCCTCGACGCCACCGTCGCGATGCCACCGCCCTGACGCCACCGCCCCCACACCACTGCCCCGACGCCACCGCCCCGACGCCCCCGCCCTGACATCACTGCCCCACAATACCCTCGCACCGCTCACCTCCGCGGCAGCATCGCCGCGGGCCGCGCTCTCTGCCGTGACTCTGGTCTGGAGGGCCTAGGTTCGAGTTCCGGCGGCGGCCGCGTTCCGACACTAGCGAGAGAGCTGGGTCGAGTTCGACTGCTGTTTGGAGGGGCATTCTAGCTGTTGGCTGCTCCGAACCGATGTTTTCCGAGGTTTCTCCGATTAAGACCAGACGAACTCCGGAGCAGTGTCTTAACTAACGGACCACGGGCCGCGTGCGAACTCACCTTTCCATTCCTTGTCCTCTCCGCACTCCTTAATTACGCACACGTACATGCAGTACACTTCCACAATACAGGAAGACCAGTTGAGTGCTTAGGGATCGTCCCGACAGGGGCGTAGGAGAAATACGTAGAGAGAAAAGTTCCTAGCAACCCGACTTGTAAGTCGGTGCCGGATCTCATCATCCAGCGGGAAGGAACACCGCCACCTACCGGGATAGAACATCCTTTTCACTAAAGGGACCAATGACAACAGGAGTGGCAGCCCTCTCGTTCCGCACCCGTCGTCCCCGTCCACCCACAACCGTCCTGTTCGTACTCTTCTGCTGCTACCTCTTTCAGTCACCCACCTCCACCTAAGCTGCTTATTCGAATCTTCAGTAATCTACTCTTCCAGGTCTTAGCGTGCGAGTGTTCCGCACTTTATAAATATTTGTTTTAAATATAAAACACACACAAGAACCCAACTTTGAATGCTTGTGACAATCTGTCCTAGGACGCAGAGGTTCCTTCCAAACATGTAATAGAACGCCCAAAAAAGTCTCCTTGAGTAAATTACAGAAGAAGAAACATAACTCGTGATCCTTTCGGGACACGAAGATACTGCTTAGAGGATCTAAAATGCATGTGATAAAGTGTATTGCAGCTAAACGTGTGGTGCTGGTACCACGTGCGCCATATGAAATTCTATATCATAATTTGAGTACTTCAGTTTTTTGTCCTGAACCTGTTTAATGCAGGACTAGGAGTATTTTTCTATCCAGAGATACATGGTTTTGTTTCAATTCTCTCTTTCAAACGTCACCTTCACTTGGATTATTTATAACATTGTATTATTTATGGATGTGGATTATTTATAGAGGTTATCTCCCCCTGTTGTATTTTCCGAACAGCCACTCCCCTCTCCATTGTGTCTTTACTCTCGTCCGTTCTTTGGTCACTTTCGCCGCAATCTTCATCCTCTTGGTTTGCTTCCGCCACCTTCAGCCGCACACCCCCCGAAGCGACCCCCACCCCCCCTTGCGCTGTTTCGGCGGGCGGCGTGCAGCAGCCGCGAGGCCTTCACGCACGCCGGCCTGCGCGCCGCCCCCTCCAACGGCCGTTCGCCCAGCGAAATTCAAAAGTGTACTGATTTTTAATCGTTCACCGAATTTTAGATTGGATGGAAAAATCTGCACGTGACAGCATGATTGGCACTTTTTGAATTGGTAAAATACGCTTCTTTTTTCTGCTGTGTAAAAGGCTTTTTTAAGTAGCTTTGCAAGCGCAGCAAGAGAACGATATGAAATGGTTGACATTTTGAATGTACTACTTAAACGAGAGATTAGATCCACATTAATATATAGGTGCTAAAATACGATTTAGGATGTTTTAATAAATAAAATTTGTTTCTGGGTCCAAAATGATTTTCGTCTATTATCTACGTTCCTCTAGGTTCTTCTATTATCTAACTTTTCAGAACATTGCGTATAACTGTATCGAATCCGACAACCAATCCGACTCATAAGAGAAAAGTTCAATTGATAATTAAATAAATACTACATCGTATGTGTTTGAAAACCATACTTCTAGGAGCATCGCCATTGAAAAAATGAAATTTGTCTTTCCAGTACGTAGATCACTATACGAACACCAGAGAAATACAAAACTAAAATATTTCAATGCTTCAACAGTCTTATTATTTATTTATCATTGACGCATACTTTCTTATCACTTTTTCATGGTTGGTTTTTGGAGAGAGAAAATACAGCGCGATGTCTTTATTTTTATTTTTATTTACTTCTACCTGCTCGACATTATGTCTTTCAGGGGTTTCGACATTACAAATAAATAACTGGCGACTTCATACTTACAAGAACGTGTAGTAGGAATTATTAACATTTACATTTTAAAGAGGTAATGTTCTTTAAGAAATAACGTTTTCAAATAAGATGTAGAGTACGAGGATAATGTATTTTAAATAAAGATTTTATGACGGGTGAAATACATCATTAGGACATTTTGATAGTCTGCGTCGAGGAAAATCATATATTTGACTTAAATTGAAAGTGCTGTTGAAAGTCTGTTGTAAGTCATATAAAGTTGAAAACGTTTTCAGTTTTCAGTTCATTAAGTTCACCGCTATGTCTGTTGTGAAACAATAAAGCGTTCAGTGACTTGTACTAAAAAAATATTTCATTTCAGTTCCGTATTCTATCACTAATATTTGATTTGTTTTTGATGATATTTTGTCTCAGCCACCTATTATCATTGACGAATGAAAGCATGTTAATGAAGGCGTAGTTTTCAATGTTATTAAGCGCGCAATATTGAAGTGATGTTGAGAGCATAGCGCGAGTCTGAGGTGAGAGATTGGATTTGCAAAGAAAAGGTATGTAATAAAGCAAAACCAATGGAATGACAAGAAATACAGTAATAATAAAAGCTTCTCAAAATTACTACGAACATAATATGATAAATTGACACGGAAACAGGAGAAAGATGAAGGAGCAAAAATTAAAATAGATAAAGATAGTAGGAATAGTAGCAGTAAGGGAACTAGGGGGGTTAAAACAGCACGAACTTTCTTGCCCATACTTTCTCGCAAAAATAGGTAAAAAATGCATAAATTTTCGAAAGAGATTTCATTACAAAAAAATCTCTCTTCATAATTGTAGTTGTAGGAAGACTCCGAAAAAATGAACTTTTGCAATTTTTGAAAATTCAGAGTTCACAACGAACATGATACCTGCACCATTCTCTTAAACGACGTTTACCCTATCCAAGAAGAAAATTCAATCAAAAAGATGGATCCATTATTTTGAAATTTTTGAAAATGTCCCAAGAGATTGAAGTAAAGTACCCTTAAAAATTAAAATATCGGTTTCAAATTCAAGGCACCGCAACACCAGTCAGATAGATTGAAAAATATCAATTTTGGAGATAATCGGCTGAACGGGTTAGCCGTTAGCGTTGTTCACAGACGGACAGACAGTCGGACAGATGTTTTGCCCGTCAATCGATTTTTCGGTATCAAAGACCCACAAAACATGGGTTCCAGCTACACCACGTGATAGAAGTAACTTTTCAAAATTTATAAACTGGATGTATTTACTTTTTTGTTACTAGGGCCCTATAATAATTTCTGCCAAAAATGCGTTGTGTTAATTGCGTATCTTTTCTTGAATGATCACTTTGTTTCCCCCTCTCTGACACAATGAACAGTTAAAGGCAAAATCTGGCAACGATCACTGATGACAACATTCCAAACACATTTTCACTGTCGCGAAATAGAAACTATTTTCTGTTGAAGACTGGAACTTCTCTCTGTGATTTTCTCCAAAACTCCGAAATGACAGAAGGAAGTGAAGATCCATCACAGGAGATACCTCGGACACCTCAGAAAGTTAGAACGACACTTAGTATTGACAGAGGCGAAGGGATAACTGATTCTCCAGAGAGTGGCATTGCTGCATAAAATCCAGTGGCCGATTTCGTAACTAATACCTCCACTCTACGCGCATTTCTTCAATCCATCGTCCAAGAAAAGTTGGCAAGTACTTCTTGACAATTTACACGGTAAGCAGAGCGTCCAGCGCAGCCTGGATGAATAGGTTTCCGCGATTGGTTCCTGAAGTTCCCAGTCTTGCGGCCGCAATTTCAGGTCGCGAGTCTTCTTGTCTCGGGCGCTTATTGTGAATCGGACGCGTCTTCCGTTCCCGCTCGGGTCCACGCCTTCGCGTTGCCGCCCCCTATCGCGAGCAATGGCGATTGCTCCAGAGCCGCCGCGCCCCCTCTCGGGCGGTGTCTCGTTATTGCACCTCGCAGGGGCGGCGCGCGCTGGCCCCTGCTGCAACATTATGCCAAGTGGCCGGCGCGGAGCGGCGGAAAGCGTTTGTTCAGGATCAATACGCGCGACATGGAACGGCAATTACTTGCGCCTCTTTATTGGCGCCCCCCCCCCGTCACGGCGCCACTCCACAGCATAGCGACCACGGCGTGGGTACCATCACTGCCGCCCCGCCCCGCCCCGCCCGATTTCAGCATTTCAGAGAAAATATCGTTCAGTCGTTTCTGTAAATGCAAAGTTTGAAGCTAATTTTCATAGAAACCTCTTGTGTTTTGTGAAACTTCATTGTAAATCATTGTAAATACATTCTTTGTTAACTTCTGTAATGTCGCTGTTAATGTAAATATTAACAGCGTGAAAGATATCCAAAAGTATTACATTTGTGTAATTTTTGAAAAAATAAATTACATAATAAAGTAACATTTACTTTATGATAGTCATATTTATCACAACATGTATCACTATCCGTTAAAAATGAATGAAACATTTGGAGTAATTTTTCAGAAAATGGCGATTTAGCCTTTCTGAAAATGCGAATTTTGAACTCATATTCACAGAAAAGTTTTAATTTTTTCAGAAACAATTGTAAATCATCATTTGAAACTCATTTACTCATAAATACAATATTGTAAACAAATTCAAAAAATCTGGGGTTTCATCTACAAACAGACATGCGTCATTCTCCTAAGCATCATTTACGCTATCTGACAATAAAATTCAATAAAAAAAACTGGGCCAATTTTTTTCAAAATTGTGAAAAATGTCGCAGGCGCTTCATTGAAAATATACCCAAAATTAAAAGCTGGGTTTTAATTCAAATTCAAAATCGTCTACATGGTCGATTGGGGAATATCAATTTTGGAGATCAGCTGAACGCTTCAGGCACTAGTGTTGACCCCAGACGGACGGGTGGACAGACGCTTTCCGTCAATCGATTTTTCGGTATCAAGGACCCACAAAACATGAATTGTGACTAAAAAATGTGTTAGAAAGAGTAATTTTCTTTATGTAGGGTCACAATTTATTCACATTCTCGTTACCAGGGCCCGGCAATTAGAGTTTTTGTGTCCAAAATTCGCCATTTTCTCCGCAGGAATACAATACTTTCTGTATACTGCGCGAGCAGTAGCGAGAATGTAAAAATGTAGATTGGGCGGCGGCAGATGGCAGCTTGAAACAGGATGTGGCAAATCCGAAATGCTAACTCTGACCAAAGATATTAAGAAACGAACTAGTTCGAAAAAGTCTGTGACCTGTGCCATTCTGCAGCCCCACTCGTTTTTTCTGTGATTCAATCTAAGTGGATAGGCACTACAATTTTAAACTTAGTTTTTAAATGGCGACGTTCATATACGAAACTCGTTTTGAAATATAAAAATAAGTAGCTTCATAAACATTTACTTAACTACTGAAGACATTTCGGGGACCATCACCCACGTTTAATAACCTGCGTTGGGATTTTAGTTCTTCCTCTAACTCAACGCTATGAGAGAGTGCGGATTGTGTCAGAGCTCCTTTACATGCGATTGCAAACGCATTCGTGTCGTAAAAATCAGAGCGTGCACAGCGTCCTTGCAACAGATTTTCACAGAAAGTTTCATAGCTTTTCTGCTTTATTATGGCCTGCAACGTGTCACATCCAAACCCGGAAAAGACAAGAACATTGCAATTACCAGTGGGGTAACTGTGGTTCAGACAGGCAACATTTCAAATGTTCTCCAGAAGCGAGACTACCGAGAAGATCAAGCTCGCTAAACGATTTCTCTATGCTCTCCGTACAAGGAAACAGATTAATCACGAGATACAGTATCACAATCAGTGTTCCAGAAGACAATGAAAACTTTATAACCTTCGTTGGCGATGCTATAATGAGTTAAGAGAAGTCTACTTACAGTAACTTTAATTATTTTATAGAATTTCTTTTAACAATGTAAGGCCTTGTGTTACAAACAGAAAGGTCAAAAATGTTTTTCTACATGAAACTAAAATTATTGGAGTTTAGTATTTAGGAGATGAAACTCATATCTGTCGAATGTGTCATATAAGTTTTGTATGAATATATGAATTAAAATAGTAAGCACAAATAAACGAAAAGTAAACTAATATAAATTATAAGTTGTAACATTGCATATGGTTTATTTTGATATAACCAATAAGCACTAAACTTAAATATCTAAATTAATTACGACTTATTCGGAGAACATGGAAGAAGTTTATGCATATTATAAGACTATATAATTTAAAATTGCAATTTACTTTTGACATTATTTGAGCGTTATATTTGCGACAAAAGGAATTCCTTTCTAAGCTGCAGCATCTAAAGGCGAACAATGATAATCGTAACACAAGGAAAAACATCCACTTTTTATATAAATCTAAAAGATAGAACTGCAGGTTCTAGAATAGGAGTGCGCAAATGTACGACTTTTCTTTCATTAGCTGCCTGATGAAACACTGAAAGAATGCACTCTTCGGAACAATTGTTCTTGGAGCAATCTGTTTAATTTTTCCAACACCGCATTGTGTAGTGGGTAGTGGCCGTATCCCAAAAGAAGATCCAACAAGAGTTGCGACCTCACGTTTTTTTATATTTAATTTAGATTCTTAATTGATTATTTTTTACATTCTACACCCGAGGGTAAAAGAACATCGAGGTAACTGCATGTTCAAATGTTCTTTTATTTAGAACTTGCACAACATATATTTTCAACAAATGTAAATAATTTTAATACAGTTTAAGGCGTCGACGACATCATATTCAGATTCAATATACACAATTAAAATTTCCTCTCGTGTGACCCTTCTCACATCCATATGGCTGCCTTAGCGGAGATCGCCAATTGCCCATTACCCATTGCGGAGAGCCGACGCGTGACAGCGAGTGTTGCAAGACGTCTCTGGGCATATTTTATGTCCGCAGATCTTATCTCGGGCGTGCAGCCTCCGCGTTCGCGGGCATATCAGGGCTTGCGGTTGGCTCATTTAGGCGTCGACGCCGACTCCGACGTCAGCTTCGTCGTCGCCCGCCGCTGTCCCTCTGGTACGTTCTGGCTGAGAGTTTTCTGTTTCCGTAACGCGCCGCCAAAGCTTCCCCTGGGTTCCACAAAAAAGCACACAAATAAAACACGAAGCCAATTTTAAAACAAGATTATCGTAGATTTGCAAGAAGACCGACAGCTTGAAGAGAAGCTTATCTTAGACAGGGCGTTAACGTTTTATTACTGTACTTAAGCGCGTGTGTATACGTTTTTTAGCATAGATTCTTTATCAAAAGCTAACTTATGTCAGTAAAATTTATATTGAAATATATGAGTTAAAAGCTCAAACACACTTTCGAACAAGATAAATAAGAGTTTTTCTGGCGAAAATTTGATGTTTTCCGGCGCACGATTACATAACTTTCTCTTCTTACGAACTATTCGTAAGGCGAGAAAGTGAAAAGGTGTTAATATAACCTTCATCATTGTTACTTTAATTCGAAACAATCTCTGCATGTGGTATAAAATGTTTCCAGGTATGGGAATTGAAATTAAAATCGACAAACACCACTCTTTCTTGTTTGTGGATAATCAAATCTAGCTGCTCAAGATAAAGACGTTAACGAGTATAAGCTAAGGGAACTTATGCAATAAATGGGATTTGGATATACATTTTAGTAATATCATGAGCATTCGCCGACCCTCAATGGATATAACAATAGATAGTGATAAAATTAAAACCTGTAACAACTTCAAATATTCTGGCTCAGGAATAAGTGACATTGGCACACGTGATGAAAACTCCAGAATAGTAAGGAACGGAAGGAAAGAGGTAGATAAGGTAGGAAAGGGAAGAAAAGAAAGATATACACAGTATGACACAGAATGGCAACCTCTGTCAAGATATGAAGAAAATAATATTCCATAGCATCGTAAAATATATAATTCTATAAGAAGGATAAATATGTCCCCAAACTAAAAAATAGATAAAATAAGAACAATGAAACTATGGAACTATGTGAGAAGATGCATAAAATTCACAAAGCACTCTAGTGTTATGGACATGTTCAGAGGATGTCTGAAGGAAGATGGTCATAGAAAATATTAAGAAGGAGGAAGAGAAGATTAGCAACTCTGGAGTAGGAACAATATATCAAAGAAGCCACGGAGGACGTCTGTCCTGAAGTTGTGTTTCTGAGGAAATTCTGCTTATGTCCGAAGATTGGGAAAAACGAGATCTGTTGAGGTCGAAAGAGGCAATCTCTTGAAGGGAAAAGGCCGAAGAAGTAGGAGGAGGAGAAGAAGTAGTGTCGGACAGTCCTTGAGTGTCCCTGCGAGTCCAATATCGTAGACCCAAGTTCTCTGCAACTACGGTTCTCTAAAATTGTCATTTCCGCCATCGTGAACAATTCCTTTATAAGAGATTACGAGATGTTTTTAATTCTGAAATCTGCAATTTTAAGACACGAATATTGTACAACTGAATATATCCATAACAAAGCCCAATCGAGAAAGTTATTGGAAAAGGTCGTCCTTGAATCTAAATGGAGATTTTTAATCAGAATAGTGTTCTTTGATGTTGTTTAAAGTCACTATATTAAATATTTTGTTTTAAGTCATATGAAAATAGTTGTACACTTATATCTCAAATATCATTTTACGATTACATTGCCCATATAAACCAACACTTATTTTTGCCCGTTAGCAGTTTAATCGGCATAGGACTGCAAAATCTCTAGTATCAACTACAGCAGAATGTCTTAAAAAGGAAAAATTAATTAAATATTTTCATCTTAACTACTGGACACAGACGATTTTTTCTTGTCAGAAGCTAATTTATGTCAATAAGGTTTACATTGAATTATAAAAATTAAATCCCTTTTCTTTATTATAAATACGAATATATTTACGCTTTCCGACATTTAACGTCCGCCATCGACATTTAATAAAAAAATTGGGTGCCATTTTTTAAAAACAACATTGTTTAAACAAAAAAAAGTCACCAATATTTCACGCAAAATAACAGGAAAATACTTAAATTTTCCAAAAAATGTACAAGATCTAATTTCAGAATCTGATTTGTATGAAACAAAAAAATGGCAAAGAACAAATTGCATTAAAGAAAAAATATCTATATTGAATATTTTATATTAGGAAGACTTCGAAAAAAATGTTTACTTCAATTTTCGAAAAATTAGGGATTTTATCGAAAGTGATATTTGCATCATTCTCACACGTTCTTTACTCTCTATCCGACAACAAAATATTTAAAAAATCTAAATATATATTATATATCATATATTATATATTACTCGCAGAATTACAATACTTTCTCTACACAGCGGGCAAGCAGAAGCGAAAAAATAACAATATGTTTCGCCTGAACATGCCATCTTGTGTCAGTCCTCTGCATCTCCTGCCAGGTCCACATCCGCGCCGCGGCGTACCGTTGGTTGGCCACTCAAGTCCTCGCCGGCTGATAAGGTCTGCCACTGACGCAGGCCGGGCATTTTCCACAACACGCGCACTCACGCACGGGAACGACACGGTCACGGAAATTTCCGCGTGTTACTTACTACTGAATGGAGTTTCATCTAGTCATTCTTTTCCATTCAGAAAATTATTCCCAATGAATGTGTCTTCTGTGATTCACACTGTTTCCCTTTCAAAGGCAATACTCCAGGAGTCAATGAAAACACTTCAAGGGCGAATGTGCGCCAAGGAAAATGTATACTTTCATTGTAAATATTTTTTCTCAATTTATTTACAGTCACATCAACTATGGTTGTTAGCGAATATTCTATAGGATGAATACACAAGGTGTTTTTAGTTCATGGTTATATATTGGTTACAATTTCATTTATTTTGTTTTCTCTTTTATATTTTGTTCAATGCATAGCCAATAGTTTACGTCTAATGTTCTTCCTTTGTCATATAGACATTTGTCTGTAGACATATACCAAAGGAGCGATGGCCTCGTTTCTAAAAAAAAACTTGTGACGTTAGAATAGATTACACATTCTCGCATTATATGTAACAGCTATGCAATATGATAATACAACAAGAACATGAAAAAGTGTTTTGAACCAATAAATTTGTTTTCTCTGTATACGGATTGCAACTCAAATTCTTATAGGAAATTCGTTACCTTACATCACTTGTGGCCTAACTGACTATGGCTATGACTTTTTGAACATACCGTATACTCGACGTCTAAAAACTAACATTACTCACTCCTCAAAGTAAAATTGAACGCATTAACAAATGATTGATGAAAAATAATGAGTAATGTAAAAAAATAAAAATCAAATTAACTGTCAATGTTGTTGTTTTCGAAAATGTCGTAATCCGAAAAAAATACATGTTTTTATGCATTTCCGCCCGTTGGACGGTATTCTACGAAATCAATTATTGTCCCGCGAAAGTAAGCCATTTTCTAGCCCAAAAAGCAGAATTTCGTCCAATCTGGCAAACCTGGCTATGACATGGGCACTACTGCACGCGCCGAAACAAAGAGAAAAAAACATCTCACGGGTTTCCAAATGCCATATAGTGTTTTTTAAAATATAGGAACTTTTAAAACCTTTTGATGCCTATAAAATACATTCAATTCAACCTAACAGTGCATAAAGAATCAAATGAGGATTGTTTAGTGATGGCGCGCTGACATTTTAGCTGAGTGGAGTGAAATAGTGAAATTGTTTAAGCAAGGTTCTTCAAGTAAAGATTTCAATCTATAATTTCATCTATATTAAGAAATATTTTGGATACAAATTTACGAAGCTATGGCTATTTGAAAAGTATTTCTATGGTTCTAAAGTAAAATCAGCGTAAAATATTGTAACGTTTGATGATTTTATTATAGGGGCACTTATAGGGATTTTATTATAGGGACATTTTATTAAAGGGGCACGACCTCAGCCAAAAATATTAATTTTAATTAATATAATAATTAATAATTTTCTATACTACGTATCCATACCATATCCATACGTATCCATACGTATACAAGAAAGTAAAAAAAGGGAAGGGGCTCTCTCTACACGACTCATTTCTAAGATTAAAAAGACCACTGGCGTTGAAATCATAAAGACAAATGAAGTTAAAAATGTGATAGAGTGTCGCATTAGAGAGGAGGGGGTAAATAGAGTATTCCTGTCAAGACCATGGTTTGCTGTAGTTTCGATTCTGTCCCTCACTGCCACTCATCTCCCAGAGATTACTAAGAGTCTCGCTCTAAGTAATTTGTAAAATATAACATAGGTTTAACGCGCTTTTAACATGCGTTTAAAAGTACTCCTCGTTCAATAGTATAGATAACTTTGCAATGTACTTGTCCAAAATGGGATTACTGAGTACTGTAATAAAGTGGTCACAGAAGACTGTGAATCACAGAAATATATTACCGTTTTCAAAAGCACCATTAGGCTATTTGTCGTTGTGAATCCTGCCACACATTTTTTATAAACTTCCCTCTACAATCAGGCGTTCAGAATTCACAGTTGTGGTAAATGTAAATTAGGTTCGGTTACATTTTATACAAACAATGGGGATGTTTATAGCTGATGGCTTAGAACGTTTTTAACTGCTGGCTTGAAGAGTAATTTATGTTCGTATATGTGCCATGGATATTCTGTGGCTCAGAGGACTGAAAGGTTAAATGGCATGATTGTGGACACGCTTAAACTGCATAGTACGAAATTTTGAAGAGAAATACGAATCTGATTGAAGACGCCTGTAGAAATTTCATAATTATTACTATTATTACATAATTAAATAAAATGAACTATTTTCTGTTATAGGAGATAATTATGTGATAGTGCCACTATGAATGCTCATGTTACTGAATTGTGCGTAGGAGAGTGTTCCGGTAAGCAGATTCGCGAGGAGTTCCTCCAGAGACGAAACACAGTACCTATATTACAGCGTACCGAAATATCAATTTCATTACGCGTCGGTAAAATCAAATGCATAATTGATTAGTATATGTCATTGGCCCATAAGTAATTTTGCTGTATTCTTTTCGTTTTTCAAAAAATTAACAATATGTACTTTTTAAAAATATATTTCTCCATTAATATGCACATTTCAAGCTATTTGTTATGTATTATTGCATTTGTGAGTAGAAGTTCTTCAAGTGACTTAAATTTCGCGTATGCGCTAACGTTTAAACGACATTTTCTTAAAAACAGCTCCAAATTTTCAAGGAAAATTTTCATATTAGACGAGGTTTTACTCTTTAATTATCGCGAAGTAATATTTCAATTCTACTCTTTGGAAACAGAAAACTGAGAAAATTAAAAAAAATAAAAATAAAAAAAAAAGCAATGAACTTGGGGCGTCGATAGATGGCAGCTAGCAAGACGACGGAGAAATACCATAAAGCTAGCCTACACTAAAGAAAGAAAACGAACTAGTACGAGAAAGTCTGTGCCATTCTGTACCACAACTAGTAGGTTTTTTGGCCGTGGGACGGTCTCGTGCTTGTGAATTGAAGATTCGTTCTAATGTCACAGAGCAATTTGGCAAGCAGGGTTTCTAATGTATAAAAGATGGAAGAATACCTAGGGGATGTATCGTGAAAGCTACTTTATTACCCATTAAGTATGCATTCTCAAATTAGGAAAGGAATAGCTAAAAGGAGCGCATTCAATTCTCAGTAGTCTTCTCCAGAGAATCAGCAGTAAACCAGTTGCGAGCAGAAAAAGTATTAATAAAAAGGTGGACGAGCGAGAGAATTGGAAAGGTGTTTCACTGTTTTAGAACCTCTGGACTCACGGGGAATGTGGAGTTTATGTTCTCTCAAGGCATAAAGATAAAAAAAAAAATGAAAATTAAATGTTAGAAACAAAGTAATTGAATTAAAATATTAATAAATATAAATAATAACAACACTAATACCAGATTTGCATTAAGTGTATAATATAATCATCCGTGTGTTATTTAGTGTTCTGTGCCGTTGTGGTTAAAATTTTGGTGTTTTTTATCGCATCTATATTTTGACTAACATCACATGTGTTTTATTTGAGGTCTATAATCTTGTGTCGACAAGCTTGTTTAAGACGTGAATATACTTTCCAGCCCATGGTGTATAGATGTGATTAGAACCAGATAATGAGAATATTTATATTTCTTAAGGAATTTGTTACCGATGTTCTGTAATATTTGAACTAATGAAAGAAATGCTAACTGAGCTGACAAATATTTTATGAATTGATAAAAAATCCAATTATAAACTCAACTCTGTGTACCTGCAAGAAGTGCTCTCTTAATGACAAATTGCGAAATAAACTGAGAGACGGTGATTTTGTGAGATGTGATTTGTGAAATAAGTTTTTTACCCTGAATGTACTAAACTTTCATCTTGTGATATCAAAACCTGTGGTTTGAAGAAAACCAAAAGACAGGAGAAGTACTTTTTTCGAGATTGTCTTTCGGCTGAAACTCAGGTCGATGTTAAATCTTTACTATCGGGAATTAATGAGAAAATAAATGCTTTACAAAAGTAAAATGAAAATTTAAAAAAATATACCTTATCAACATAGGGAAGACTAGCTATTATCAATTCTATCAAAAATCACAAATATTGAGCTCCATGATATATCTTTTTTTCGACTTGGTAATGCTTCTAATTCTAAATCAAATTCTGCCAGAAATATTAGACCTTTAAGAGTTGTAATGCCGAACTCTGATTGTGTTATTGATGTTCTTAGAAATAAACACTAACTGGCATCTGAAATTCGTTTAGGTCCTGATCATACAATTCGTCAAATGGAGCATTTTAAACTGATATTGTCGCAAGTAAGAGAAGAATTTCATTAAGGCAATCCCCCAATCTGAAAATCAAATATGTAGAAATCAAATAGGAAGGAAATATCGCGCACGATTCATTGTTCATGATTCATTTGCTACGGAAGTGCTCCGGGATTCGTCTAGTATTGTTTGGTGAAAATAAAAAAAAAAAATAAAAAAAAAACAAACACGCATCAGAGCAGCCAGCCGCCCGGCCAGAAGTCTCCTCTAGAAGCGACTAAGTTCGATTCTCTCTAACTAGTGTCAAAAATCGGTCTCGGTCGGAACTCAAAACATGGAAGCGCCCGGTCAGGTTCACTGCAGCGATTGCAGTGGCTCTGAGTTAAACTTAACCGCTGGAAGTAAATTAGAGCCACATGACGGAAACAGAGTGGAAAGGAGCAACTGGAGAGAGATTCACGATCCCACTAGGCGAGGAAAGACTGCGAGGCAGAAGTCTGAGCCGCAACCCCTCCTCCCGAACGGGATCATTACGGGAGTATCAGTTTTCCATTTTCCACAAACGCGCGTTCTTTATTGGGTTTCGCATTTGACAGCGCTGCTCGTCCGCCCGGCCGCCGGAGCTCACGCCCATCTGCGATATTTTTCGCATCCCGCGGCGTCTGTCACGTGATCTACAGCCCCAATACTTCCAGTCGTCAAGGCACGGTTAATGACACACGGTTACCTGCCTGTAAATTCACATAAGGGGCCGTCCATAAATTACGTAACGCTAAAGAGGGGGAGGGGACTTGAGGCAGCGTTACACTGCGTTACATAGGGGTATTTCATTACTGTTATGTAACATTATTTTTTTTACATTTTTAACATTTGTTGAAATACTTCCTTTTTTGTCACACTAAAATATGCAAATATTATCTAATTAATTTGCTTTAAAACAAAATTATTATGTTATTAGACGTTGTTACTGAATGAATGAAATGAATACTTTTTTTACTAAACTATAATTTATGTTCACTTTTTGCATTTACATTGGGGGTACGGGTTGTTGCAAGCGATACGTAATTATTATGGAGGAAGGGTTCAATCGTGCTTTACGGGTGCGCTACAGGGCGAGAGGCGGTATTCAAAATACTCCAAATTTGCGTTTGGTAATTTGTGGACAGCGTCTAAGGGCTAAAATAATTACAAACGTTTTTCTTACTTTGTTTCATCTGGACAATTAACAGAGACATTCTGATATTTAATTGAACAATATAAAAATATTTGAATGTAAAATTGATACAAAGTATATTATTAATTCAAAAATATTCGGTGATTCGTTAGTTAACGTGGTCGCTTTCCACGGAGCAACCCTGGGTTCGATTCCTTGTAGGGGAAAACATTAATTGTGCGCTTTCCTTGCAATGCACCAGTATCTGCTGCTGCGAGGAAATGTAAAATCTCACTTCTCAAGTCAGAAGATCAGAAATACATCGTAGGGATGGCTATGAGCTAACCACACCTACCCCTTATCGCATGGTCGCTGCTGGTAGTCCTTAGTTTTGTGACGTGATGGCCTAACACAAGACTAATTGATCTTTAGCTCAGTGACGCACACAATTATTAGTTTTTATACGATCGTCGGTATATTGAATACACCATACATTTTATTTTCATCAATATACTTGTAAATAATGACTATATCAAATATTTTAGTACGCGAAGACTCTGCACAGGAAACGAGGAATATTTATCGCTCACTGAATGGAAGAGGGCCTGTCAATAAACCGAAGTGTAATATTTTAGTGAAACACCCAAGAAGAATAATTCGATTCATGGTTATCGCTCTCATCAGATTAACTTTGAAATTTCACAAACGACTGTAGCATTGAGAAATCGATGTAGACAGAAACTATATCTATCTTTCACGATCATTTTAACTCGCATATTCTCTATGAGAATCAATGAAACGCAGCTGAAAGAGTATTTTATGGTTATCCCTGTTACCAGTTTCGTTTTTTGTACACACAGAATATGTTTAATGCATCCAAAATTTCCACAAAACAGTATATAACGACAGAAGACATTCATGTCTATCCTACAAGTGAGATTAAACAATAACCTAGCATTTCTGTAGGGAATGTTTACTGTGTAACATGGTTCAAAATTGAAGGTCACGCCTAGATCATTTCATACGTTTACTAAACTTCACTTGAACGTACATTATTAATTCGTCTCAATCGAGTTGCATCACCAACATCAAAACAAGCCGCATCTCCTTCCGAATCGTTTCCCGCTTGAAGGCTCCAACGCACCCTCCCGCCTTTTCCCGCTCGCCCACGCCCCCGCCACCCTCGCCCCCACCACCCTCGCCCCCGCCACCCTCGCCCCCGCCACCCTCGCCCCCGCCACCCTCGCCCCCGCCACCCTCGCCCCCGCCACCCTCGCCCCCGCCACCCTCGCCCCCGCCCCCGCCACCCTCGCCCCCGCCCCCGCCACCCTCGCCCTCGCCCTCGCCAGCCAATCTCGGCGACGCGCGCTGTTGCAACCCGTCCGCGCCAACCCGGCGGTCGCGACCAGCATGCGGACGGGCGCGGTGCCGACGCTGGCCGGGAATGGAGAAGGGGAGGGGGGAGGGGAGCGTGCAATTCATTACCCAAGCTACCCCCCACCCCCCACGAGGCTGCTGGTGACCTCTAAGGCTTCTGCCACCGTAAGAAGCAGCAGCAGCAGGCGCCCCGCGACGCGATCTGCATGCAGACGTCGGTCGCGTCCACGCCCCTCAACTGCCGTCGACCTGATGCGAAGGGCCCCCCACCCCCACCCCATTCTACCAGCGGACTGTTTAGATTCACCCCCCCCCCCTACGCGTCCGCCACACGGGGAAATATCTGATATTCTGTTCAGGTGGAACTATCCTGCAGGTCTGCGCAGAATACAAATGATTTTTTTTTATCCCGGAAATGATTGACGAGGTCAACGTCGAATGAACTAAAACGAAAGAGAATATAGAATCAGGGGTTCTTATTGTTGAAGGGTGACTTTTCATCACTAATTAGTAGCGCCACTGAACGGAATGGATAAGGCCGTTTGTTGAAAAGTTTCTTTGTCATCTCATTTGAACGGGATGATTCTCACGAAACGACCATATATTTCTCCGTATTTTCTTAGACCTATAAGACATTTAAATTGCATCCAAAATTTCTAATTACAATTCCCCTTCCAAAAAGAAACAAAAGTATTAACGCCATTAATTCAATTGTTCTCAATTTTTCACTAATTTGAAAAAGTCGTTTCGAGATAGAGAGTTGCTTTGCAAGCTTCTCAATAGATGTTTATTGGAGATTAGTGACTCTCCTTTGGAGTCCGAAAACCAACTTCTTTGAGAATGCAACTATACAACGCAGTTTCGTCAGCCAAATGGCTCATGGTTGGAGTCACGTAGGGTATGAATGATACGCCACTTTTGCTCTTTCCCTATATTCATAATGACGTATTGTACGCTATCGCTTCGCTTTCTAGAAAGCAAGGGTTTTTAAGACTTGCTTCATTTGAAAAGTTCCCTAATACTAAAATGCAAATATGGTAGACATCAAAATTATTATCCTTATACAACATACTCCTAGATGTCAGACACGACGCGGTTCTTCCCATGTTTATAGAATTACTTCACTTCAAATTGTTTCAAGAACATGGTCCGGTTGTGTGCCATACATTTTAGGCGTAAGTGAGGGGTAGACTTAGATGTGGTGTCGTTTCTAATGTTTGAACAGAGATCACAATGGATTTGTTTTCTTATGGTGTGATTATAAGGAAAGAATATGATTTTTCCGTAAGAAATAAATGATGACGGCACATAAATGATCATGGATGAGATGGAAGTTCAAATTATATTCGTTGTGGAATAAAACAGCAGTCATGTGTCACTGACTTGATGAAACTTCTTAACCGTGAAAAGGGACACGAACTCACAACATTCGGAACCGCGTGTTGACTATATATACCGAGTCTAGTGCTAAATAGTTCTACAATTTAGTAATTTTCACTGAATAATATCTACTCCTCTTAAGCATGCTAATTCTTGTTTCTTCTTCCACTGTTCAATGAAAGGAGCTGTATTATTAGTACTTTATGGTCATGTCTCGTGTCTCGCAATTTTGTAAGCCGTATATTGGGTTTATGACCTCTATTCTGATCTGTGAATTTGTCTAATTACTTTAGAAATAATTGCAGAGTTATTTAAAACAAATAATAAATAGGATATCTTCGCTGACGAATGACGAAAATGTCAATAATGCCGTTTATCAGTGCCCAACTATCAGTAGATTGCACCACATGACACAATTTACGCAATGTACGCATGCCCAATTGCTATTTGCAGCAAAGACCAGTCTGAACAATAACCAAGTGTTTCCAAAATCAATTCCTAAGGGCAATTACCGACGCACTATGGTTCACTTCTAATACACAGCTTCACACATACTTCAGTCACCAACCCATAACCAAGCACATAATATATTTATCCACCCAATTCTACTTCCAACCCATGCACTACCCATGCAGACTTCAAAATTAACCTGATTCAACCTAGCCAGAAACCGTGTTTGAGTAATATCGAACGCACGAACAATTCCACGAACTCGCAGTTTCAACAGTTGCTCTAACCTTCTCTAGCTCCCTCCTGGGAAATTCTAGGGGGCGGCGTGAGTATACGAATGTCTCTCAGAAATCGCCACATGTCAACAGCTGCTTGTGGGCCCCCGCTTCAAAAGACCGGATGTCTTAATAAGCCACTTAAGATTGCAGATAGGATCGCGGTGTGGTTTTTCCTCCGGGCTCTGCCGCGAGTGAAATCCTGCCAGCCGCTGGCGCTTAGATTACAAAAAAGCGGATGCACAACACCCTAGGCCAAGGCCCCAGCTGCGGTGCCTTTGGTTTCTTACGCTCTGCGGCGAGACCCGTGCGCGAGTGCGTGCAGGCAACGCCTACAACTTACAACATACGCGGAGTCGGTCTACTGTGAAATGATGAAGGCATTTCTGGAATGGAGGAAATGAATGATGAGGAGGATGGGAAGAAGTTTCGGACGGAAAAAAGTAGCGCCGAACGCAGTAACATTGGGTAACACGAGATACCTCAAGATAAGACAATGGAAATGAACCTGTGAAAAGTGAGTTTAAGGAAACAGCGCGGGACAAGGAAATTAGATATTATGATTGGAAGTGAGTGATTCATTCAGAAGTTTTGAAGGACTACCCAATATTAGAGAATACTGACAGCAATTAAAGGCAGAAAAACAGAAAAGGATACAAAATAATTGCAGTAGTTATGCAGGTACGCAGTTGTATCACTACAATATTAAAATAATTCAACTCACCGAACAATTCTTTTGTTTTGGATCCGTTCGAAATGTTTAATAATTTAATATTGTATATTGATCAAGGTAATTGCGAACAATTAACATTAAAAGTGGAGTGATAATTACTGGTAACGATAACGGTATACTAAGATCCGATAATAACAAATATGTGGTTGACAAGTACAGTAGTAGTGACAGTAGGGCGTGTAGGAGGGCGGCTTTGCCAAGTCCACCACGTGGTCGCAGCATTTTGGCAAACAAACGAATACAACTTGAAAATATAGTGAATAAAAACAAATACATTTTGTTATTATTCACCAATTATTTCCAAACTGCACTGTTGTATGACAAAGTAAAAACATACATAGACATTCATTTGAGCTCGCTGCATCTTCAAGTCATTCCACACACTTTCCCAAGTTTCCGAGCATTCCAACTCTCGACGCTAGGCCTTTATAGTTTTTTGGTGGGTTCTTACCACATGCTATTTGGGGTCACATTGTTTAAGAATTCGTATTCTAAGTGAGCCTTATGTACCTGAAGCGTGCCTATAAACGTTCTCTGGTAAGTAAACTACTTTTTGAATTTAGCGCGTTTGCGCCACGACGTTCAAAAAGTGGTTATCGTGGTTACCAGTGTGCATTTATGCCCCGGAAAAATTAATGACCGTAGTGCAAACTGTTTATTACTCCAATTTTCAACTTTCATTACGTGTGTTCTTGCGATTTAGGTAAGAGTTCTGTTATATTGATTTAGCACAGCTTTACTAGACCAATTTAATTTTTTTTATAATTTTAAAAACTGGGAAGCATTCTTATCAGAGAACACCTCCGTGTGACCAAATACCTTAATGTTCTTTGGTAAGCATGTTTACCACAACACTTTTTGAAAACTGTCAATAAAATAACAAACCAGCTTTTATTTTGTGTTCACATGGGCCGAAGTAAAAGAGTTTGCACTCGTTTTCTACAAATTTTATGCCCCGCTCTACTACCTTATTAAGGTCTAGACGTCCACATTCAGAAACACAACACTCAGGAAATTATATTCTTTTGTTCTAGAATTTGGTGTGACAACACTGAGCTTGTAATTTGTTTTTCTAAGGTTACAGCGCTGACGCCATCACGTGACCACCAACTATCAGTCACATTCTAATTTAAGGGACTATAGAAAATGTAAAAATAATGGTGAGTTACTCTGTTGTTGTTCACTACAGAATTCTCTACATTTTTCATCTACGTATTCTGAATAATTTTTATTAAATAAATTTGACGTAAATACTAGAAAATGGGTTTAATTTATTCAAATTCATAAAAAAGGTAAAATTAAATTTTGTAAAATTATTTTATTCGATAAAGAAAAACAGGCTCCAGTAACACTTTTTTAAGTCTATAATGAATAATATATGAAAATAAGTCACACAATTCAAATGTGTATCATAAGCTACTTTTGCCATTGAACTATTTTCTCATTTCCATCTTAAAATTCTCATTTCTTAAGTCCGATAATATGTTGAGAGAAATTCATTAGAAGTAAGCCTAATATGCTTCCATAACCGGAAAATCAACAATACCCCTTACCAACATTGCGGAAAACAAAACGCTGCGCGAACGAACGCAAGCCAAACATTATTTATGGTCGTGAAACTCAGTGATTAGTGATGCAATACAAATAAGTGTGAAAGTAATAACAAAATGATGAATTTAACGGCAATGAGGGCGAACACATGTTTGCACGTCTGGATCATCTACTTTCGCATGCACATCAGTCACTGAGCAGTAAATTAATTCCGGGACATATTTCAACCCATCGCCGCCCGTTGCGATTTCCACATCCCACGCAACATTCAATGCCGGCGGCTGCATTGCACCGTTGCTTCGTTGCCACTACGCACGCAACGATCACATCTCTCAAAACTTAGGACTCCTGAGGCATATTCCTAAGATTAGAGTAGTAGCGGTTTAGAAGTTCGAATTTTTTGGCTGTCAAATAACGTGCACAAACAATGAAAATTTCAAACAAAAACAGAAAATTTAATGTATATTGTAGTTATCCATTCCTTTATACAAACTATCTAGGATTCTATTGTCATTCGTCACTTAACTTTAAATGTATTGCGTTTCCCCCAATTATCGGTGTATATTAGGAAATTGATTTTCCTTGACAATTGAATTATCTCCAACATTGTCCCTATCAAACTTTGCTGGATCCATTGACACTCTTTCAGGATCTCCAGCCACACCCAACTTCAAACTGGGCAAAAACTACCCAAAATCAAATAGAATATGCTCACGATTTCCCAAGGATAAACTCAGACCTCCATAAATACTCAACGTTATTAATTCCCAACAGCTATTAATATAAAATAATAACATATAAATATTTTATTCAATGAATTATAAACATAAATTCACATCAAATCAGTTTTTCAAAATTATACACTGAACACAGCCTGTAATATTCAGGACAATTAGCTTGAGAACGAATGTCAAAGTATTATTTTGTAAAATGTTAACACCCCTGAAAGGCAGCAATGCCGAACAGGAGGTAATAAATAAAAAAAGTCCATTAACTTATCTTCTTTATGTATTTTTTGGAATTCCTTTTATTTCCAACATAACATTGAATATCAAGTTGAAAACGGACCAAATACTGAAATTATAGCGGCAATGGTACTTAAACTGATACAGAGATACATTTACTACTGTTATACCTTTATTCAAAATACATTTTAGAGTAAGAAGGAATACACCACTATTTCCAACCACGTCAGGTACCTAACAAGAAAAGCCCAACAGGATTCATGGGATAAATATATAGCTGATATCGAAAATGACATACATGGACGGCAGAAAACAGCATATAAAATTATGAGACATCTTAACAGACAAGAGAAGGACATAGCAGATATACAAATAATTAAGCCAGATGAATGGCTTTCTTACTACAGGAACTTATGGACAAATAAGAATGCGAGGGATAATAATAAGAAGGAAGACAAAAATGAAAACCTCATTGAAGACAGCGTAGATCAGATAGAAAGGGAAGAACTGGAAGAGGCACTAAGTAAAATGAGAAATAGAAAAGCTAGTGGCAGTGATGGCATAAAGGCAGAAATGCTTAAATGTGCAACTGAAGAATTTAAAATAAGGCTTCTCCACTTCTTCAACCTATGCTGGAATAGAAGGAAAATACCAACCGAATGGAAACTCGCCGTAGTGCTACCTATTTTCAAAAAGGGAGACCGATCAATATGTGACAACTACAGAGGTATAAGTCTTCTAAACGTTGCTTATAAGATATATTCAAAAATTGTGACCACTAGACTAAGAAAAATTGCAGAAACAGTGTTGATGGAAGAACAAAGTGGCTTCCGTCAAGGAAGGTCCTGCACAGACAATATCTTCATCTTAAAACAAATTTTAGAGAAACACAGAGAATATAACAAGGAAACCCACATCTTGTTTGTAGATTACAAGAAAGCTTTTGACACTGTAACCAGGCATACCCTCTTTGAAATACTAAGAAAGAAAGGAATCCCCGAACATCTTATCCTTGTAATTGAAAATATGTATAATAAATCTGAAATATGTATTACTTGGAAACCAGACCGAAAAGCGGAAGTGGACCAAGGCCTACGACAAGGATGTAGTCTTTCACCGCTACTGTTTAATATCTACATAGACGAAGCTCTTCGTGAGTGGAAGAGCAGATTAAAATTTTATAGCCTAGACCTAACTACATCGAAATTATGGACAATACTTTTTGCAGATGACCAAGCAATAATAGCAGAAGGAGAAGATATATTACAAAAAGCAACATATGAACTGCAGCGGATAATGGCAGAATATAATCTCGAAATATCAGACACCAAAACGAAAGTGATGGCATTCCAAGGTCGATACCCGATACGCTCAAAAATTGTAGTAAATAATAAAACAGTAGAGCAAATACAACACTTCACATTCTTGGGAGCAGACATATCATTCTATGGCGAAATCGACATAAATAAGAAAATAGAAAGATTCAATCAAATGAATGGAACTATAAGAAGAACACTGAGTTCAAAAGTGAGAAGAGACACTCTCATTAAATTTTACAAAGTTATGTCAATACCAACCTGCTTATACGGGAGTGAAGTGTGGACAATGACAAATAAGGATATATCAAGACTGCAGGCAGCGGAAATGAGATTCCTTAGAGCGGTAGCGGGATATAGCCTTTTGGACAGACAAAGAAACATACAAATCCGAAACGAGCTAAATGTAGAAAGTCTTGTAGAGAAAGTCACCAACTACAGACTCTCATGGCAAGATCATATGTTGCGAATGAACAACGACAGAATTCCTAAACAAGTGGCAAATTATCAGCCGAAAGGAAAAAGGAATATAGGACGTCCAAGAATGCGCTGGAGGGACCAAAACTAAGCGGCGTAACAGGCATTATGCCTAAATACTTGAAGATAAGAAGAAGAAGAAGACATTTTAGAGTACCGGTACATGACATTAAATACCGGTATTTTTAAAGGTTTATTTTCTTTATTCGACATCCATACCGATAGAATACCTCTATTTAAAAAGGTATTATACCGGTATTTACTTCATGAAAAATATAGTATATTCATGAAAAAATACCGATATTACAGTAGAATCATACCGTTATTTTTGTGGATGTCATTGTGATTTTACCGCTGCCATAGCCCAGACACTGCAGAGTCTCTGCCCGGCAGGTTCTTAGTTTCTAGTGTCTATGGCGGTGGAGTTTCGACACTGGCTATACTATTCTGCTCGTCGCTAGGACGAATTCTACCGTTGGCTGGAGAAGAATTGTAGTGCGTCGGGATTTCTGAACGGTAGATTTCTCTGATCAGTGCCAGGCAATGCCGGAGTAGTACTTTAACAAACGGGACACTGATCGCGCGTAATATTGTCTTCCTCATCCTTTCGCCTTGAATACTCCCCTCTTTCACTTTCTACTAGACCATTCGGGAGACTAGTCGGAGCCTAGACGTAGTTCCGATTGATTGGGATGAATTTGGAGGGAGAGAATGATCCTAAAAATGACGTATAATTCGCCGAGCGGGAGAACACTGACTTCTGAGGATTTATTGATTGATTGGTTTATTTATGTTTCCGACAGTTTCCGCGTCAAACGTCAGTCCCGTTTGTAGTATATGTTGTATCCCGGGTGGTAGAAGTGTTTCTCCAACGGTACATTGCGAGAGCCAGAGCTGAGCTACAAGTCGGTTTCCAGGAGATTTTCCCGCCTCTACAAATCTCCCCTATCGGGACACAGCCCCAGCCGGAATAAAGTTTAAGTTATCGACTGATCTTCAGACAAATCTGATATGTACTGCAAGCGAGGGTGTGTGAGTAAGGAGAGAGATTGCGACGAAGAAGAGGAAGGAAAGATCGCTGCGGCCCATGGTCTGTTTGATAGGGTACTGCTCCAACATTCGCCTGGAATTGATCGGGAAATCATGGAAAACTACCAATCAGTGCAGGCCTCTAGAATTCTCTTCTAGATAGTGGATCAATTCGACCTAGCTGAATTAAGCGCGTTGAAACTTTCCCCGCCGTTGGGAATCGAACCCAACAACCACCCGGTCAGTCACATAAGACATAGCGGCATTGCTGGCACTGGGATAACTGAACCCAGCCTAACTTTTTCTAACTTGACAATCATTTCGCCCCGAGGTATCGTTTATCGCGTCGAGGCGCTACCGAGGCCACAAAATCACCTCAGCCCTGGGCATTGGGCATTTGAAGCGAACAATCGAAGCGAGATGTTGCAAACCTCTCTTTTTACTACACTTGTTTGCGTAGAGCTAATGGAATGCGTGCAAAAAATGGGGGTGATTATGAGATGCTAAGTTCTAATAAGCAATTAAATATCTCGAGAACGGAAGTTGATGGGACCGATCGGATTGCGGAATTTTGTAAAGGAGGAGGAGACAATAAAAGATTTGCAACATTTGAAAATATGTAAACAATTTCCTAATTTTGCAGATATAAAGGGGGAGAGTCTCCCGATGTTCCAGAACCGCAAACCGCGAATTAACAAGTTTGCAACAATTTACAATTGTACAAACAAATTGAGTTAGAATGTTCAGAAAGGAGCTACAAATTATGACTGAGATTAACATTTATATAGCAGTTTGACAGAGTTACAAACTTATTGCTGAAAGTTAGTATAATTGTTGTTAAATACTAAATATTTACTGGCCGATTGACAGTAATTCTGGACGGAAAACCCTCGCTTAGAAAGATTTTTTCGTCATGGCGTACGCGCAGACAAAATGTCTCCTTCTCCAAGGAAATATGACAATATTTCCGCCTCATACGTAAACAATCGAGGCCCCGCCCCCGGGAGCAGCGTCTTTCCCGCCCCACGGTCGTTTGCGTCAATCGCATAGGAACCAGGATCAGATTGAGGACAACGCGCCCCTCCCCCGGATCGAAAGGTGTCCAAGTTCGTCTGGACGGGTGAGGAAACATAATTCCATCCGCCACGTTTCGCGGGCGAACTTTACGTTCAAAAACATTGAATGTTATTTGAAACTTCAAAGTTTTGAGTGACGCCAGATCGACCGAGGTTTATTCAGTTTTGAAAACATCCTACTCGTAGGTTAGGCGCTAGTGTTTTTCAGAGACGACAGACAGACGGACGAACGGATGTTTTGGAAAAACAAAACAACTCTCTTTCGGTATCAAGTACTCAATATTCGTGAAATCTGACTACATAACGTGTAAGAGGCAGTAGTTTACTACCTATTAAAATAGGATTAACCCACTATTTCTGAATCAGACCTTTGTAAAACGAGTTTGTCCTTTGGAAACCCCTTTTCCCCCGAAGCATTACATAATTTTCTCTACACTACGTGTATTATTGTATATATATGTATATTTAAGACAAAGTAAAAATTATCATTAAACATCACCTGTACGAGTTAATAAGCTGATTGTAATTTAGTGATAACTGCAAGTTTTTGTAAATAGAATATTCATTTCTTTCGTGGTAGAGGAGAAAGGGTAGGCTACACGCCCGCAACTGCTGCCTTTCGTTTGGCCAACGAGGCTCATTTAACGCTCCCTTCCGCGAGTGGGCGTGGATCTAAGGGCGTCGGGTGGCCCTTTAATGCAGGCCACTGGGTCACGGCTTCTTTGAGCGCTGTGACATTTCAGCCCTTGCTCTTTCGAGGCATTTGAGCCAAATGGTCAGCTTTATCACGGCCGGTGAAACCTTCTCTGCCTGCTTAATTCCACAAGTGGCAATGGACTCCCACTGACCAACTACTTTTTCTGAGCTTTTTGCACTAATTTAGTCACAATGTTTAGTTAAAACAATTAATGTATCTGATAATGAGTATGAAGTTCACTTTATCGTTCGTTATATTATACTATTTTTTATTAGGTTTTATTGAGAGCAAGAGTGACATGATTCTTTAAAAACACTTTCTTAGGCGAGAAACTAGTATTTTTGTATTTCATACGCACATCAGAAATAACATATCCATCATGTTACCTGTTGCGGAAGGTGTAGTTTTTCCTCAATAACGGAATATGTTAGCAGGGCAATCAACAGAGCTGGTAACGTTTATTGGAGGACCAAATGAGATGAGACTTGTAACATTAACTTGCGTATCCTAACAGCATCCAGTTATTTTGGATCCAGAAATGTAACAGTTACGTTGTCAGCACGTGTAACCATTAGAATCTGTTTGCAAACACTAAATAGTTTGAGAACAATATTACGCGTCAACTTTTTGGTTTTATATTTTCGTTGTTTACTAATTTCCGCGTGGCTCACGTCAGGTGGAGGTCCAATTAGTTCGCGAGTGGTTGGCAATATGCGTTCAAGGAGCTCACGAAGCATTACGTGGCCGGCAAGGATTGCCAATAACGCACTGATATTTGAATGGCGGCTAATAGCTCTTGACGCGAAAGTATTCTCTCATCCGTGAGGAACCTCACCAGTGAACGGCGTTGTTGTGAATTTGTCAGTTCCTAGGGACGCCTAACGTCTATCTCGCCTGCCCAGACAGCGCTCCGCTCTGGTAGCGACCCCGAGAGGTACAGTGTTTCAAACGACAAATATTGCGTCGCATGTTTTACTCTCTGCAATTAGGTTCTCGTATTTTGGAGAGAAATTAAAACTTGAGGGCACGATACTTGAAAATGCATGACCTTAGCCCGAATTTGCGTCAAGGATAGCTTATAATATTATTTATTAAAGGTTAGGCGCCGTAATTCGAAAGCAATGTAGTATCAAAATTGGCGAGCAATGTGGTAACAGAATGACGTTTTGAGTTTATGAGCTTAAAATCTATAGCTGGTTTTAAAGAAATTTAAAGAAAAAATTTGTAACCGCTTTAAAGAAAATTTTGAAAATGTTTGGGGAACTTCATGTAAAGTACCCCCAAATTTTAAAGATTTTTTTTTTTCAAAATCTCAAAGAGATTTTCGAGACAGATCGACAGATCTGTCTCGAGAGAACTCGAGACAGATCGACACAGGTTTCTTCAATTTGGAAAACATTCTACGCATGGTTTAGGCGCTAGTGGTGTTTACAGACATCAGCAGGACGGACGAGTGTTTTCGAAGGAAGAAAAACACTATTTCCATATCAGGGGACCCTAAAATATCTATTTCCGTGGAAATCTCGAAATAGATTTACCGCAGCATTACATAACGTTCCCTGTACTACGTATATTACTTCATATATACGTACGTATACAGGAAATTAAAAAGCACCCATTTTACACAATTCGGGTGTTTTTTTTTATTTCTTGCTTATTTTTTCTTTCTGAAGAAGTATATTAATTTATTTTGTAAGTAATAAACAATTTAGATGTTTTTGGAGTTAGGTTTCTGCAATATAAATGTTTGCCTAGAATGCATTATTTTAAATAAACTTTTGAGTGCTGATTGGGGCTAAGCCATTAGGAATAGTGATAATGAAATTTGGAAAACAACCTAGAAAGAGTTTAGGTTCTACTTTTGTTCATAGATAGACAGACAGATAGATATAAGTTAAAAATTTTTTTTTCTGTTTTAAGGTATCCCAAAATGTGTATTTCTGTTTAAATCTCCAAAACCAGTTTTGCACAGCATTACAAAACTTTCTTTATACTGATTTATTACCCGTAAAATTTTGATAATTGCCATCGAATATTAAAAAAAAACACATGTGTAGTACCATTTAATTCTTGTGACGAGTGACCAAACCAGGTGAGACATTAAATGTTAAGATAATTTAATTTAAAATAAAAAATAAAAGGTATTCAACAACAAAGATTTTCAGTTTCGTTGAAACGGCCTTGTGAGACTGTAATTTCTGAAATGGTCACACTGAAAGTCTTAGACATAGCAGTCATACATTCTACATTATGATGTGTTTCTGAAAAGTAAAGTCAGTTTCAAAGAATTTTGTGAGAAATTGCATGCTCATAACGATAGTAAAATAGTATTTGAATATTTGGAATTTTAAATACGACACATGAAGATAATATGGTCAGGTTAAGCGCATCGAATTTTTCTTTTAATATTTTAACATTCGCCCAAATTTATAGCACCGTGATGAAATTTAACACCTTTCTTCAAGGTGCAATAGCTATTTCACAAAAAATGATTCAGGAATAATTTGTTGTTGTTTTACAAAAACATTGTACTGTGATGGTAATATGCCCATATGAAAGTTTTATGGCCATTGCCAGATCAAGTGGTTTCTTGAAGCATGACCATGAAACTAGAGCTAGCTATACTATTGTATACCCTCTTACAGTCTTTACAAAAATACGGCCTGACATGATTTCAGTAACGTAGATGTCGGTGGGCTACTCTTACAAGTTAAGTATTTCCTACAATGAGACTTTATTAAAGAATATTGAAAACATTAGTAATTGCTTGCAAATGTACAAAAGAAATATTTTAATCTGGTTGACATTGAGGTCAAATAAAAGTTACTTTTTAGTCCTTTACTTTCTTCGTGTACATATTTCTCATAAACACATCGACGCACGTCCTGAACTGCCTCCTCACAGCAAACATGACCATCAGGTTTCTTCATTTTCTCTGCCGGATTTGTTTCTTTCAGTTTTTACACCTTCTTCATCGAAACGTGTTTCTTCTTGTCAGTATTACCTTTATTTTTTTTTCTTTTCTGATTCACTTTATTACTTCGTCTGGAAGTTGATGGATTGTTTTGAACGTCGTCTAATGTAGGATATGAAAACAAATTCTTTTTAAAACAACAGCGCGAGAGTATTGCTGGAGAATGAAGTTAACATGGCCGTAAGTGCTGATAATATGCCCATAACATTTGGCCATATTGTCAGCAAAAACAATATGTTGTTATATTTCTCCAAAGTTGATAGAGTACTGAGATAATTTAACGGCATTAATCTCATTAGATTGCTCGGTAAATGCGCTAAACGTTGATGTATGTTGTCAAAATTCTAAATCCTTTTTTAAGTGTAACTAATGAAAAAAGATTCTCGAAAGAAGTGAAATCCGAGCGCCTTCGGCACGTTCTTGATAAAGGAGGCTCTTGAGTGCGAATGCGCGATTCAACAAGCCTGGTAGGGGGAGAACGCACTTCTTACGCTCTTCCAGAAAGCATGATAGTACTATCTGTGGTAAACATTTTCAGCTAATAACATAGCCGCTACTTTGACATATTACCTGCGCTGGCTATATGTGCATAACTTACCTTACTCATTTTTGAATCAATCATTTACTCATATTGAAGGACATTAGTGCACACAAATTGCTTTGTCACGTTGCGAATGCTATTCTCTTTACAAACTTTGAACCCGTTTAGTGAAAGCATCGGCTGATTTTATGTCACCTCTACAACTTTAGCCTTTATCTTCATAGGAATCGCGAGTAGGCACATAGTCACGCATGAGCACTAAGGATCGCGGAGTTTGAGTCTCCGCGAGTTTACAACGCAATCGTAAAACCATGTTTATGTTGTTTGAAACCTCGATTGCACACAGACCAGCCCATCCCCTCACTGCTTTACGCCTTTAGCAGACGTGCCGCGACTGCCATATTAATAATAAGCACGCATTATGAATGTATACGCAACGTGATGTGGGTACAATGTTGCGAGTGATAGATGCGTTTAATACCAGCGGGACGTGACGTCATGTCTGATTTACAAGTGAATTAGTTATTTGGCAATGCAAACACTTTATTACTAAAACTTGTTTACAGATTTTTGTGTGATTCAGGCGCGCGAGTGTATGTCTGCGGAGAATTGTTAATATATGAAAATGAGAAAAATGTTTTATATGATGACGATAAATCTGTAAATTCAGTTAACGGAGATAAGTAGGCCTTTTGCATTGTGCATGCGTTTTGATGGTATAAAACTACGTATAAAAGGAAAAATACATTGAGTACATCATGAATATTAACATTGTGAATATTGCATGTATTTTAGTTTCTCTTCTGTTTAGAGGTTGTATTTTATTCACCGAGTAATAATTTCCATGAAATCTACCACCAAAAAATGTGTCGTCCCACAAATATTGCCTTGATTATGAACACTGAGGATGTGATATTAAGATAAATTATTACTCATTGTTAATAGCATTACATTACACCTGATGCAATTTTTTCAAAGAATAATATCACATCATGAAACAGTATGTAACAAAAAACTATTATCCAATGCATGTTATTGAAAAACAATATTCCATCTGTATGATCCCTCCACACTAGCAATTTTTCATAGCAGTATTATTTTTTTGAATTATTTAAGTTTGTTTATGAAGATTGATATATTTCAGAATTTGTGTATGGAAAGCATTAAAAAAAAGAAATATTGAATCAGACGCGTTTCAAAGCACAGAAAAATATTACTAAAATTCACCAAAAATATAGACTCAGAAATATATACTGCCAGACACGTCCTACAAAATTGTATTGTGCAAAAAATTTAACGAAACAAATATTCCACCTAACGTATTTTTGAGTAATTTAGAAACCCTGTTCTCCTTTAAAGATTTCTCGAAACTTTTCACACTATGCAAAAATGAGAGATAAATTAGATTTATTATATTACACATTATTCAGATATGGATATAATAACGGATAGATTAAGTAATCAAATTTTTAAATTATTTACTATGAAGAATGCAAGAATGCACTACGTATGGAAGAATATACGAATGAGAAGAAATGTGAATTTTGCTATTGATTTATGCGAACAATACGACTGAAACACATGATGAAAAAATAAACTCACAAAACCAATTTCAATCACGCTATCAAGATTTCTAAAATATCAAATTCCAGTCTCTTCTATGATATCAAATTAATAAACATCTGTAGAAATGATATCGAATTAAAAATAGAAACTATAAAATTATCTACATTTCACTACAGTATTATTCATTTAAAACAACTAACTACACTATTAAGATATATAGTATGTTAACTAGTAACGCAACAGAAGGCTTCTCGCACTAGTTACTTTTTAATCTATTGCGGTAGAATACCATTTCATAGTTCAAATTATCCTATGAAGGGGTAATTTCGCATTAGCATTATAGTATATGTTACATATAAAATTACCCTACAATACGGTAATAATTCTATCATAGAACTATCATAGAAAATTATTCAGGATATATAGAACAACTCTCATTATTAAACACACTAAAAATTTAACATACAAATAACACATTTTATTACAAGGTTTGTTGTACCTGACATCTGTCATTACCATGTTCTAATAAACAAAACATCATTTAGCTCTCAAAATATCCCAAAAGTTTTATTTTTGAATCTATGTAACACATTGACGACAGTTATTTTTTAATGCAAGTTTTCTCAAGTAATTAAATTTAAATAGTTATTCTTAAGAATCAAGACTCATAATTATAAATCGTGATTCAAGTCATGGCTAAAGGTAATAATTGTAGTAATTCACAGCGCTTGACTTTTGTATGTGCCTTTAAACACCTAACTTGTTGTTGTTGAGAAATTAGCGTCTAAAACAATGGTTATTTACTTGCCGCATTGAGAGAAGTAAATGCCCGCATCCAACGCTCAAAAGACGTTTTATTTGTTTGAAAACAGAAAATCGCACTTTTTTGGAGAACTTTCTTAGAATCTTCTCGAAGGATACGAAAATAAAACATCAGTTACACACCAGGAGACCGAGATGCGCCGAATGACACCTTATTTGTTACGTTTACTAGACGGGAAGGAGTCTGAGACAGTTCATCTGATTTCGAACAAAATTTCGATCTGCTGACATCAGGAGTTTTTGTCCTATGTTTGGAATTCATTGAAACACATGATGATAAACGGAAACGGCAATAGTTATCCTGAACGACCTCTTTCGACATCAGCAGTCAGACGAATGTCTGTTTTGTTTGGTTTTGTGCGTTCGATGTCGGTCGAAAAATGTCGGCCTCACTTCTCTGTGACCGTCGCTTAACCATGAGTGACGCGTGGACACGGACTACTCCAATACTATCTAAAGACGTGTGAGAACAAAATGTACTTCTTGAAAATTGCATGATGCA
Source organism: Gryllus longicercus (assembly GCA_038098605.1). Lineage (NCBI taxonomy): Eukaryota > Metazoa > Arthropoda > Insecta > Orthoptera > Gryllidae > Gryllus > Gryllus longicercus. The sequence goes on from JAZDUA010000654.1 coordinate 619,398, forward strand.
AGTGCCGCTGTACCTAAAATACTTAAATATAAACAGGATTCTACCTCTTAATGAGTTGGCTTATTTGACAACAAGAAAAACGGGCGGTGTTGTATGTGCACATATGCGCGAAAACACAACACACATATGCGATAGGACATCCTGCTGGTGTAGGTACATAGCATTTTCTCCCCCCCCCCCCAGCCTTTTGGTAACGTTAGAGCGTAGGCTGCAATAGGGGCACTTCGGTGCCACCGCGCTCTATCGAGTGAACTTCACGCGAACAGTCAGTAAATTAACCGAACCCGTCCACGGGCGGCGCGGGAGGAGGCCGAGAGGGAGCGAGAGGCGGCAGGCGCTGGGTGTGCAGGGGTGGTTTCTGCGCGCTTTCGCGAAAATCGACGGCTGCGACGGGCAGTAATCAAGCGGCGCGCGCTCATCACTTGTCCCCGTTTCGCCCCCCCCCCGCGCCGCCGCGCCGCCTTCGCCACCCACACATATCGTCCCCGCCCTCCCAAACAGAGCCGCCCCTCTTTGTCCAGCCTCGCTCCGCGCCACCACGCTTTGCCCCGCGCCGCCCCACTATCCCGTGCTTCGCTCCGTGCCACTCGGTTGCCACTCTGCCACACTTAGCTCCGGGTCGCCCCGCTCTACCCCGCTCGCTCCGCACCGCCCGGTTCTACCATGCTTTACCCAGCACCACCCCGCTTCGCTCCACCCCTTCTCGCTCTACCTGGCTTCGTTCCGCGCCGTCGCACTCGGCCACCCGTCGCTCCGCGCCGCCCGCTCTACCCCGCTTAGCTCTGCGTCTCCGCGCTCTACCCCGCTTAGCTCTGCGTCTCCGCGCTCTACCCCGCTCAGCTCTGCGTCTCCGCGCTCTACCCCGCTTAGCTCTGCGTCTCCGCGCTCTACCCCGCTTAGCTCTGCGTCTCCGCGCTCTACCCCGCTTAGCTCTGCGTCTCCGCGCTCTACCCCGCTTAGCTCTGCGTCTCCGCGCTCTACCCCGCTTAGCTCTGCGTCTCCGCGCTCTACCCCGCTTAGCTCTGCGTCTCCGCGCTCTACCCCGCTTAGCTCTGCGTCTCCGCGCTCTAGCCCGCTTAGCTCTGCGTCTCCGCGCTCTACCCCGCTTAGCTCTGCGTCTCCGCGCTCTACCCCGCTTAGCTCTGCGTCTCCGCGCTCTACCCCGCTTAGCTCTGCGTCTCCGCGCTCTACCCCGCTTAGCTCTGCGTCTCCGCGCTCTACCCCGCTTAGCTCTGCGTCTCCGCGCTCTAGCCCGCTTAGCTCTGCGTCTCCGCGCTCTACCCCGCTTAGCTCTGCGTCTCCGCGCTCTACCCCGCTTAGCTCTGCGTCTCCGCGCTCTACCCCGCTTAGCTCTGCGTCTCCGCGCTCTACCCCGCTTAGCTCTGCGTCTCCGCGCTCTACCCCGCTTAGCTCTGCGTCTCCGCGCTCTAGCCCGCTTAGCTCTGCGTCTCCGCGCTCTACCCCGCTTAGCTCTGCGTCTCCGCGCTCTACCCCGCTTAGCTCTGCGTCTCCGCGCTCTACCCCGCTTAGCTCTGCGTCTCCGCGCTCTACCCCGCTTAGCTCTGCGTCTCCGCGCTCTACCCCGCTTAGCTCTGCGTCTCCGCGCTCTAGCCCGCTTAGCTCTGCGTCTCCGCGCTCTACCCCGCTTAGCTCTGCGTCTCCGCGCTCTACCCCGCTTAGCTCTGCGTCTCCGCGCTCTACCCCGCTTAGCTCTGCGTCTCCGCGCTCTACCCCGCTTAGCTCTGCGTCTCCGCGCTCTACCCCGCTTAGCTCTGCGTCTCCGCGCTCTACCCCGCTTAGCTCTGCGTCTCCGCGCTCTACCCCGCTTAGCTCTGCGTCTCCGCGCTCTACCCCGCTTAGCTCTGCGTCTCCGCGCTCTACCCCACTTAGCTCTGCGTCTCCGCGCTCTACCCCGCTTAGCTCTGCGTCTCCGCGCTCTACCCCGCTTAGCTCTGCGTCTCCGCGCTCTACTCCGCTTAGCTCTGCGTCTCCGCGCTCTACCCCGCTTAGCTCTGCGTCTCCGCGCTCTACCCCGCTTAGCTCTACGTCTCCGCGCTCTACCCCGCTTAGCTCTGCGTCTCCGCGCTCTAGCCCACTTAGCTCTGCGTCTCCGCGCTCTAGCCCGCTTAGCTCTGCGTCTCCGCGCTCTAGCCCGCTTAGCTCTGCGTCTCCGCGCTCTACCCCCGCTTAGCTCTGCGTCTCCGCGCTCTACCCCGCTTAGCTCTGCGTCTCCGCGCTCTACCCCGCTTAGCTCTGCGTCTCCGCGCTCTACCCCGCTTAGCTCTGCGCTGCCCCGCTCTCCTCCCATTCCCACTCGGTCTACCCCGCTTCGCTCCACGCCACCCCGCGAGGCTCCGTGCCGTGCCGCGCAGTCCCCTCAACTACCCCTCTTGGCACCGCTCCGCCCCACTTCACACCGCGCCGCCCCGCACATTGCCCCGCCCCGCCCCGCTTCTCTCCACTGCTTCGCCCCGGCGGGGGCTCGCCAGCAGCCGTTAACGAACGCTGTCGGCAGAGAGCGCATCGACGCACCGCTGTGAAGTGGGCCGGAAAAATGTGGGATTTTAATCGAACTTGGTACATCGTTTGCCCAGGTTTGCCCATCTAAAATTTTCGTTCGCTCTCACTCCAAAAGAAAGTTAGACGCGAAACAAATTTTCGGCCGAACTTCACGCCGATCAGAAAAAATCTGGGATATAAACCAAACTCGTTTGCCCAGGTTTGCCAACCAAAAATTTCCCTTTGCCCACCCGCACAAAAAAGTTACATGCAAAACAAATTCAACTCCATGATGACCAATATTTTTCAGGTATATTGACTAAACTTAGTATATTATTTGCGCATCGTTTGCGTAGGTTTCCCTACGAGAAAGTTTAGTTTGCTCCAAGAAAAATGGTTAGACGAGAAATAAAAAGTTTCGGACCATCCTCAGGCTAGAATTTCAAAATGGAATTTTAACCAAACCTCGTACATCATTTCCACAGGTTTGCCGATGAAACAATTTCTTTTGCCCACCCACACAAAAAAAGCATATGTAAAAAATATTTTCGGGGCGCTTGTCAAAAAATTCAGGTATTTTTACGAAACTTAGTGCATGGTTAGCCTATCGTTGGTCCAGGTTTGCCCATCAAGAATTTTCGTTGGCTCACCCACACAAACATTTAAACGAAAACAATGTTTGAGCTAACTCCTACATTATAGAAATAAAATCTCTATACAATTTCGCACATGAATATTTTTGGTCAGCATGGAGTTGTGCAGAAAATTTCGTTCACATGTAACTTTTTGTGTGGATGAGCAAAAAAAAAATTTGTGGGGGTCAAACCTGGGCAAATGATGGCCAAACAATGTAGCAAGTTTGATATAAATCCTAGATTTTTTCCGGCCAACTTCACGGAGGTCATCGCTGCGATATCTTCGCCGTTGCCGGCGCTTTCATGCCCATCTCTCGATTCAGCAATAGGGATTCCGGTCCGAGAGCCCTTTACTCTCAGTGAACTCTCTCGAAATCTTGAATGTAGGGTTCTTCTTTGTGCTCCTCCCTGTGTTATAGTATCAAGAGGAAAAACAACTAGAATGTGTAATCACTGAACCACACGATCACGAATTATCGGTCATGAAATCTGTGTTTACGATTCTTTTAAGATGTAACTTTGCACGCACATCACGCTTAAATCAGATGATTTTCAGCTGAAACATGGTAATACGCAGGAAATGATTGTAGGATATTGCCGAATACATATATTGCAAGTTCTTAAATATAAAAATATTTCCTTTAACTATTTTGCAATTTATTCTTGTAATAAATAAATGTCACTTCAAATTAACTTCTCCCTATAGCACATCATAGACAGTTTTTAACTGTTTAACCCCGCCACGCCCCGCCACGCCCCGCCACGCCCCGCCACGCCCCGCCACGCCCCGCCACGCCCCGCCACGCCCCGCCACGCCCCGCCACGCCCCGCCACGCCCCGCCACGCCCCGCCACGCCCCGCCACGCCCCGCCACGCCCCGCCACGCCCCGCCACGCCCCGCCACGCCCCGCCACGCCCCGCCACGCCCCGCCACGCCCCGCCACGCCCCGCCACGCCCCGCCACTCCCCGCCACGCCCCGCCACGCCCCGCCACGCCCCGCCACGCCCCGCCACGCCCCGCCACGCCCCGCCACGCCCCGCCACGCCCCGCCACGCCCCGCCACGCCCCGCCACGCCCCGCCACGCCCCGCCACGCCCCGCCACGCCCCGCCACGCCCCGCCACGCCCCGCCACGCCCCGCCCCGCCACGCCCCGCCACGCCGCCAGCGCTCGCCGCCTCTCCGCGGGCGTATAATGAAATGGCAGGCGCGTGGCCTGTTTTTGTTTGGGGAATAGGTGCGGAGAGAAGGCAGGTAATCTCCACTGCGGGCGGCGGGGATGGCGGGGGGCGGAGAGGGGCGAGGAGGGCGAAGGAGGGGGAGCGGGCGGTGAAAAGATTTCCCGCTCCGGACCCTTCCCAGTAATGCCAACTGAAGCAATTTCCCCTCGCATCGCCCAGCGGCGAGCTAATAAAGGTATACGGCCACGGACCGGGGAATATGAGTATAGGTGTGCGTTGCATGTCATTCTGGGAGATAACATAAGCCTTTAAAACATTCCCTTCCGCCTGAGGTGAAGTCAGCCGTAAGCCCTCGATTGGATATTCGGGTCGTAATGTGAGCAAGGCGCGTAACGACATGGTCGACTGGGGGGGGGGGGAGGTCGTGATGTGAAAGGGCGGCTCTCAGGAGGCCGAGATAGCTTCGTCGTTTCCTGCGCGTCTTGGCGACCACCGTTCTCATCCTGCGTAGGAGCGACTGTCGTCACACGTTGCTGTACGATATGGGGTGCGTATGAGAACTAGCTCTTTGCTATAGCAATTTTTTGATTTAATTTGTTGCGCTTTCTTTTGGTTTTTCCAATGAAATTTCAACCACAGATTTATCGTTATATTATGCTTCTACGTGATGCAGAGTGAAGGGTGTTTATTCAAAAAGCTCCCAACAAATTGATATAACTCTGTTTTATATTTAAGAAAGATAATATATGCGGGCGTCTCAACAATTAATAAGTATTGGTGCATTTATATTGTTCTTCTGAAGGTTTTGTCTGTCCTTGTTCTTTTCAAATCTCTGGCTTTTATATCTCTTAGTATTTTTCAACATCAACGCTGTGCTCTTTACTTCTCCACATTTCCAGATGCACTATCTATGAAAGGCAAGTGAAAACGGTTATGGGGCCGTGAAACTTGCTTTGCCGCGAAACGCTACTGGTTTATCCTTCCGATAAAGTGCGCTCTTCCCTTCAGGCGAAACCGCAACGCAGGGCGATATGGGGGTCACGACACCTCCACTCGCGTTTGCTGTCGTCAGATTATTTTTGTTGGCCTCTTGAAGTGAATGATAAGTGTGTTCTACCATCTTTTGAATATTTACGGATTTGAAAGTATATAATATTAAATATCAATTGACCTTCGCCAATATTTAAGTGCTTTTCTTTTCTTTGAGCTTTTTTTTTTCAATGAGTTTATTCATTACAAAAATATTTTTTTGCGCTTTTTATTAATTTTGAGTCGCTATAAAGAATGAATATTGAATACTATCAAACACATTACATCTCTACACAGAAACTAGAAAACTAGAGTTTGTAAGATGCCCCACGTAGTATGTTGAAATTCGATTCAATAATTGGCACCAAATCGTTATCTTTGATCTTTTGATTGATTATTTTGCGATTCCGCGCCTGTCAAATACCGATGTCATTAGTCCCTTAAGTGTGGTGCATGCTTCTCTCAGAAGATGGCGGTTTCCCCGTCGTTTCCCTGTCGGCTTACGGTGTTTTCGCAAATCAAGAATCTCCCATAACCGGGCACCGCCTCAGCCGGAGAGAGCTCCAAGTTTCTGACAGGTTTTCCTACGTACGTGGTAGTACACTGCGTGTACGTGTGTGTAGGTAAATGCTGAGGATTCGACAAAGAAGGGGAAGGAAAGATAGCACGCGGCCAGCGGCACGTGTATTAGGATACAGCGCCTGGATTCGCCCGGTGTTGACCGGAGAAACCACGGAAAACTACCGATCAGAGCAGCCAGTCACTAGCATTCTCCTCCAGACAGAGGCTAAACCTGGATATCTAGTTAGGGTAAAAAATCGTGTCTCTCTCGGGGCTCGAATGTAGATCCTCTCGGTCAGAGGCTGGACTGCGGTGGCATCGGTTGATGCCTGGAGCTATCTCAGCCGGTCTCCCTCATCGATCTGCCCGACCTCGAGGCACGGCGGATTTGACACGAACCTTTTAGGTTTTTAAGCGAATTTTACATGAAGTCCGTTGGATATTTGCAATTTTTTCTAAAAAATTGCTTCACATTTTTCCTTACAGCAAAATACATTTATACATATGGTGTAGGTTAGATTTTCATAGAAATATCTAATATTTTGAAATGTTTAATTGCTACGAATTTGTTATACAGGTTCTTTCAATATAGAGACAATCTATGTATCTTTCATAACGCAATAGATTCTCCAATATTACATTTTCAATCATTTTATTTTAAGATTACTTTCTAAACGTTGGTAGTTATTTGTAAATTTGAGGCAAATTTTTTGCAGTCATATTTTTGCACATTTGCGAGGCTTTCTCAAAAAATGCTCAATTTTACTTTCTTTCCCTTAATATTGTAAGAAGAGAAACAATTTTAATCGTGAACCAGAAACGGCAAATTTTCGACAGAAAACATCTTATTGTCGGACCTTGGTATGAAAAAGCGGATAAATCTTCTTCGTATATATCCAGTAAATTACTTCGGCTGTCTGTGTGTCCGTCCATCCGCCTGTCTCCTCCTACGCTAGCGCCTAATCCGTCCGGCCGAATTCTCTAAATTCCTCGATCGATATGAATGAACTCAAGTCTTTCGGAGTTATCACCGGAATATTTTGATTTTTGAGGGTACTTTACAAAAAGCCTCATAACTACTTTCAACATTTTTCTAAAAAAAAATGGTTCGAAATACTTGTATTAAACTTTTTCCTCGGATAATATAGAGGTAATTCTTGATTTTTCTACACGTACAAAAATTCAATTTCCAACAAATACAATTTGAAAGTTAGACATTTTTTCCTTTGTAAAATTAGTTTTTTAAAGATAGATCTGGAAATAAGTTCATAATCAGTGTTTCAAAAATATGAGTAGTTCTGTAATTTTGCGTGAAATAGATACAATTTTCAATTTTTTTAAACCAGTTTTTTCTCAAAGGCCTCTCCAAAATTTTTCTTTATTTTTTGTCAAGGACTGAAAAAGATATGCTTAAAAGAATGGCGCATAAAGTTCGATTTTCGTTAAACTCTCTGAATTTTCGAAAATGGCAAATTTAGAAATAATGCGAGAAAATATGGGTTGTTTTAGCATCACTACTTTCTTTACACTGTTTGGAAGTTCTGACAGAGTACAATATACAGAATTGTATTACACAAGCGCAAAATTCATTAAAACACATTTTAAATAATTTAAGATATCTATTTTTTTTCAAGATATCTATTTTTTTTCGCCCCTTTACGCTAGGCGAAGATATTTTTTTTAGTTTGCAGATTGACATATAATGTTGTGAAACCGTTTCAGATAATATGAAAATGTATGTACGGTTGTAGCGCCACTAGGTGTCTACTGTTTTCGTTTCCAGAACTTTCAATACAATTTCTTTTAACTTATTTGGGAAGTCATAACGAACGCTCCCCGAACGGCAACAGAACTCGCGATTTCAGTGTGGAGTCCCCGGAGGGAAAAGGGGGAGGGTCACTGGAAGGAGGTGGCGCCGGCGAGGCCTCGGGCATTTCGGGTCACGAACCAGCTTGTGAGGCAGGTCTGCTCCAAACGATCGCAACGTAGAGGAAAGAGCAGTCAGCAGGACCAGCAGCCAGTTAGCAGTAATTCAACAGGGAGAAGGGTTGAAGCCATCAAGTTTTACGCGGTAAGGATTCGCGATCGCCATGTGCAGTCGGTTTGACAAAAGTGAGATGAGTGAAATTTTCCGGCAGGTCAATTGCTATGGTCGTTAGTCGCGTTAGTGTTCTGAATTTTTGACTCCGGGAGGTGGAAGCGTATCTCCTCCACTTGGTGGTGAGATTGTCTACTTGCGAGGGATTTCCTTCTTCAGGGATCTCTCTCGGTGAGGCGGCGTCCAACCGATGGAGCCACACTCTGATCAAAAGTATCCGCACACGTTAAAAATTGTGTTAAGGTGTGGTCGTGTTTGTCATGGACGGGGATTGCACGACCTGTGGTGGAGTGGAATAACATCTCTGTAATGGACTGGCCTGCACAGAGTCGTGACTTGAATCCTATCGAACACCTTTGGGATGTGTTGGAACGCCGACTTCGTGTCAGGGCTCACCGTCCTACATCGACACCTCCCCTCAGAACAGCACTCCGTGAAGAATGGGCTACCATTTCCCAAGAAACTTTCTAGCATCTGATTGAAAGTATGTCTTCGAGAGTGGAAGCTGTCATCAAGGCAAAGGGTTGGTCAACACCCCATTGAATTCCAACATTATCGATGGACGGCGCCACGAACTGGTAAGTCATTTTCAGCCACGTGTGCGGATACTTTTAATCACAGAGTATTTGGAGTTTGTTTCCAGCTTCCCGACGCTCGTCCGAGCTGGCCAGGACAAGCTTTAAGCATCTGAGTTTTCTTCCAAGGTGCGAGGTAGTTCATGAAAGTATATGGTTGTACATACGTTAGGGGTTTAAACGGGTCACAGAAACAGAAAGAGTGTGTTGAGTTCGTGGTTAGTTTGTTAGGGTACTGCTCAAGCATTCGCCTCGTGCAGTTGGTGAGCTTCGCGAAACTTGAACGAAAATTCTGTGAATATATGCTCAGAACTTAAGACTTATGTATGTACTGCATATATTGCTATTGCCTAAATATGTAATATTCTGTTACATCTGTAAACCAAGTGCAAATCTCTCACACATTTGTACTCTATCCATCTCCATACTCTGCAGAGAATCTCCCTCAGCCCTTTTATGGCGTGAATGAGCTATAGATGACCTGTCTCGCAAAACACTTTTCAGATGTTTAAACCAACCCCCTAAAACCTTTGTCATAAATATTGTGTTAGAATATTTTGTATTGATGCGGAAAATCGTCAGGAGTTCGAGATGCGTCTAATGGCACCGATTCGTTGATCAGAAGGTCTGACTGCGGGCGACGGATGTACGCCGGTGACCCGATTATTGCTTTGTAGAATGCCTATATATTTGATTAATCACTAATGGCCCAAAAGAGTTATAACACGATTTAAGTTTCCAGGTCGTACGAGTATATCGTTCCCAGGTTCAAGGTAGCAAAGTGAAGTGTTCAAACGACAAATCTTAGTACAGTAGACAAGTGTAGAGGAAATTTGGTAAATTGCCGAAATTTATTCTTGTTTGCAGAGAGTGCTTGCTGCAGTACAAAATCTTAACAAACGAGAAGTTTGATATTCCACAAAAGTAGTTACGCTTTTCGCCGAATGGTTTCCTTCCATCAAAAAATTATAGTTCTATTAATATCTCGAAAAGGAAAAGTGTTAAGAATGAAACGAAGAATGTTTCATTCATCACATGCAAAGACAGTACTGCACATCTCATATCGATGCATCAGACGTTTTCGAAGACATTTTCTCTGGCTAAATAAGGCTATCCACCTTTATAAATATAAACTTTACTGTACCTTGAAATGCATTTGCACATAATTTATTTGCGATTTGAGAGAATTAGGAGAATAGGCAAGCAGCAGAAAAGAGAAACGACTCTGTGATGTAGCAGGCGCATCAAAATGGACTCCCAGTGTGTACGTATTTATTTGGGGGATATTATTCCGGCGAATTCCATTACGGAGCACCCGGGGGCGGGCTTCCTTTCACCGGTTTTCGGAAGATCGGTGCTCCCGAGAGACTGGAAATACGCATGACCTGCTTTCATCTCCTTCCGCCGCTTCCTTTCTTCCTGCTTTTCAATTTCCCATACAAGGAAGGCCCTGCTCTCCTTCGATGTCTCAATATGAATGCTATTGAAAATTCATTTCTTTCAACGCCACTGTATAGGACGTATCGTTCGCGAGTCTTTAGGAAGGATGCCAATATGAAAGCCCGAAATTCTGTTTTGAAAGCAGCTAGAGGATGCTCGCTCCCGTTCGACGTTCCGGGTCTGCGAGATGAGCCGAAGCTCATTTGAATGCCAGCGGCTCCTAAATGAATGAACTATGTTGGCTCCAAGGAATTTCGCGCTGCCCTTCAGGGAAACGTTTTGTGCTTCCTTGAGCCATTACTTTCTTACAGGAAATGATTTGTATCTTAGTGTTTAGTAGCTACAAAATAAGTTTGGTTTTAGGAATAACGTTATGCGCTCAGAATACAGAGGTGTTAGTTTTGCAAGCTTTCCTTCAGCTGTGAGATATTATAATGTATTTACGTGGGGTTAACTGATCGTATTTAAATAGAACGGTATTTTGTATTAGCAGAACATGTAATTAATAGACAACATGAAAGACAAGAGAGATAACGGGTTCCTTATGTGATCATATTATATCATGTAATTATATACACAAACATTACGTGATCATTCGAAACAATTTGAACTTTAATTGAAAAAATTAGAAATGTACCCCTGACGCAACTTTGTTTTTAGAAATATTCTAAGAAGTAGAATCGATTATCTGTAGTGAACTGTCCATCACCTGCAATGACAGTCCAGCATTGTTTCGAATTGTTCTCCTTTCCTCGATTTTTAAGCAATGTCTTTCTTTGGAATAAAAAGAAACTATTTATATTTTTTTTCACAAATGGTTCCAACTCCCTCAACGCCCTTAGCTAAACTTCAACATCTTCTACATTAAATGTTCCGAGAAGTATCTTTGTTTAAGTGTTTAATGGAAAGAAAACATATTGAGTGATCTAAACAAATATCTTTAAAACGGCCTACCTTCTAGGAAAGAAACTAAGAACAAGACACTTTTAATAACTTAATGCACCGAGGAGCAAATTTGCATTATAATACTAATGAGTCCAAGTAAAGAATGAATTTGATCGTATTTTGAATTCCTTATTACACCAGACGGAAAATCATCACGGAAAGGGCAAGGAACAAGTGGCTTCAGAGGAAATGTAACTTTTTATCACCGCATCAATTCAAAATCATTGCAATTCTCTTTTCGAGAAATTCAGCACGCTGGCAAAATAATAGGACGCGTTTATTATTAAACAATCAAATTGATAAAAAACGACCACACTCAATAATGTTATAGAAGATAATACGAGATATGTTATTTCCACCATCTTCACAACTTGGTGCAAATCACATCCCAATATTTAAAACTGTTTTAAAGATATTCGCGGTGGCCAACTTGCATGACTCACCCTGTATACCACACTGATTATTAGTACTGAGGTGAACCCGGTCATTTTCGCTTGAGGATCTGAATATAACCACTCGATTGGGTGCTTTCAAGAAGAAGAACTGAAGAAATGTTGTTGCCTGTAGGACACTCCTCTGGAATCTTTCCAGCTCTCCGGTGGACTCATGCGAGAGGCAGGTGAGGCGGAGGGCGCGTTGGCTGACGTCACGCGTCGCCCGGGGCGCCAGGAGAAGCGTCGTGCGGTGGAGTTGCGCGAGAGACGAATTTTTCAAAGAGCATCTGCAGGGGCGGCTCAGGTATGGACGACGACGTGAGGTTGGAAAAAATAGAGAAAGAGGGAAGGTTCAACGCCGCACAACACAGAGACACACACACACACATACACACACACAATCACAATCACTGACAAACACTACTCAGAAAATCAGGTGGTGCAACAGTGGGCATATTGAACTGTTGAATCTAAGTTCACACGTTCAAAACTGATCAAAGCTGTTAATTCTAAGAGCAAAAATAATCAATTATTCGCTTTCCTTCGAAGAGAAAGAGTAGCCGACTCCCGTATTGCAGATTCGCAGCATTTAAAACTCCTCAAGAGTAAATAAAGCTCCAGACCTCATTCTAATCAGCGCTTTCGTCGCCCGGGTGATCCCTTCTTCCTGGTGATAGAGGTCGAAAGTAGCATAGCAAAATACATGTGGTTAGGGGAGAAAAGCAGTCCTGATGACTTGAACCTTCCCACCTGTAATAAGGCTTAATCGAATTACGATGTTTAAGTAAACATCGTATGTTCCCATTTTTATGATAACCCCTCCCTGTGGCATCTTCAAGTCATGTCTTGCTGCTTAGAGCCTGAGGCGAAACGCGTGACATAATAACGGTTGGCGTTGGTGCGTGCGCGTTGAGTTGCATTGTACGCAAGCCAAGGCGCATGCAACAACGCCAATTCCACACATGTCTGTGTGTCCTCGGGCGGCAGAGGGAGGGGAAGGAGCTGGAGGAAGTGGGCGCAAGGCGGCGCGAGAGCCGCAGGTTCATTCGCAACTCAATCCGATTTAGCAGCCATTCGCCCGGCGAGGCCGGGCTTAATTGCTCGGCGGTGCATCGGGGCGGGGCGGGGCGGGGCGGGGAAGGGCGGGGCGGGGCGGGGCGGGGCGGGGAGGGGACTTCGCCCCGCTGTCACTCACGCCCCCGCACCGTCCCAATGGAAAGGCCGACGCAATCCCTGCTATGCGACATTGGTACAGGAAACCAGTGTTAACCTTCTGGAACGCGCTTTATTGGAAGCTTGATCCTTCTTCGAAGTCTGCAAGGACATATTCTGCAGTGGTTATTGAAAACAATGTGATGTATGAAATATTCTGTTTAATCAGATAGCAACTAACAGCGGAACAGATTTTTGAAACAGATAAAATATTTTTGTCGATTTGTACAGTAAAGAGATGATGAACGAGAGCTCTGGACGATCTTCGCTACAAGGTACTTTCAAAGTCGCTGATAAAAGTTTTGTTTTTACATAAATTCACATTAATCTAATTCAGCCCCATAACATGGATGTTGCACCCAACATCAAATCAAGTTTCGAACGACAAAGTATTCCCTACGATTGGGACTGGTCGTCTAGCTCACCTCGAGCGCAATTAATTAATACGAACTGCACCTTCAGAACTCTCACTTCATAAATCAAATGGCCTGCTCAGGCACGTAGCGGCAGAAAATCTGGACTGAAGAGCTCTTCTCTAAGCAAACGCAGTTCTGAGAATCCATGTGGCAATTTCCCCAAAACTGACGAGGCTGGGCATAGCATTCCAATTATCGTTCAAAATGTCGCTCAAGAGGAAACAGTCAAAGTCTTTTCATATTATGTTGAAGAAAGTAATTAATTTAATGTAGTTCTTGATTAAGAAATGTCAAAAACGTTTTCTTTTATCCAACACTGCACTGTATATGTAAAGTTCGCCATTTATTTACATTTTATCGAGGTGTGGTCAGGGCATTTGTCACATTCTTCTATTAAACATGCCTGTCGTTTCCGTTCACTATGCCTGTTCAATGAGCATTACACGAGGTTCACTGTGTGATCTAATGTATCCGAACACGTGGCTGAAAATGACTTACCAGTTCGTGGCGCCCTCCATCGGTAATTCTGTAATTCAATAATGTTTTGCCCCACCCTTAGCCTTGGTCGCAGCTTCCCCTCTCGCAGGCATACTTTCAATAAGATGCTGGACATTTTCTTGGGGAAAGGTAGCCTAGGCCTGGCAGGAAGTCTGCGTTCCAAAACATGCTTGTGCTTGATAGGATTCAAGTCAGGACTCTGTGCAGGCCAGTCCATTACAGGGGTGTTATTGTCGTGTAACCACTACGCCACAGGCCGTGCAGAATGAACAGGTGATCGATCGTTTTGAAAGATGCAATCGCCATCCCCGAATTGCTCTTCAACAGTGGGAATCAAGAAGGGGTTTGAAACATCAACGTAGCCTGTGCCATGATAGGGCCACACAAAACAACAACAACAACAACAACGTATGCAAGACCCCTCCATGAAAAATACGATCTCACCTAAAAATTTTGGATACTTTTGATCACATAGTGTATGTAAGAATTGCGGATTGGGTAATGATTTTGTTTCTAAATCTCACGCCTTTCCCACCAACCCCTCGGGGGGGGGGGGTGTTACCTCCAGTGTATTCTTTTTCCCCATTTTAATTCACCAATAATAATGTATTCCAAATTTTCTTGAAATGACATTGTTCCTGCGTTGAAGAGTTAAGCTTGAACACAAACATGCACCTATTCATATCCATAATTTTGTATATCTTATTATTTTCTGCAGTGAGTACATTTATGAGTCAATGTTAACACCGACATTGAGATAAATAATAGTATTACGCATAATAATTATTATATTTATTAAAGATTGATTATAATGTTTCAAACTTGAGTATTTTTGTACACATTTTTGAGAAATGGAAAATTTGCGTATTTTAAATATTGTAGCTCGTTTGCAAATTGATTTCAAAAAGAAAGGTTTATATAAAAGTTGTAGTCAATTTTATCCTATGTAAAATCCAATTAATTATTTTTCTACAGAATTTAAGGTTAAATAGCTTTCGAGAAAAAACGAAACAAGTAAAAAACGGTTTTTCGGACTTCCCAAAGTTAGCACAAGGTCCGGGAGGTTGAAACTTGGGATTTTAACTAGTGCCTAGTTGCGCACAACATAGAAAAAAAGGTTTTATGACATATTTTCAAGTAAAATGTACGTACCGACTGGACTATTGGATTGTATAATTTAATGATTATTACGAGTAAAATTTGTGTTGTATACTTATGTGTGATATTTGAATTGCGATTGGAAATTGTGTTGAACAAAATGCACCAATGGAAGATTTACTATGAGTACCTACTTTCGTTTCCATTTCGGCACTTACTCGTCTCACAGTTACAATCACTGACACTCGTCTCAGTGATTTAGATAGACGGACATTCAGAAGAAGAGATATTTTGAAGTCAGTCGATACATCTGTATCAAGGATTTTCACTACACAACGTGTTAGAGGAAATTATTTACTACATATAGAAAAACGAATATCAAATTTTTCTTTGCCAGTGCCCGGGAACAACAGTTTTTTTCTGTGGGAAATGCGCCGATTTTCGGCGGCAATTACAATACTTTCTCTTCTTAAAAAGTAAGGCGATAAGTAGGAGTAAGTTTAGAGAAAATTTCATGTTGTTTGAAAATTTTCGGATATTTTTGATTACTTATTATGCAGTAGACTGAAGTTGCCACTTTTAACATTACTGAGATATGTAGACGTGAATGATTATCAATTTGTTAATGAGGAAGTTGTTAAACACATATGGCATTTTACGTAGGGTCCTGAGGGACGTGTTAGTCTTCTCTTGGTGTTTTTGAAATATTCTGCAGGACATTCCTTCCTTCAAATTTCACAGTACTGCTGAGTTTATCTTAACATTCAACATTGTTTAATGCTGGACTCTTTTGGTATACAAAGTTTTCTACGAAGAGTGCTTATGAAAGGCTTGAAACATCTGCATCGCATATTGTCTTCCCGCAACAGTTTGTATTAAAATTTTAGAAAGTTTCTTACACTAATCATCAAACTCTGTTCAATGTATCAGCTAATTACCAGAAGACGTCATATTTCTTCAACTTTTCCTCGTCACTACGGAAGGAACGGAGGGCGCGCCTCATTGTGTACATTTTTTTGCAATGTTAGACGCGCCATGTTCGTTTATCTGAAAATGCCTGCTCTGTGATTACATCTTTCGCTGACGCATCATACCACGTGTGAACAGCCTCCAGCAGTTTTCCTTTCCGGAGAAATGCCTTTACTGATGTCGCCTGCAAAGTTCAAAGGAAGTTTCCTGTTTCTTTTCTCTTGGGATTCATTGGATTTACAACGTAAGTGCCAGCGCACCGCATGGAATTATTGGTTTCCACGTTTCCTTCATTTCTGCGTCATGTTTCCTGCTCACATTGTACTCATGAACTTCCATGAATTAATTTTTAAAAGTAAATTTTGGGTTTCACCGGACAGGATTGAATGGTTCTTAATAGAGTACGTAGAATACATACTGTAATGATATAAGCAACTCCCCAAAATAAATTATATAGTATTTGCGCTGTATATTGTTGTCGAACGTCGAAATGTTGGCGGTGATAAGATAGAGCTGTTTTATTAAGTCCAGCTGGTGATGGTGTAACTCCTAGACTGAGAGCCAGTACTTCCGTTTGCGATGAAATTCGCAGCAATT
Organism: Gryllus longicercus; assembly: GCA_038098605.1. Taxonomy (NCBI): domain Eukaryota; kingdom Metazoa; phylum Arthropoda; class Insecta; order Orthoptera; family Gryllidae; genus Gryllus; species Gryllus longicercus. The sequence goes on from JAZDUA010000654.1 coordinate 635,584, forward strand.
TTTTGTAAATTACTCCTCAGGGTGCCATGTTAGATATGTTATATACCATTTAATATCATATGATCCCTAAAAATATTTACTGCTTACTTAATAAAAGAAAAACTATGAAACGCTATCGGAACTGTTATCTTACGACAAGAAGCAACTCAGGAGCGTGCAGCCAGAATTTTCGTAATTCTTTTTATGTCAATTCTTTTACTCTAATTACTGTATTGATATTATTATTCAAGCGAATGTACATAGTTTTGAGTACGCTGCGCTGCAGTGCCTTACTCGTTTTTTGGTTGAATTGCATGTTTTCTAATGCATCCTAATATTAGCTGGAGTGTGAGTAGCGCAGAAAAGGTAATATTTCAATATTACATAGCTGTTTCCAATAACAATAATTACATAGCTGTTTCCAATAATAAAATTTGCTTAGAGTGCAAGATTGTACTTTTCTAAAATATAAATGTTATATTTCGATTTTACTATTGATAAGCGCTAGTAAATCGAAGCTGACAATAGGATAGGAAAGACTGAAAAACTAGTCCAGACCAAGGAAATTAGAAAGGTAAGTAATACGAGAAACTCTGTGCCATTCTTTAGTGCCACTAGTTTATTTACACTCCAGAGGCATCATCATGCAACAACAGTGATATTGGAGGTTAAGTAAATAAATACTTTAGAAAAAGATCCCATATAAACCAGTTAGTTTTTCTCCGGAATCATCTAAAACGTAGTGCCATGTTGGATTTTGTGACGAAAGCTTTCCAGGCGATTAATTAAACATTTCTGATTTTTGTAACTGTCGCTTTTACAAACTTTGAAGTTGAACCAGAATGCACTAAAAATAGAAATATATGTTCACTTCTATATCCAGTATGGAAAGGAAAATCTAATATGCGATCGCAGGCTTCCGCGGCCGGAGTCAATACAATCTTGGCTATCCGGGATGAGCCGCGTCTCTGTCAATGTTACTGACGTTTCAGCCATCTTGCTGTGGCCTTCTTCAGAGCTATACTGCATTCTCAGTTGGCAGAATCTTCTGCTGGATTTAAACATACACTCCCAGTAGTGGTTCGTTATATGCGTTCTAGGCTTCCGCGGCCGGAGTCAATGCATTCTTGGCTACCCGGGATGAGCCGCGTCTCGGTCAATTGTGCTGACGTTTCGGCCATCTTGCTGTGGCCTTCTTCAGGGCTACACTGCTGGCTTCTGAGCATAGCTCCGAAGCCGGAACGTCAGCTCACCTGACCGAGACGCGGCTCATCCCGGAGAGCCAAGCATGTAGGACAACCTAATATTTGGACTCGTGGATTGAGGGCTGCAGAGCAAGGATTAAATGGTGAGAACAAGTTCACGGTATTTTTAAAGGAATAATCAGTTCTTACCATGATTATTATTTATATAATATTTTACTTGAAAGTTCCGAAATTTTTTTATAGCAAATGGAAGTATAATAGCTACTTCATTTGTTGTTTTTTTATTTCCTTCATCCAGTAAATGTTTTTATTCCTGATTAAAATGTAATATAATTTTTATTATTGCTCAGATTGTTGTTTGGTATTGTTGTGCAATTAATTAACAAAACTTCTTTTTTCTTCGTGCAGGATCTATTTTGCTTGAGGAATAAAAGTTATGAGGGAAGCGCGGAGAAAGTGAATAAGCGTTATAAACTTTTTACGACGCCAGCAGCGAGGAGACAGCTCAGAGAAGTTCCAAGAGCAATAACGATAGCGGATATTCATGTTTCTTCCGATGCACCAGACATTTCGCCCCCGGAGCAGCTCCCCGGCCTCGTCGAGGGCGACGGCCCTTCAGCGCCACTCAGACGTAGTGTACAGGGCAGGCATTAGTTTAATATTCATGTTATTGTTGGAAGTCATGAGCTATTTGCCGAATAATTCAGCGTCTATACGCGTCCGCTATACGCGGCTCGCCCGCCAAGTTGCTCGTAGATTCCGCGGCGGCCTTAACTACAATAACACGGGGCGTTCCGGTGAATATTCCGTGTTATGAGGGCGGGCGGGGCTCCGCCGCGCCGCCGCCCCGCGCTGGGCGGGGCGGGGAGCGGGGAGCGGGGAGCGGGGAGCGGGGAGCGGGACCGTGACAACTCCGAGACAATACTCGGCTGCGGGGTCTGCCACGAGTTGCCCCAAGTTGGAGGGGCTGGGGGGCGGGTGGGCGAGGGGCGAGTGGGGGCGGCTCGTAGCGCAGGAACCGCGAAAGCCGATAGAGAGCGCGAGGCCGGAACGAGAGCCGCGGAGCGAACGCATCGCTGCGTCGCTTAAAAGGGGTTGCTGCGCCGGGGCAGGCAGAGGACGGAAGGGCTCGGGGTTGTGTGGGCGCCCAACTAGCGGAGGAGGAGAGGAAGACAATACAGACTAGTGTACGTTTGGAAGATGGTTGGCGCATGTATGTAGTGGAACATTGAACTGTTAGTGACTGGGAACACGTTGCCTGGTCTGCCGAGTCTCGTTTCTCGTTGTTTTGAGCGGATGGATTCGCAGAAAACCCAAATTCCATCGCGATCTCAGAGATGCTACACTCCATCTCCATTGCGCTGACTATAACATCACGTTCAACCACTTAAATCGTGATAAACTGCGATTGTAGCAGCAGTAACCGATCTAACAACTGTGCCAGATTCTCGTTGACATCTACAGTTGTTGCCGACCGATGCGCCGTATTCTTTTTTTTCCAGATCTCTATTTAAATACGCATGGCTGTACCAATTTTTTGGCTCTTCATTGTATTTTTGCTGTACTTAGGGAGGCCTTTACCTCGTTAAGAAAGCTAAGAAGGAATGAATACTGATGATGGTGATGGTAGAACAGATCACTAGGACACCGTGCAAAAGGGAAAAAAACATTACAATTGTAGGTTTTGGGATTAGTAAGAATGACTGACAGGAATACCGAAGGCGAAAATTCTGTTCTTGTGATGGTGCATAGCGTAAAATTTAAATACGTTCATTGCCAGTAATTGAAGCTGCATGGCCAGTCTCCCTAGTCCTCTACGCCTGTCAGCACCTTGTGCGTTTTACTCTCAACCGTAGTGCGCCCTCTGCAATGATTATGACTCACATGTCAGTTGGGTTTAACCGTCTGATTTTCAATGTGCCAGCAGAACTCTCTAGGTAATAGTATTCATGCTGGTCGTCTTTTCGGAACTAACTAGTTTTCACCTTGTTCCGACAAAATAAAATTTGATCAATAAAAAAATTTCGAACTTTACTTACATTACTCTTTTATTTCCCCCATATTCTGATGTAGCTAAATTGTGAAATCAATTATTTCATTCAGAATTCAATCAATATAAAATCAATCAGAATACTTTCATGACAGAACTTCTCTTCCAAGACTAAGACTTTTCAGCCAATATTCTCTGCAGCTCTAGAAATATACCAGAATAGTAAAACAAAAAAGTTTGTTTTATTCTATCGACACAATAAGATTTATCTGTGACTACTTTTTTAAATCATAGGTAAGGGGTAATTTATTGTGTTAGTGAATTGTTTCGACACTGATTACAATGCTATCAGATGGGATTTACAAATAGTTATTTATCAGTGAAATAAATTATTAAATTTTTAGAGTGAATAGGGTTCCGAAAAAATATATTTTAAAACACATTTACTAAGTAATAAAATTCTTATCTTATAAGAAACTAATTTAAAAAACTGCTGATACTGATGATTGTATTCTGATGATTGTATCCTAAATTTCTCTGTAACCAGGGAAATTAAGAGACAAAAAACGAATTACTCGTTTTAAAACCTCTCTGAACTTCGTAGTTAGGAGAATTGCATTTCAGAGGGATAATGGACAAACGATTGAATGAGCTGGCTGCCGCCTCACTAACTTGGAATGAACGAATGGGATGCAGTTGGCAGACCGCCGTAAAGTCTGATTCGCACGTCCTGTCTTGCCCCAACTCAGCTTTCCCTCTCGCGAGCGCGCCATTTCGCCTTTAACCTTTCTTCCCGGTTCGCTTCACAGGTGACCCTCTTTCACCTGCCCCCCCCATTCCATCGATTTCATGTTAGTAATCATACTTTTTACGTTCTTGTATACCAACCTTTACGCATATGGAGAATAGAGAAAGTTATGTAATGCTGAGGAAATCGATTTCGAGATTTCAACGGAAATACTCGTTTTGTGGTCCCCTGATACCGAAAAGTGTTTTCTTTTTTCAAACCGTCCTTCTGTCTGTCTGTCTGTCTGTCTGTCCGACCATTATCTGACCTTCTGCGAATAACACTAGTGCCTAAACCATACCTAGAATCGTTTCAATAATAGATATTTCCTATTCGCTCTGACTCGACTAGAAGTGTTGCGATTCTGAAAAACATTCTTTAAAATTGGGGTATTCTCTACATGAAGCCACAGTACATTTTCAAAGTTGTCTCAAAAATGGCTCAATTTTTCTTTAAACATTTAGAAAGAATAGAGTGAAATACTCTTATAAAGATGGCATAGGTCTGATGATCACTGTTAACTATTAACAAATTAGTTTCCTCACCCATGTATTACATTAAGTATGGTATGTTGTAGTAAGCATTCTGAACACATATATGTTTGGTATAATGTTTTACTTATCTATGTAAGAAACGAAGTAAAATATGTTTTGTATAAGGTGATTTTCGATCGACTCTCAAATCGAAGAATCATTTAAAAATTTGTAAATTGATTGAACAAATGAATAATAAACTTTACAAATAGTAAAAGACGATATATTTATTGACTTTTAAAACAAATAACTTTATTGAAATCTTATCTACGGTTAATTTCTTAGATATTTCTTATTTCAAATTGTTTAATTGTAATTATTTTCTAGTTCGTAGGAGTGTTTAATTCTGCATTTGTGTAAATTAGCTTATCGTAACTGAATACCACGATCACATTACCAACCACAACTGCACCAGCTGGAAGACAGGATAACCTCTATCAGGAGGCTAAGATTTGACAGCACAAACCAACTGAACCAATTGGGACCACATGTAAAGAAAACGTTACTCAGAGTTTCTTGAAACATGGAATCGATTATAGTTTCAAACAAAAAATATAACTCACTTAGTTAATCATGAACCCAATCACACTTCGAATGATTATTCCTCTACCATTTAGTAATTAAATATTTTGTTACCTTTCCTAATGCGATCCAATATGAAAATTACAGGCAATATATGAATACTCAACTATGTTCCACTCATTAAACCGGACCTTTCATTTATCCTTGTTGACACTTAAATATAAAATTCAGTTTTAACCCCTTTTACAATTACCCTAGATTTACATAAATTATCGTTGAAAATAAGTTATTATTTAATTTTTACTGATATTTTCTTGTTCAAAGATACACGTCGACATAAATCAACTTTTAATTATCCCTTAGGTAGCCAATCAAGTTAGTAAAAATGCAGTTCTGTCCAATTACATTAAATTTCGGGTTCAAAATTCCGCAGTATTTTTTCCACCTTAGCTTCCGAAACTAACCACTTTCCAAACGTTTGTATTCAACGCACAGGAAACAAATTCAGAAATACTTGACGTTCCCCTGACGTCTGCTGTCGCCCCTCTCCCCCTACCGAAGGTCGAATCGTTCGCAGCAACATCGTCGCGTCGCGTCATCGTCGCTGGCTGCAAACGGACAGGGACGGCGGACGTTCTACGCCTCCAGAAGTCCTCTAGCCTGGATCTCTTCACATGCAGCTTTGGAACTTTGTTCTTCTCCCCCAGCCAGTCGTCCTCTTCCTCAGTTCACCAGATCTTCCTCAAATTTTCACTCATTGATGGGCTTTCCTTCTCTAATTTAGTGTTCGTGATTTTGACTTGTCACAATTCGTGCGCATTATTATACAAAATAGTTTATTCGTTGGAGTGATCTCAGTGGATTTTTATAACGCGTTTCTGTCGCAAACACAGGAACAGATTTTCAAGCACTTTATTGAAATGTTCTCCCACGCAATATCTCTCTAGTTCTCGCTCTGTCCTTCGTAATTTCAAGAAACTAGGAAACGTTTACTGAATTCACCACATAGTGCAGGTTAAAGTTCCTTTCACTAAACTATTATAGACTGCTAATTTACGTATTTCAAACTGCTTCACGCATTTGTAGCACTACTTATAAGAAACACTCGTCGAAAAGTTTTCCATGTTTTGCCCACGCTCAACTACGATACTTGCTTTTCAGCACGAGGCGCGCCAGCTCTCCGCAGCGTGACCGCTGCAGGTTTCAAAGTAGGATGAATACGTCTGTTGGTCAAGTTGTGAGATATATATCCGTTGGAAGTTCATATGAAGGCATCAGTTGGAGTCCGAGCAGCAGACGGAATGGCCGTGACACATTCGAAGTGCGTGTAACCCCGAGAACTCCTGCTCCGGTGATGTGAGCGCAAATAACAATAGTGTGGTAGGGATTTTTGAATGCGAAGTGTGTCGAAGCGAAGGAGAACTCGATATTGAAATCTGATAGAAATACAAAAATTGAACATGTGCGTTATTAATCCTGATGACGAGTGGCCACCACCTGGCTGATTAGACTATGCGTGTCAATAGAGATAAAGCAATTGGTTCATTGTGCGACGACAGTCAGTAACTGATATTGATTTATGACGATTTGGAACATTTTCACGTACAGTGTGATTGCTGGAATCCCGAGCACCAAGCACATTGCATAGCTGGAAGGTAATTATCAGCCGAAACTCTACTTTATTGGACATTGTGTAACGTTATGCTTATGTCGAAATAAAGACATGATACTGCCGGGGCCGGCCTAGATGTGATATTTTCATCTTCGGTTTGTATGTTTTTCTTTTGAATGATTCCCTTGTTTCCAATTCCAGCTTCCTCTTCTGCTTCTGACTAAATGAATCTCATTTTATTCCGCCATCACAAATACGCCCTGGCACTGTTAATCCTGCCGCAGCCCCGCGCCTGCGTCTGGCCCTCAAACAGGCATCTGCGTTCTGCGCTGCCTCAACCCGGCGCCGTGAGCGCTTTGTCCCTGCCACCTGCTCCCAGCCGATGCCAGAGCTAGCGAGGACGACGGCGCTGAAGGCGCTGCGTGGAAGAGGAAAGGCGGAGGAAGCAGGGGACGAAAGATGAGGCAGGGTTTGGAAAGGGGGTTGGAGAGTTGGGAAGGGAGGATGATGAGGTTATGGTTTGGGAGGGTTGAGCACGGTCGAAGGATTACGAAGGAGACGTAGTAGTAGAAGGGTGACTCGGGGGTGGGGGCGGAGGCGGGGGTTGGACGTGTGTGGGGGGGCGGGGCCGGTGGCGGGGCGTGGGACGGGCACGGGCAGGGCGTGAGCGAGGCGTGGGCGTGGGCGGTGGCGGAGGCGTAGGCGGGGCGTGGGCGGGGGCAGGGGCGGGGCGGAGGCGGGGGTTGGGCGTGTGTGGGGGGGCGGGGGCGGGGCCGGTGGCGGGGCGTGGGACGGGCATGGGCGGGGCGTGAGCGAGGCGTGGGCGGTGGCGGAGGCGTAGGCGGGGCGTGGGCGGGGGCAGGGGCGGGGCGGGGGCGGGGGTTGGGCGTGTGTGGGGGGGCGGGGGCGGGGCCGGTGGCGGGGCGTGGGACGGGCATGGGCGGGGCGTGAGCGAGGCGTGGGCGTGGGCGGAGGCGTGGGGGGGGCGTTTGGGGCAGGGCAGGATGGAAGGAGAGGGCGCGCGCCGCAGCGTGTCGCTCTCCGAACCTATTTGTCTCGCAGCTGCAAAGAAACTCGTTTTCGCTGCCAATGCCATTGTCAGCCCCGCTCTCCCTCCGGTATCGGCCTTATTTTCTGAGCGATTAATTCCTTCTCGACCCTCCGCCGCTCGCTCCACCCTCACATTTAATGGCGCCCGCAATTATCTCTAAACTGAAGGAGCTTCTTTCGGGCATTGACTTTGGGATCGTCGCCGCCAGGGTCGCTGTAGCTCGTTCGCCGCTGAATGCGACCCGAGCTCTCAGGGGCCACCCAGTGTCACCTGCGTGAAGTCAATTACTGACTCGAGCTCATTAAGGAATGACAGGTCCATCATGTAAAAATTGTTTTATTTTGTACCTAGACGGCTTTGTATGTATGAAAAAAATACACGAAATATTTCATTCAAACTTAACACAGACAATTATGTAAATGCGATTTGCCATGGTTTAAATTTTGGGTATCATTTTTTTACTATACCGTGTAAATAAAACAGGGATGTAATGCTTCAGATGTTGATATTTTGATAGACAAATAATCCCCTTTACCAAAAAATGATTTGGTTCCAAAAACTGTTCCCTGTCTATTCCTGAACAACACTTTCACTTACAAGGTACATAGAAGTTTTACCAATGTTTGGATATAAATTCACCAAGACATTTTGAAAATTTCTCATCTCTCAAATTTCTCAACAAACATTTCTCTATTACACAGATTAATTCATTTTCTAAGTGAATTACAATTAGTTAATTCATTGTCAAAGTGAAATACAATTTTGCCCAAGAGAGCGGTTTTAACAGTATTTTAAAGAGTCTATAGCCGCCTCTGCCATACCATTACAAAATGGAGAGCGAGGTCGGCAGAACTGCCATTGAACTCCATGTATAGTTTTTACCGTTTTGGTCTAAATACATGTCTAAGCAAGACTTTCTCAATAATGCTCCAAGTTTTTTGTGAATTTATTTGTAATATCAGACTGAAATGTATTACACAAATGCCATTTTCATAAAATTTGCCATTTTCACAAAGTAATCATTTGTACTCTTTTTAAACCTCGTCTGCTCTTATATTTTACCGTTTAATTAATTTTTATGATTTAATTGAACTGAACACTGAATGGTACGGTGCAATTGTACAAAGGCTTTAAATATTCTATCATGTAGTTTCTCAAAACTCAAATCGTGGGTTAAAAGACTAAAAAATAGAACATTGTCTGAAACGCTCAAACATTTTTCAAAACTCACTCCAAATACCCCTCATCAAAAACAATATTTTATACGAAAGATTTTTGTTTGTTATTTTACTTACGCAATTAGAATTACCATTTTATAAAGAATTCAACCTTTTTGCACAATTTTAGTTATGACAAAAAATGTACATTTAAAAGTAACTAAAATTATTGCAAAAGAAGGATGTCAAAATTTCAACCTTAATAATAATAAATTATTATTATTGTTGTCATTATTATCATCGTTATTATTATTATTACATCATCATTTTTATTATTATCATTAATTTTAATATTATCATCATTTTTATTGTTATCATTAATTTTATTATCATTATTATTATTATTATTATTATTATTATTATTAATATTGTACATTTGCCATGCAACTTACAATTCCCAAAGCAAGTACTATGTTGTGTCATCTATCCTTTTTGTATTATCCGCCGAAACAAAGCAGTTTTGTTTGCGGTGTGTGGTACTTTTCACCATAACACTAGTCATTTTCACAAGAGGACGTTCAATGGATCATCATCCTTGTATTAGGTTTGTGTTGCAGCAGACCCGCATGGGACACTTACAACGACACGACGGGTTAACTTCTGTAGGCTGCGACTCGCATATGTGGGAGATTAGTGGTTTTGGTCCCTCATGAAACACAACTCCAAAACGAGCAACAAATCGGGTACGAGTTCTGAAACGGGCGGCAACTATGTTGTTCCATTTCCATCCACCAATACCCTGTTGCGAGGATCAATTGGAGCGGTGTCCTTTTCCGGGGGCATTCGCTGCGGCGGCGGCGGCGGCGGGGGCGGGGGCGGCGGCGACCGCTGGAGCAGATTGGCGATCTGAACTCCCCCTCCCCCCCCACTCCAGAGCGTCGCCCTTAGGGCCCCTTCACACGTGAAGCGGGTGGCGCGCCACGCAGCAGCGGGCCGCGTAGCAGAGCATTGGTTTGAATGGAGGCCTTCCCACGTGCAGCGGGTGGCGGCTGCTGCGGCAGCAGACGCCGAACTTCGGCCACCAGAAGCGCACGAGGGGCCGCGCGCCACCGCTAGCAGAACACAGCTTTAAATGGGCGCGTTCACACTGCGCTGCGGCCGCAACGCAGGGGTGCTGTTTATGGGCCTGGGAAGGGGCCCTATACCTGCTTCGTCCTTTGTTCGTCGTCACCCACGCGCCAAACTCACCCTCCCTCTTCCACGCCGATCGCTGGAAGTTGAAAGTAGAGTGCGCGGTCAGTGCTCTTCACAGGAAATAGTACGCTGCGGTTTCCTTTATTTATAAAACCATGCTTTAAAATAATGTTTAAAATATTTTTCAATCAGAGATGTCTATGTTGGTAGTAAGTAAAAACATCATGTTAATTTAAATAAATTTCGAAATATATTTCCATTGTAATATGTTGGGAACATATTTATTTATTGCCTTATCGCATTGTTGAATTTGGGGAGAAGGGAGTGTATCGTTTAACTTCCCCTCCCCCCTTCGTGGATCCATCACTTGGTCCACGGTACTACAGTTTACTTGAGAACCGGCTCCTTGTAAAAATTGCATGTGCGGCGAATGTATTTTATATTTAAAATAATGGTAAAAATTAATGTACAATTACATCTGTAGAGGTATCACTTCCTTTCCGCCGCTACGAAATCATGTTAAGAGCATTTCGACGATGTACTGTGCTCAGATAATGCTTGTGTATACTATTTTCAAACACTATAATGAATTTTTATTATTGTTTTCTATTTTCCCTTACATATTTTGAAAAAAAAAACTACATGTATAGATATAGATTTTACTTTTTTACTACAGTAAATTCTGTTTCCTAGCAATGAGATATAAAATATAACTTACGTAAAAGTTATACAACCCAATGCAACAAATACAAATTTATAGAGAGTGAAAGGAAAATTTGGCTGCGTGTCATGTATATTCATGTTTTACGAAAAAATTCTTAGGAGCGTGTGACGGCAATATCCAATGTGCATTATTGGAAATAAGGAGCGTTCCGCTCACAAATTATGTATCGGCAAAGATTTTATATACTGTGTGATAATTTATATAAGCCTTAAGAATATTTCATTAAACTTGATAGAAGAAAAAATTCGGTGGGGATAGTTGTATTTTCAAGTTTTATCAAGAGTTTTTGCACCTCGTCGCGTCACCGACGCAGCGGACGTCGTAATCCTCCCTCTTCCAAGCGCAGTGGCGGCGGCGGTGGCTGCGGCGGTGGCGTCGTCTGAAGAGCTCTGCTCCTTGAAGGAAGCGCGCTGCGGCCGCGCCGTGTGAAGCGGGCCTTAACCGCAGGGCGGTGGCCGCGTGACAGCGCTCTTAAATGACTTACGCGGGCGCGGCGCATGCGCAGACGGCCTTTGCCCCGCGCCCGCAACTCACACTGATTAACGCACTATAAGAGGATGAATTGAGCAGAAACTTTTAGAAGGCATACTAAACCTCGAACCTACTTTCTGTATATAGTTTCAATGGATATCTCACAAAATCGTTGAAACTCCTATGTTTTCGGTTTCCCTAATACCAAATATATGTTTGTCCATCCCCTCGACTGTGCATAAACAACACTCCCACTAAACTTGCATTCAAAATTTGTTTCAAAATAGTTGTTCTCCGATAGTTGTCGTCTAACTCGAGGCCGTTGAATCTATAAACCGAATTCGACGTAAGAGAATGATTGGTTTTGGTAATTATAAACAAATAACAGTAATTAATTTTCAATTAAAGTACAGTACCTAGAAGTAACGAAAATGCAACACTCGCGTCAACATATTATGAGAATACATTGATCATAATTATATAACTTTCACATTATAAAATATTCTTTATACTATTTACCCAGGAGAGATAACACACTGACGGACATACTATTTATGTAGTATACAGAAAGTACAAATCATTCGCGAGTCAACATTCAAACCCGTACTCATCATGTCACCAATTTACCAAATCAGCTCTGCAAGCTTAGCAGCCTTTGGAATATACTGTACAATAAAAATTCCGTTCGTTTTAACACACTAGAAAATTGCATCTCAATATATGACGAAAATTACTTATATTTAAAAAAGTGTATGTAAAATAATTATTTTTTTTAATATTTCGAAAAAGATTGAATTAAAAATTCCCAGTTTCAATTCTAAAAGAAAAAGTGAATTTATAAAATTGAACTTTTACAACAACTTTCACGAAAACTCTGTCTTGAGTAATGTATTGTAGAAGAAGAACCAAAAACTGTTAATTTCTTCAGTTATTGAACATTAAAAGCTTTTAATGCGAATTGGAATTTCGTATCTTTCACAAGTGTACATTTCCATAAAAATTAAACAACTAATTTTGAGCCAATTTTCAAAAAATTGAAAATGTCCTATGGACTCCATGTAAAAGATCTTCAAAATTAAAATATCCAATTCAAGGATTTTCAAGGCCTATGGTGGGACCAGATCTGTCGGAGGATATTCATTTTGGATTAAAACCTGAGAATTTGCAGCAATATTTATCTCTACGCTATGTGCAGCATACTCTTCTGTTTGCTCTCCAAATTCTGTATCAGGTGTACACTTCAATGCTCTTTGCCACCTTATGTGGCTCAGGGTATTAACTAGTGTTAGTACAGCCGCGCCTCTGAGCCGGGAGGTCGTAGGGACCGAGCCACAACGGTGGAAGGATTTTAGACACAAGGTACATCGCTAAGTCGAATGCAGCCGCAGTGTGGGAGAGAATTTTAGACTGGTCGGTGGGTTCTCCGATCAATATCAAGCAGGAGCAGTACCCTAGCACGGTTCGGGCACGATCTCTCCTGTCTTTTCTCCTATCTTCACACCTTTCTTACTCACTGACATGCACTACATTGCTGGGAGACCAGACGGGAGCTATGGGCGTGTCCTGGCTGGGGATGTGCGCTTCTAGTGGGAGAGCTGGTTGAGGAAATCCATGAAATTGACTTTGTAGGCGCCGGAAACGCCAGCCACGGAGGAAAGATCGCCGCCATCTCCCCTGATAAAGCATGCACTACATTTACGGATCTAATGTCAATAGCAGCTGATGCGACCGGAAACACTAATCAGACAACTCTGTCAATGCTTTGTTCCGCTCGGGATGTGTCGGGAAGGGCTTTACTTCTTATGAAGCAGTGTCTAAGCCTTCTGGGCAAATGTGGAATGGATGAATGACATAGTGATTATCAATATGATATGAATGGTATTGAAGCAATAGTTTAATGAGTGGTTTAGGAATCGCGAGAACCCCCAGAAACACTCTAAACCTCTTTGTTCACGTATCGCTATATTGTTTTGTTTTCATAATAATGTGACAACAAATTGACATGCTTCTTATGTAGATATTCTTTGAATAATAAGCTTTTCAGAAATAAATATTTGAAGTTTTTCATTTAATTTAAGACGTCTTTTTTAAGAATACTTTTCTAAAAATGCTCCACTTTTTCTTTAAATGCCCTGCAAAAATAAAGTGAAATAAACATTTAAAGATCGTACAGGTCTAATTCTCCTCACGCAAAATTTTTGAAAATTTCTTAAGTTGAAAATGCGAGATTTAGAACCCGTCTTACAACTATACTATTGAAGAAAATAATTATTTCCTTCAAATGAAATTTTTCCTTCTATTGGTATCAGTTATTATTTTGAATATATTGGTAATTTTAGTGTAATTTTGACTGAAATGCGGACATTTAAAACAATATTTTCTCAAAAAACGTACCGGCAATCAGTACATTATCTTGCAGGGATCTTGCAGGGATCATTTTGCTAAGAAGCAGGCATTGGATCGATGCAGGTCTCAACGCATTCTGGAGAATTTTCTGTCCATTTAAGTTGATTGAGAGGGTGATGTTTCTTGCGATTCGTGCGGGGAATACACAGACCATGCAGCGAAAGGAGCGGGAGGAGCCAGAAAAACGAACAAGAGGCGGAGCGATAAAGCAGGCCGAGTGGAGGGGATCGGAAAGCTCAAATGGCGGAAGAAGCTGGTTGATTGATTAGGATTGCGGGCGCGTCAACTATTAAGGTCATTATTTCCGTAAGTGTAGTGCATGTTTTCATCGCGGAGGAGACGATGAGCTTCTCTCGAGAGCTGGAGAGATCCGCAGCCGACGTAGGTCCGCTTGCGGCCACCGTCCCAGCAGGGGCAAGCTCTGAGATCACGACTGGTCTCCACACAATTGAAATAGTGCAGTGCATGTGAAAGTAAGTGTGTGTACTTAAGCGGTAAGAATAGGAAATGGAAGAGGAAGGAAGGGAAGAGGAGGCGGTCTGTGGCCTGATTGCCACCGTACTACTCCGACATCACTGGTATTGATCGGAGAACGGAAAACTACCAATCAGAGAAATAGGCCACTTGTATTCTCCTCCAGGCAGTGGCTGAATTCGAGCTAGCTCTCTAGCGAGACAGAGAGAGACAGAGAGACAGACAGAGAGAGAGACAGAGAGAGAGACAGAGAGAGAGACAGAGAGAGAGACAGAGAGAGAGACAGAGAGAGAGACAGAGAGAGAGACAGAGAGAGAGACAGAGAGAGAGACAGAGAGAGAGACAGAGAGAGACAGAGAGAGACAGAGAGAGGCAGAGAGAGAGAGAGAGGGAGAGAGAGTGGTTGGGTGGGCAGGCGGGCGGAAGTGAAGGCAGGTTGGTCATAGCAGGACGGATAGGCCGCGCGGGATATCAGTTGAAGTGTGCACGGCTAATGATAGATTATTGCAATAAATAAATACCCTTGCCTCGCCGGGAAACCAGTAACAAATGAAACAATCATTCTACTTTTTTGAGCTTATAGCTTTAAAACGTGTCGCTGCCACAGCAGCAGTCTAAGGACATTCATTTTAGTTAGTCCACAGATTCAGTGCATGAATAACCCTCATAATTACGGAATATGACGGACGTTTTGACGCTTTATGACGGTTTCCAAAGAATGATAATTTGCTTAGTCGACCAAGGCTTCGAATGAGTTTGCAGGCCTGCTGAACTGCCAGTTTCTGCACAAGCGTGTCACCTTGATGGACTGGCTATTACGTGCGACATAAAAACACATAACCATTTTTTACATTCTTCTTCGTTCGTTTACATTTAATGAAAAAAAAAAAAACAGGAAAAAAAAGATTCTAAATATAGGTGATTGATGTAGAATACTCATATTTATATTAATGTTACATGTTTTATGATTATTATACGAGTAGCATAATATTCTTTCCTATTTGTGTTATAATTTGCAATAATGAAACGGAATTCCCTTGTCTAATCTGTTTGTAAATTCCATAAACAGAAAACATAACATACGAAACCCTAAACTGTGAATTTCAAATGTAACACTTATATACAGTTCTTACTACACGTACATGCGCATACACGAAGCTCATCAGTCAGGTTCTGAGTGATATAAAGAGTTACGAGTATAACATGGCAGTAGCGAAATAAAAACGTGAAATATCTCACAAATCGTCAACAACTCTTTATCTCACGCCACATCAGAGCACGCTTCGCTGGAAGCATACGCAAAAGCAGGGCGACCGCCGCAGACATTTGGTTCTCTCTGGAGGATTCCGCACACACGCACACAAAGCTTTGCCCCGCGCGGAAACCTCCCCTTGCACTGTACTTTTGTGACGCCGTGCGTGCTCAACATGCAATTTGCGTTTTTGTGTTCCAAAAGGGGTCTGCCGGCGTGATAATAATGCACGCACCAGCGAACTGTTTAGAGGAAAGCGCCGAAACGGCCAAAGGAACGTAAATTAAAGTACCGAAATATATTATTCCATAGAACGCCTGATAACGTTGGCATGTGAAAACTTCATCCACACGTAGTCGCGGGGGCTTTTGATGTCACACAGCCCGAAAGTTAACACAAGGTCGCAGAACATGGCTACAAGGGGAACGAGTACACTCAACTTTATTACAGTACTTTTTGTGCATTCACAAAATAATGCACTCCTAAGCGGTGGCGTGTATTTCAGCGTGCTACCCACTTTTTCGGCGTCAAAACTCGACGCCTTATAACCTTAAGGCTCCAGTATTTTTTTATTTGCGGTTAGTGCCATGGCCCCGCATTTTTCATCGCCGCAACAGATGTACGTCTTTGCTCCAGTCGACAGCTCAATGCTTATAAAAGCAGAAGACGGAGAAGAGCAAGGGAGCAAGGTGACGGATGCAATGTACGCCAGATGTTGTAGAAATTTGGAGAGGCACTTTGCGAAATTGAAAGTGAATGAGGGCGCGAGGAGGGTTCATTAATTTGGCGTCGCGCGTGGCCGCCGAAGAGGTAGGTGCGCGCGCGGGGTCCCCGGCGCGGGGAGGACTTGGCGGGAGGAAGCGGGGAGGAAGCGGGGAGGAAGCGGGAAGGAAGCGGGGAGGAAGCGGGGAGGAAGTGGAAAGGAAGCGGGGAGGAAGCGGGGAGTAAGCGGGGAGTAAGCGGTGAGGAAGCTGTGAGGAAGCGGTGAGGAAGCGGTGAGGGAGCGGTGAGGAAGCGGTGAGGGAGCGGTGAGGAAGCGGGAAGGAAGCGGGAAGGAAGCGGGGTAGGAAGCGGGGGAGGAAGCGGGGAGGAAGCGGGGAGGAAGCGGGGAGGAAGCGGGGAGGAAGCGGGAAGCAAGCGGGAAGCAAGCGGAAAGGAAGCGGAGAGGAAGCGGGGCAGGAAGCGGGGGAGGAAGCGGGGAGGAAGCGGGGGGCAGCGGGCATGCACTGCAGATGCTGCACATTCATTCAGACGGGCAACAAAACTGTGCTCAAAGGAAGGTCATAAGCCTGGTAGAAAGGATAACATTCCAATAGACGTATTTCACCAAATATAGGGTTTGAACGAAAGTTTGTGCCCAATTGTTTAACTCTTGACATTATAACATTTTGACATTATTATTTTTATTATTATTTTTATTATTTTTATCATTATTATTTTTTTTTTCGTTAATCGGCCAACTAGGACCACGCTTGCAAGCATCCTGCCTTTACCGTGGCCCAGTTTTTATTTATTCTCACGGTGGCAGGTGCTTGCGACAATTTTTGGAGGGGACCAGCATTTTCAGCTGGATCCGGTTTTTAACACCCACGGTTGTTAGCCCTGGGGGTATGGAGGATGAAATGATGATATGATGGTAATGGGGGTGAAAGGACAGCACATACAGACATACACAAACACACAAATATACCCATGCCCGAGGCGGGACTCGAACCCGCGATCTTCTGGTCCGAAACCACTCCGGCACTACTGCCTTAGCGATCTCGGCCATCTGATCGGCTTTATTATTATTATTATTATTATTATTATTATTATTATTATTATTATTATTATTATTATTATTATTATTATTATTATTATTATTATTATTATTATTCTGTTTTTTGTCGCAAATTAGTCGTCTAGAACCACGCGGACATGCACCTGCACTTTGCGAGGCTCAGTTACATTTATCAAGGCAAGTGGTAAATGTATGACGTCTTTTTGGGGGACCAGTAATAAGCTGAATTCAATTTTTATTCTCCAGAGTTGCTAGTCCTGGGGGGATGGGATATGGAATGATGATGGTAATGAGGGATGAAGGGACGACACACACACACTGTGACTCCCACGATGCGTGTGCTCCCACACACTCCTTTCGTGCAACTTTTTGCACCAACCCGCCTTCTGCGAGGACCGCATTCACTGTATGCGGTTGGCGCCTCACACAACACGCAGTGGTTTACAACAAGGAAGAGTGTAGCAACCCTACGAAGATTTTTGACCCAGGCTTTTACCTTGACCACAAAAAAAGTAAAAAGAATAATCTCAGGGATAAGATGAGAATAGATGAGAAAGGTGAAAACAAAATACCTTCACACGATTGAAATATTTACAGTGACAATATAATTGTACTCACTTTTAATACACTTTTATAAAAAAGATTCAGAAAAGGAGCAATAGTAAAATATGAAATTGCAATGATACACAACAAACGTAGAATATCCTTACAAAAATACACCTTTATACACACAATCTGAAATGTGTACAGTCTCTATGGATCCTTTCTATCTAGAAATATTTTTGTGAAATTTATCTTGTGGGATATTGGAAAAAATTACTCACAAACTTCACTCTCTAATCTTACAGCAGCGTACACTCTTACTTCAAAAATTGTACTAACATTGAGATGGTTAATATGTTTGCTTTTATAAACTCCAAGAACAAAAAAAATACTAAATTTACTCACTCTGATGTTCAATGACATGAATATGAGATATATAGTACAAGATTTCTTTTAAGAATAAAATCATTAACACAACTTTTTTTAGCACGAATCGGAATTAAAGATACGTACAATAATATATAGCTATTCTCTCTATTTAGTATACGAAGTTTCGCCTCTGGAAAAATACTAACTTTTATCAACTGGCCTTCGTTCCATTGATTTTTTTCCCTCCCCGAGTCTGCGAAATATACAGCACGCGTTGTGTCCTAGGCCTAGCGTCGGACGAAGATAGAGGAATTCTCCCCCCCTCTGAATATTTCGGAAAGACATTTTGAATCACTAATCACTAATCACGTTTGACTACTGAGAAAAAAATGCGACCATCGTTTCCACCGAGGGCTTTGTACTTGTAGTGGTCCCTGATTGGTAGAAAATTCCTCCGTACGAAACAAAATTAAAGAACGTAGCGCCTTACTTTATGCGAATCCAAAGGGCAGTTGCCGTAGGGACGATTACTTTTGTGAAGAATCCTTGGGCCGCACCTCGCCCTGAATTTCACGTCCTTGAACAATGTGACATTCAATTTCGTCTTCGTGTGGTGTTGTAGCTCTAACGTCAAGTCGCAGGAGACTACAACAGCGATTCGCCCGCCAACAGACACGCATATATGCCTCTCTTACCACGAACCAGCTCAAACACGTGTGTATTTCAGAACTCCAGTCGTTAACCTGCTCCAATATAAATTCATGCAGAAACCATTTGCTTTTCCGATTTAATGTTAAGGTGCTTGGAAATTATGATATTTAATTCAGGATATACAAATAAAAAATACCGTGAAAGGAAAAACGTAGCATCAGAATGCGGCATTGCACGTGATTGCATTTTCCACATTACAAGTTTCTACGAATAATTCATTAAATGAAATAAGTGCTTTAGACAGAATATTTACCTAATACAATGAGCCTATTTGATGTAGTTTTACAATGGATGGAAGTTGATTCCGGAGATTATATATATATATATATATTCCGGTGATCCAACAGTGAAGCAACAGTGTTAGACAACAGATTCCCCTTTGAATCTAAGCAGAAGGGCAAACACCGTTGGCTGACGAAAAGCGAAGAGGCAGGACGATGACTGCTCTCACTCCATGCAACTTTCAGCAAGTCGATGACATCATTGGTGGTAAGTGATGACAGCTGAGTGATGACAGACGAAGTGAGGCAGAAAATACGACAATTCATATGCCACATTTCACCTTCTGTATTCAAGACTACAATTACACAACGCCGTCTCTTACGAACATCGATTTCGGCATTTCTCAAACGACTGCTCTGCTGGCACATGTTGACACCGAAAGATGGATAGTAGAAGAAGGTTTCAAGAATAGTGCCAAATTCAAAAGTTTCATCTAACTGCTTTTATTTAAGTAGAAAAATATAAAAGTAATTACTTTGATAGCACAAGAAGATTTCAAGAATAGTGCCAAATTCAAATGTTTCACCTAACTACTTTTATTCAAGTAGAAAAATATAAAAGTAATTACTTTGATAGCACAAGATGATTTCAAGAATAGTGCCAAATTCAAATATTTCACCAAACTACTTTTATTGAAGTAGAAAAATATAAAAGTAATTACTTTGATAGCACAAGAAGATTTCAAGAATAGTGCCAAATTCAAATGTTTCACCTAACTACTTTTATTCAAGTAGAAAAATATAAAAGTAATTACTTTGATAGCACAAGAAGATTTCAAGAATAGTGCCAAATTCAAATATTTCACCAAACTACTTTTATTGAAGTAGAAAAATATAAAAGTAATTACTTTGATAGCACAAGAAGATTTCAAGAATAGTGCCAAATTCAAATATTTCACCAAACTACTTTTATTGAAGTAGAAAAATATAAAAGTAATTACTGGGATAGCACAACAATGTTTCAGGAATAGTGCCAAATTCAAATATTTCACCAAACTACTTTTATTGAAGTAGAAAAATATAAAAGTAATTACTGGGATAGCACAACAATGTTTCAGGAATAGTGCCAAATTCAAATGTTTAACGTGACTACTTTTATTTAAGTAGAAAAATATAAAAGTAATTACTGTGATAGCACAACAATGTTTCAGGAATAGTGCCAAATTCAAATGTTTAACGTGACTACTTTTATTTAAGTAGAAAAATATAAAAGTAATTACTGTGATAGCACAACAATGTTTCAGGAATAGTGCCAAATTCAAATGTTTAACGTGACTACTTTTATTTAAGTAGAAAAATATAAAAGTAATTACTGTGATAGCACAACAATGTTTCAGGAATAGTGCCAAATTCAAATGTTTAACGTGACTACTTTTATTTAAGTAGAAAAATATAGGAGGCATTTCTTTCTGACTGTCAGTGCGTCGCATTGCGGCGATGGTAGAGTCGGCGGGGGCAGTGACTTAGGCAGGCGCTGGAGAGGAGGCGGCGGCGGCGGCCTGATGTCCCGTCGTGCGATGACGGCACGCGGATGCAACGACGCGCCCGCGCGCGCCAGTGAACTTGCTAATTATTTTTAATTAACTGGCGCACGCGCTCCTCTCAAATGGCATTCCTTTTCCAGGTTTTTATGGAAATTCGCACTCAAATAACGGAATGCCAATACAGACGGAGCTTCAGAAGCATCGCGTCACATGCTCAAAGCGCTTTTCATTGTGTCAAAGGGAGATATAGAACACAGAAAATATGTTAATAAAGTCAAAGAGTGTGCATTCACTTGAGTTTTGAACAAAATTGGTTAGGATTAAAAACTTTTGTTTGGAGAGTTATTTGCAAATATTTGGAGATTAACAGCTAAATCTCATCCTCATTCCGAGATTTTTCATTAGTTGCTAACAATGTAAACTACAAGCATTTGCGACTCGAGTTCATGATTTCCAAACATCCGAGAAGTCGTGGTTGCTAACAGAAATAATCCAAAAGTAATAGAATGCTTCGGAGTAGATAATAAGAAAGGATTGATGATACGAGTAGGAACAATGAAATCGAAGAGAAATTAGAAAAAAAGTAGTGTCTATTTATTTATTGATCCGGAGCTGAGGAACTGGAATAACGGACAGACCGAGATAAATAAATAAGTAGAGGGTTTTAGGGTGGTGAAAATTCATACGTTTCCATAAGTTTTTTGAAGAAAATCAATAGGAACTACAATTTTCGAAAAACAAGCGAATACCACGAGACGAAAATTCGCATGTAAGTAACAATGTCAAAATAAACTGAACGGGACTAGAAAATAATTAGATGCAAAAAAATAGCCAAAAGAATTATAGGTATGAGTACTAACAAAATGTAAAGAGAAATGTAATTACATTCTTCAAAGTAATTGACGAACATGGGATATGGCAATTGTTTTACTTTCTCGGGCTTAAGACGAAAAGTTATACAAAGCTCCGCGAACAACCCGGCGAATTTTCGGCAAAACTCCTATTAATGCGCCCTGGTAATGAAAAAGTGAACAAATGCAACTGATAAATTTAGAAAACAAATACTCTAATGCGTGATGTATCCCAGATTCCCTGTTTTGTGGGTCCCTGATACCGAAGTATTGGTTAACGACAAAACGTCCGTCCGTCCGTCCGTCCGTCCGCTTATAAAGAACACTAGCGGCTAAACTGTTCAGCTGATTTCCTCGAAAATTTATATTCCTCAACCGATTTGACCGCTATCGTGACTCCTCGAATTTGAAAGACAAATTTTAATTTTTACTTTACAAGAAGCCACTGGCACATTTTCAAAATTAAAAAAATGACGCCCTCGATTTTGGTTAATTTTGTTGTTGGATAGTCTAAAGAACATTTAAGAGATTGGTGAAGATCTCAGGTTTTTCGAAAATTGAAAAAAAGCATACTTTTTTCGGGGACTTCCAACAACTAAAACATTAATGATAGAGATTTTCCATTTAGTAAAATTTGTTCCTTAGAGTTAGATTTTAAAATGAGGTCAAGTTCAATTTTTCGAAAATTTGAGCGTTTTTCGCATGTTTTTGCGTGAAATACAGGCAATTTTTAATTTTGTTTAAACTTCTTTCTCAAAGACCGTTCAATCGATTTTTATTAAATTTTGTTGTTGATTAGTCTGAAAGACATGTAAGAAAATGGTGAAGGTGTCATGTTAGTTGACTGATTTTTCAAAAATTGAAAAATTCAAAATGTGTTCGTCTTCTTCTTATTACTACAATTATGAAGATCCAATTTTGTTCTTAATGGAATACGATCATCAAAATAAGATTTTTGTGGGATATCTACTATGAAGTGCTTTTTGTTTCCATTGTTCTAACACTTCGGCTTGTGTTGATTGTTCGTTTAGGACATTTTGCTGTTTAAGGTTGAGGGGTGTATAGTTCTTAACTACTTACTGTATAACTGCGTAGCTGAGATGACAAGGCTTTCTCATTGAAATACTCTGTCATGTCCGTTATCAGTTTTGCATGGAGATTACCAATTTTTAAGATACCCCTACCCTCTAGTTTCTCTGGTAGTGTTGTTCTTTGGATATATCTTTTTGGATGGTGGCATTTGAATCGTGTCTTTTGAACCTTCATAATCCTCTCCAATGACTCCAAATTTGTTCTGGTTCATTTTATAGTGCCTAATGAGTAAGTAATCACAAGTATGGAATATGTATTAATTGCTGTAGTAAGATTACGAGAGTTAAGGTAGGTCTTCAGTATGGTATTCAATCTGGTGGTAAACTATGTTTTAAACTTCTCTTTTATCAATGCCAAACTGCATGTCTATATGACTAGAGAATATTTCAGTGATGAGTATTGGTTTTTACATACCCTGTAATGTGTCAGAATAGTTTTGTCATCCATGTACTAAATTCGCTGGGCTTAAATCGGAGGTTATCCATTTTGGGAAAAAAGCTCATGAATGCTATGATGGGCTAGTGTTGTTACAAATAGGCAGACCAACAAACGAACGTTCGAAAAATCAACCGTTTTTCCGTTAGATTCTTCACGTCAATTTTCCTCCACATTTCCTTCATCCTTTTCTCTTATTGTATGAATACTACTCCGTATATTCCTACGTATACGAGAAGGTAAAATGAATTTCAATATGTGAATTCAGATATTTATTCCATCATACATTGAATTTCTGGTTGATGAATATGGCGTCATAAGGATAATCGTAACCGCAAACTCGAACTTTCCGTAGTTTGATGTCCGCGTAGGAAGAATTATGAACTGAGTGCGGAACAATGCTTTCCAGGGCTTCCATGGAGGCATGTCAATAACCCCAAAAAAAGGAGCGAAGGGGCATCCTACTGGACTCTCCTTATCCTCAAACGTCAGTAAAAATTACCCTTGCGTCACCAGGAAAAAGTAATGCTGGTATTTGACAAACATTAGTATTAATGTATTAAAATATTGGTCGAAAGTAAGATATAACAACATCGGTAGGACAACAAAAGTAATGTATGAAATTTAAAAAAAACAGTTTATTTTAAATAAACACTATCAATGTCGTGTGTTTTATGTGTTGTACTCCTAATTACAATATTGCGCTTTTTCAAATTTTTCGCTTTACTACGTACACACATAGTAAAGCGAGGGTATGGCAATGTTGTGGCTGATCGAAAAAATGGGTAAATCCTATTCTTATGGGTAGTAAATTGCTTCCTCTGACATGTTGTGCAGTCGAAATCCATGTTTTGTGGTACGTTGGTATCGAATGAGGATCGTTGGAAACGTTTCATATCTCCATTCGCCCTTCCATCTGTTGTTTACATTCGTGCCTTAACCGTTCCAAACAAAAACAATTTTTTCAAAATTGGTATTCTCTGAACGATCTGGATGAACTCGAGAACCTGCGATTTTGAGCGCATATTTTGATTTTTGGGGTGCATTACATGAAGCCTCAGCAATATTTTCAAATCTTCCTCAATAATGACTCAAAACTTTTATTAAAATTAGCTCTCGAATAGCGTACCTAATTCTAAAACGAATGGCTGAGGGTTCATTGAAATTCGTGTTTTTTTGAAAATTGCAAATGTTCAAATTTGGTTGGCGTCTTCCTGAAACTACAATATTAAACACCTTAAAGATTAAAAATATTTGCCAGAAAATGGGGTCATGTAAAGTTTTTCGAAAGTATTAGTAGTTTTTGCGTAATTTCGCCTGAAAGATAGGTATTTGTTAACAAGTATTTTCTCAAAAACGGCTTAAAATTTTTTCTTTAAATTTTCTTCGTGTATGTATCAAAGGACGGTAAAAAAATTGGCGATTCTTCTATTTTCAGCTAACTTTCTGTATTTTTGAAAATTCCAAAAAAGTAACGTTACAAAAGTACAATATTGTATATAGATATTTTTCTTTACCCATAAAAACAATGGAAAACGAATATCTTTAAATTTGTGCAAATTGCAAATACAAATGTTTACCTATATGCGCCGGGAAGGTGCTGTATAGCGATGGGAATGAAGGGTGGTGGGGTACGGTGGTATGGTGGTGTAGAGATACCGAGTCTGGCATGTTATTTCTGACGACTTGAGTTTGTTTTCTACATATGCGATTTTTTTTGGTTGGAAACAGTTTTGAAGGTATTATTATATAGTGTAACCGTTACAAATAATGTGAGCTTTTGTGCTATATGTGCTTTCGAAGCACCACTTGTGATGTGTATATAGTAACATTAAGGATGCAATATTACAAAAGTTCTTGCGATGTTTTGTAATATAATCACATTAACCCAGAAATGATTTCAGCATGTCTGATGAAAATTATAATATACACAATTTAAGACTTTTCAGCAAAGAATATACTGAAATTCGACTTGCGGCTTTTTATTCAATGGGTTTATTATATTATATAATACAGTGAAAAATTTGAACCATAACATTTGTACACTTTTTACGCATGATTAAACTATGCGTTCGTAGGCTTCCGCGGCCGGAGTCAATATATTCTTGTCTATCCGGGATGAACCGCATCTCAGTCAATTGAGCTGACGTTTCGAACATCTTGCTGTGGCCTTCTTCAGAGCGATACTGCCAGTGTAGTTGAAAGCCACAGCAGAAGGCCGCAGGAAGATGGCCGAAACGTCAGCCCAATTGACAGAGACGCGGCTCACCCCGGATAGCAAAGAATGAAACGTTATAAACTAGTGGTTCTAGTGGTAAATTGAGGATTTTTCACGATCAAATCGACATTAAGTTGCCCAAGAATAGAAACCGAATTGTCCATTCGAGTGCGCCCCTGCCAAAATCAAACTTTTGTGAAAGCGCAACCCACAGATTCTTTTTCGTTCATAAAAAATGGTTCATATCATTGTACACTGTTTGTAAGAAAAACGTTAATATTTTAATTTTGTCACACAATTTTGGTTATTAGATCTCACGAAAGTACTTCATAAGAAGATAAAGTTACGTGAGCGTAGAGGAAGAGAAAGTAATCGTGGGCGTGAAAACACTCATTGCCGGGCGTAAAAACGAAAAAGTAAATAAATCCTGTTACTAAATATAGAGGAACTTTAACACTTGCTGTAGCCATAATTGAAGTTTAGTGGGTGGTGATAGCAAAAAATCGATTGCCAGCGTGTCCGCCTGCGGCCAACGCCAGCGCCCTGACCGTCCATCTGATTTTCTTCAAAATTGATATTCCGCGTTCTATCTGAATAGTTCCGCTTTGAAAGTTTCAAAGGGATATTTTGATTTTTGAGCGTACTTTACATTAAGGCTCAATTTTTCAAATTATTTTCAAACATGGCTTTCTTTGGATTAAACTTTCTTCTCGGATAGAGTAAAGGATTGCGTTAACTGTCGTACTTAGGACCCCTTTCATGCTTTAATTACTTTCTCTCTTGTTTTGGATGTGAAATTGTTGATGTTCATCTTTTTGGAATGCTATACATCTGAGCATATTTGTGTGTAATAATATTTTAAGAACATTATTCAAGGTTATTTTGATATAATTGATTTGTGTAATGTGTATCTCTAGGTACATCGTACTGATGTACCTGGGGACACGTGATTATATACCTTGGGGACAATGTGAAAGTGAAAATATCTACAAGTGAGTTGTTCTTTATTCTTGGGGAGAATATCAGAATTACATTTGTTGAACAAAAGGGACTCTATCCTTGGTTATAATAAATAAATATCCTGTCATTTAGAAACACCAATCAGATTAGTTCTGGAGCTCATGTTCTGTTCTCTACATCTGTTACATACGATATAATAACGGCATTTATTAAACGGAAGGGACATTAATGTAGATTACAACTCGTAAAGAAAATATGGAGAACAAATGTTTGCTGCCTTTGCCAACAAGCAAACACAGATAGTTGAAGGAGCTAAACCTTTATGTCCTCCATATCAACTTCATATGTTGCAGAAACTTCATTAATTTTAAATAAATGGATCATTATACTGTAAGCATTTTTTAAAAATATTCCAGAATAAAGTTTTCAGATTAGTCCTTTTCTATAACTGAACTATTGATGAACAACGAATTGACGTTACAATCTTTGACAGCAATCAAAATTGAGCTATTAATTGTTTCTTCTGGTGGTTTAGGCCTTCTGTTGTTTCCTTTGCTTCGCGGCAAGGTCAGATTACATCCTGAAGTCTATTTACTCTAATTTAATACTCCCAAGGTACATTTGTGCACATTGGGACGTCTCTAGGTACAACATCAGTCTCAGTCCCTAGGTACAACAATCTGCTATCATGAATGAACATGGCAACTTTAATTGTAGGTTACCTGTAGGAAAGAAGTATACACTTTTACGTAACCTTCAATTAACATCAATATTAATAAACAGTATTAATATTTATCAACAATATTAACAATATTAATAAATTAATAGTGATGAAAATATTTTTTAGATTTTCATTTCGCTTTTTTATTTTCCAGGTTTTACTTCGTGCATTATTGTCTTTCCTGTATTTCTTCTTACGTCGTAGTTTTATATATTGTTCTTTCATATTTTTGGCCTTCAATCTGTTTTTCTGCATCTATTTTTAAGTCTTCACCATCCGTAGTTATTAGAGATTTATCTTTCGCCAGGATCAGCTACTATTTCCATGCAGAAGATGAATGAAAATTTCATGCGTTTCCTCTCGATTCCCCCCTCACATTACTTGAATTTTTTGTCGAATTTAGCCATGCATCAACTTAGAAAACGTATTACTCGGGAATCCCACCACGCTCGTATTTGTTCTCTTTATTTCCGAATTCTCCCGAGAGATTTCGCTGCGCGCCATATTACTTCGGCCATAAAGGGTTAACGGATGACTTGTTTGCGGCGCGCACGTAATAATGATTGGATTTTGAACCTTTCGCCGCTCCCCCTAATATAACGGCGTCCAACGTAATGTCTGCATTTTGCAGAAATCACCACCGGTTGAACCCCAACCAACGAACTGAACAAAACTCCTGATTTTACAGCACGTGGACTTTTTATGGGATTCCAATTCCGCCTGCAGTTTACATTCGGTGAAAATCCTATTTTAATTTGTTTTTCGATCGTATTTTTGGAGGAGGATGGCGGGTAGAAGTGAGAGTTGCGTGCGCCTGGTTGGGGGCGGTGTGGCGAGTGGGGGCGAGGGAGGTCCGAGGAGCGCCAGGGGGATGTGAAACGGGGAGGGGTGTGTGGGGATGGGAGGGGGCGGGGGAGGGGTGGGCTATTGGGGGCGTCGCGTTCGTTCGCACAGCTGAGCTGAACTCGCAGAACGACGCACGTTCTACTTCCCTTCGTGTCTCTTGCTTCTCTAATCCTCTACAAAGCTCTCCTCGTTTAGAAATTGATGT
The DNA here is from genome assembly GCA_038098605.1 of Gryllus longicercus. Lineage (NCBI taxonomy): Eukaryota > Metazoa > Arthropoda > Insecta > Orthoptera > Gryllidae > Gryllus > Gryllus longicercus. The sequence continues at coordinate 663,437 of JAZDUA010000654.1, forward strand.
GGCATTTGTATTCGCTTGGAGATAACTATGAACCTCTTGCAATAACTTATTCCGGTAAAAATATACTCTCATACTCCCTAAGAGAATTTGCAGCTTTTGATTACGTGGGTGTGTAGGAATCAGGAAAGTTATTCAATAAAAAAAGTCACTAAAACGTAAATATCTATCTCACGTTTGTGGATACTCGATTCTGATGGAGCAGCATTGATGATTCTTGATGGATCTGTTGCAAAAAAGGCCTTCTGTAACTCCTTTCGGTGTGAGGCTCCAGAAATTTTCTGCATGGACGAATCGTCTCACTGGGATGTACTTTAAGAGGAATCTATATTACTAATTTCCAATGCAAGTGGAAGATGAAAGGGAACTCTATAGCTTCTGGTCATATGAAAGGTGCCTATAGTTTTTTAGTTACTCAGAAACTCTAGAAAATTGAAAATCAATCAGTTTTGGTTTTGACTGAAAATATAAATGTATTATTGTGTTAATCCCCCGATACTCATATTGGCTGTACCGACAAAATTGCCACTGCTGACGACATAGCTTCTAACATTTGAAAATAAAGCTCCTAGGAAGAGACCACCGACCATTACACTTGATATTCACGTCGTGCATTATGGAACACCAACATTTTTTTTATATTATTGGTATGCAAAGAACTGTTGTATTGTTTCAATTCAAGTACAAAATTCATTGAGAAAACATTGTAGCACTCAAATATCCACCGCTGCATTAACTTTCACATTTAAATCGTATTTTTAAGAGATAAAACCTAATTGGCCTATTAATGTTACTATATTAAGGTTATTAAGACTATTGATGTTATTATATTGTACTGACGCTGTATGACGCAATGGCCTTATTATATATTGACACCGTCTCAGATGAAGCACAGGAAATTAGAATTTATTTTTCAAAAAACAACCCAGTGTCCATGTCAATTGACATCATAAATAAATAGTAAGCATTTTGATAAAAAAATGTCATTCTTATAAAAAGGGATCAAGCCGTCAGTTGCACCCACTTCCAACTTTTTGAAAATGAGCCCAAATAGGATCGGAATGTTAATTATATAATGTGAAATAAATTTTTATAAAATCTCCCGGACTTATTTATTAAGGTCAAGAAACTTACAATGCAATAAAAATTATAGAAAAAATAGAGAAAAAGGTTAAACAAAATTAACAATTACCTTTATTTCATGTAGGGTTATGCGAAAAGAACTAAACTTTATGAAACATTGTACACGACTTTATTTGAAAGTGTCTCATTAAAGAAAAGATTTTATTAACGAAACATTTTATCTTCAATATTTTATTTGTAGAAAGACGCCGAAAAATTTTGAATTTTTGATGTTTTAAAAATCAGGGATTCAACGAAAAAACGCCTCACCCACAGCATTCTCTTAATCGCCTATTACCCCATTCGACTATAAAATTGATAAAAATTTTTGGTGGAAATTTTTTGCAAATTTTGAAAAGGTCTAAGAACTCTCGTGTAAAGTAGGAATGCTTTTCTATATCTAGCAAATGTATTTGTCTAATGTTTCGCTACCAGGCTCCGGCAATAAAAGATTTTCTTCCAAACATTAGCAGTTTTTTCCCACAGCGTAACATAACTTTCTCTAAACTGAACTAGCGAGAAATTAAGAAGAGAAATATTAATATTACCGATAGCAAAAAAAGGTCGTTTCAAAATTAAAGTATTACCAAATTTAAATCTTTGTGAATAGCAGTATTCAATACTTTAACGCTAATAAAGAAGCGAATAACGTCATACATTAATATTACTTAAAATACGGATGGTATTGGAATGTACATTCAAGAAACTCCCCAGACAGAGAGAACAAAGGTCTTACGGTTAAGTGGCTCTCCATGATGTCATACGTCACGCTACCAATCACCACGTTCTTTTCTTTTGAACTCTAGAATCAGCAAACGTGCCCCTGTCAGATCGACCATACAGTACGTGTGAGCTCAGTGGTCCACGAAACGTTTGTTTGTAAAACCACCCCCTCTGCGAGCCCCCGCTGCGCTTCCACGCCCGCCCGTTAGGAGCGCTCGCGCCGGGGGGTGGGGCGAGGGCGCTGGGACGGGGGATAGGCCCGTTCGGATGCGGAAAAACAATTTATTTAGAGAGCTGTCACTTGCGGGGCGTGATGGGTTGCGAGCGCCGGCCGTCGCCCGCCGCCGCAGCTTCCGACGCCGCCGTAAACGCCCCGGAATTGGGCGGAGGGGGGGCGGAGGGGCGGCGGAGGGGCGGCGGAGGGGGGGCGGAGGGGGGCGGAGGGGGGCGGAGGGGGGCGGAGGGGGGCGGAGGGGGGCGGAGGGGGGCGGAGGGGGGCGGAGGGGGGCGGAGGGGGGCGGAGGGGGGCGGAGGGGGGCGGAGGGGGGCGGAGGGGGGCGGAGGGGGGCGGAGGGGGGCGGAGGGGGGCGGAGGGGGGCGGAGGGGGGCGGAGGGGGGCGGAGGGGGGCGGAGGGGGGCGGAGGGGGGCGGAGGGGGGCGGAGGGGGGCGGAGGGGGGCGGAGGGGGGCGGAGGGGGGCGGAGGGGGGCGGAGGGGGGCGGAGGGGGGCGGAGGGGGGCGGAGGGGGGCGGAGGGGGGCGGAGGGGGGCGGAGGGGGGCGGAGGGGGGCGGAGGGGGGCGGAGGGGGGCGGAGGGGGGCGGAGGGGGGCGGAGGGGGGCGGAGGGGGGCGGAGGGGGGCGGAGGGGGGCGGAGGGGGGCGGAGGGGGGCGGAGGGGGGCGGAGGGGGGCGGAGGGGGGCGGAGGGGGGCGGAGGGGGGCGGAGGGGGGCGGAGGGGGGCGGAGGGGGGCGGAGGGGGGCGGAGGGGGGCGGAGGGGGGCGGAGGGGGGCGGAGGGGGGCGGAGGGGGGCGGAGGGGGGCGGAGGGGGGCGGAGGGGGGCGGAGGGGGGCGGAGGGGGGCGGAGGGGGGCGGAGGGGGGCGGAGGGGGGCGGAGGGGGGCGGAGGGGGGGCGGAGGGGGGCGGAGGGGGGCGGAGGGGGGCGGAGGGGGGCGGAGGGGGGCGGAGGGGGGCGGAGGGGGGCGGAGGGGGGGCGGAGGGGGGCGGAGGGGGGCGGAGGGGGGCGGAGGGGGGCGGAGGGGGGCGGAGGGGGGCGGAGGGGGGCGGAGGGGGGCGGAGGGGGGCGGAGGGGGGCGGAGGGGGGCGGAGGGGGGCGGAGGGGGCGGAGGGGGCGGAGGGGGGCGGAGGGGGGGCGGAGGGGGGCGGAGGGGGGCGGAGGGGGGCGGAGGGGGGTAGAATTCGTGCGTCAGCAAGTGGTAACGCGACACCCTACGCTGAGCACCGTTGAATACCTGATACCCCACAATGCAAATGTTAAGGTACTCGTTTATTACATAATTTCACTTCTGTAAAGCACTTTATTTACAAAATTAATTATTTACCATAATAATATTTTTTACCCTTTTATTTTACGTACTAGGTTTCAACCTGCTTAGGATTTAGAGGAATCCTTTTATTTTGGCGTTTTCAGAATATTACTCACTTTCATGGCCCTCTCTACAGATCGTGTGTTGGGGATTTTTACATGTCTTGTTATGACTAAGGGAGTCGGGTGAAGGTGGCGTGTCAAGCGTCAGACTGTCATCCTATTGTCATCATTTTTCAAATTGTTATATGAAATGTTATGTAGGTGTTATTTATTTATGTCATCAGAATAACAGTAATTACAATTTTATTTCATTTTTAAAACAGGTATTATTAATGGTTACGGTAAGGAAAATCACAAAAGATCAAATATAAACAAAATAGTAAATATTATTACGTACATTTTCAGAACCAAGAGCCGGTCTGTAGACAAGGTCTTGTCGAACCCACAACATAAAAAAATGATCATGACAGATCGACCTCGATACGTTAATAGGGCGAAATTGCGAAGTAAATAAATAAAATGTTGAAGAAAGTAGATTGATAATAAAGTAATTGTCGGAAAGTTCAAGGAGAAAAATCCATCAGAGTGCGTGTTAACTGAAAACTCATTTTCGCTTTCTCGCGAAGGTACTTCCTCAGAAGAAAACGTGACGTAATCGTGGTCCGGGGCGAATTTTCGGCTGAATAACTTATTGCCGGACCCTCGCAATGAATCCTTGGAATAATTATTTGATTTTTGATTTTGATTTATTCAGTCAACAAAAAAAACCACTAAAAACTGTATGTGACGTAGAGGGAAAAGATTATCTGCGCACGTTTTCTTGAGTTCCAGAATCCCTCCCCGTCATTTTAACTAACTAATCCAGTTGCTATATATAGAAATAAAATTTTTCTAACACTTACCAGTTGTTGCCAGAGTCCATGTTTTGTGGGCCCTTGTTACTGAAAAATTGATTGGCGACAAAATGTTTGTGACTGAATTCGGGTCTCGGAGAGAGAAAAAATGCTGGTTGAAAAAACTTTTGCAGATTTATATAGTAGTGTAATATAACGGAAAAGTTAAAAATAATGCAAGAAGATATGAGCTATTTTAGCCCCACTTATTTATAGAAAGATTTTTGTGGGTTTCTTCGCAACCGAACCTCTCTCTCGCAAACATAACATTTCTTCTTTCCTTACCCTACCCTGTCGGTTCTTACAGAAGACTTGCAGTGTGCGAATGGCCTTTAGACGCTCGTTAACATGGAACATTCCATGGTTTGCAAGCTGAGCAGATTCCAAGACCATGGGACCTTACTCTGCGTCTGTCCCTGGCGCCAGCAACACCCGCAGGCCCCGATGCCGCGCAAATCACACCGAAGAAGGTAGGGCGGCGGCTGCTGATAAATACTGGGGACACTGCCCCCCCCCCTCCTACTGAGATCAGTATGTCTCCCCCTTGCACTAATTAAAATAATATTTGTGGGTTTCTAGCGTTGTTTTTGAGATGAACGCATCTTTAGCTTTCATACTCCCTCTTGTTCTGTAGAACGATTCTCTTTGGCTGCGGACACTCGCCTTTGTGTCCTAAACGCGGTGATGTTACGGAACATACTGACATGAAATGGCCGCCAAGGAGTGCTCAAATGGCAGCTCAAGTTCGGAAAATGGCGTCTTGTGACGGCCGCCGCCCAGCAGTCTGGAGATAGCGACGTCGTTGCCCGGCGCTACGTATTTATCCATTTCTTAACTTACAATATTACTTTCGCATGACGTACGTCCTGGCCAGTGCTATCTGCTGGTGATCTGATTAACGGATCTCCCCTTTACAAGCATTCAATGCAATAGTGTGCAATCGGCATGGTCGGCATACTCTTTCCGATACGTAGACAAGTGCTCTGTGCTCCGATCTTTGTGTTCAGTTCGCGTCTTTCATTCGTGATGTGCGTTGAGATTGAGAATGGTTTCCAGTTTTGTACAATGCTTGAACCAGTCAATCTTGATAATGATGCGAGGCTGTGCATGTAGAGAATTAAACCACCTCGGCCTAATATAAAAATTACACAATCTGATAGAAATGGCAATCGTTCTTTTGTACGAAAATATCACATGGGTTAGTGACCGTTTTACTTTTATGGAGCATTTCACCTTGTGTTGTCTCTTTGATTGTAAAATGTTCCAACAATAGCAGAAATATTTCCCCCAACAAAAGGTTGATCGCGTTTTACAGTACTATCCGTTCGTGAGCTAGCAAACTGAAAGCTGAATGTGCTATATAAAAGAACTTATTGGATGTGTTTTCTGGGCCCGTTAAACTATTAAATGTAATCTGTTCATTTCTAATGACAACTGTAGAATTGAGCTTTGAAAAGATTAAAGACATTTTTAAGAAATACCATATCGGAAGAGAGATTGAATGCACTTTGTATGTTATCATTAGAAAGAGTTTTGGTTCTAGACTTAGTTAATTTTAGAGAATTAGTAATAGATAAATTTGCAGAATCTAAACAGAAGAGTAAAATTGATTTAAACATCCTGTGTTTTGCCTATCTTCCTGGGAGGTAATTCGATTGTAAATATTACTAATGTGACTTAAACAATCCAAATACATCAATTTCATTTCATCCTGTAACTTTGTGCGCCCTCCCTGTTGTGTAATCCCAGAGCCGCCGCATTTGAGAGGAGGAACTCTTGTTGCAAACCCTGCGCTCCTCGGGTAGGTCAGGAGCGAGAGGAAATGATTTAGTAAGTGTTGCTCACGGTTGGACAGGCCCACTATCTCCCAACATACATTACGCAAAGGGCTTGGATGTGAAGCACATTCTAGAGCTGGCTTGTTCTACAAACATGTGATTCTTGTAGTTTAGAGGAAAATGTTTTCTTCCTTACGGGATTTCCGCATTTCAAAATGTTGTTCCGTATGCCAGAGTAGCATTTCACACTTTAAAAGAATACAGCAGTCTTATCTTTAACTTCACTATCAATTTTTCCTTCCCATTGATAAGAGATAGTTCCTCTTCCTAATCTCATTTTCTTTTATAGTTCATTTTTCCTGCTTCCTTTTTTCTGTTGACGTCCGTTAAGACAAGTTCATTTTCAAGACCACATTTTCCGTGTATACTCAACATTTTGGGCTATTTAATTGCTTTCCAAATATCATTTTTTTGTTCAAACTGTTTTTTTGTATTTAGTGGCATTGTTGGTTTAACGTTAAGCTGGCAAAGCCAATTGACCAAAAATGTTTTCTTTGTATACAAAATATTGCGCTATTTATGGGCGATACAAATTATATAAACATTCATTTTTTTACTCTTACCGTTTTCTGAAAATTAAAAAAACGATTTCTTGAAATCTCGGACAGGATCATAAGCAAGGAGTAAGGTACGACTCGTTGAAAAAATTATCCAGCTAATTTATATTTTCTTGGCACAGAAATTACCAGACATAAACACTACTACAATATTGTTTTGCATTGTTCAACATTTAATATTCCCCCAAATAATTATTATGCATTACACTACTGTAAAAAAACACACATAATTCCTAATAAAAATTAAACTAATCGACAGTATGTACTGACGTTTAGAAACAACCAGAACCGAACAATATTCTAATAAACTACACCAACAATGATTTTGGTGCTCGTGCACCCCGTCGAAAAACCAAATACCCTTCCAAGCAAAACTATCCGTGAAAATTAAAATATCTTTACCGAATATCAGCCACAATACATTACACGACACAACAGTATTGATTTTAATTTTTTGACTTTCCGTAATAACTATAAATGAAATTCATTCCGCTAAGTATCGAAATACACGCGGATGGAGGAACATAAATCGTAAACTACTCAACAATTCGCATTGTCCTTTCCCAACAAATAGAACCGAAATATACATTTAGATTTTTATTTAGAAATTTATATTTGGAAAACAAGTAAATAGCCCAAAATTCTTTGTATAGGGAAAACGTGGCTTTTGCAAATGACTTTGCCAGCTTAACGGCAGTTCACTATTTGTTTGTAGACACATGTAGTTTCCGAAAAAAGTTTTAGAATATATTTACTAAAGTGAATATTTGTTTCATTTTTAATGATTAGAGCTTCATTATTGTTTCGTTTGTTAATGATCAGTATGTAGCATAAATGGAATAAACTATTTTCAAGGGAAATAGAATTTTAAAGTAATAGTAGTTGGATTTCTCTTTTTATTGTTAATATTATTGTTATTATTGTTTTTATTAATAATGTTAAATAGTACATTTACTACAATATTCCTTCGTATATTTAGTTTCATTTACACAGTTTAGATAGATTTTGAAAAAACAACTTCATCAATACAGCATGTGTTATTTGATGAATAATTATACATACTAATGAGTTATAGTATCCAGTGTTATAGTAGATAAGAAGTTCGCGGTGTGGCAAGATTTCGAAATTAAAATGTGTAGCACATTTTGCAACCTCTACCAGACAATCGACATAGTGGTACGCAAGTATAAATTGCGAAAGTCAGTCTAGAAATCACGAAAGAAACGTTGGTCGCATGTAAAGTGTGGATGACGTAGAGAGAGCAGAGCAGAATTTGTGGCCCCGGGCCAGCATTGTTTCTGCGGCGAGTTGAGAAAAATTTAGACATTTTCGACTAAGTTTGTGTTATTAACAACTCAATTTCAGTAAACGTTATTGTTCTATTAATGATTTAAGGAGAGTACATACGTGAGAAAGTTGCAGAGTTACATAACAAAATATTTAGTGTAAATATTTCTATTAATAGAAAAATTGCAACTCAATTGAATACACACTTTCCTGGGAATAGAACTACTTTTACAATGACGCAGAAAATAGTATTTCTGTGTTTTTGCTGTCAGTAGGAAACCTACTGAAACCATTCCAAGCAGTGACAACTGTCTTGCCGGGCAAATTGTCGCACAATGATTTCGAAAATTTGCGACGTCATTTTTTAGTGGCGTTTATATCACAAAATACATGAATGCGTCTTTGAAGAATCGAAGATGCGCCTTTGAAGATCGAATTTTTCTGAAGAACGATGTTATTGACAACGTATCGCTGATATCCTTGTCCTTTCGATTGATTGAGTTTGAGTATCATCAATGCTTATGCGGTTGAGTGTCTTAAATGCTTGTGCGGTTGAGTGTCTTAAATGCTTGTGCGGTTGAGTATCTTAAATGCTTGTGCGGTTGAGTATCTTAAATGCTTGTGCGGTTGAGTGTCTTAAATGCTTGTGCGGTTGAGTGTCTTAAATGCTTGTGCGGTTGAGTGTCTTAAATGCTTGTATCACCCGAGGGCTTCGTCTGGACGTTTCTTGAACAAGAAAATCGACCAATGTGGACACGGTCGCTACACTACCCTACCCTGGATTTTATACTCTTGTGCTGTTACTTATTAATCAAAATACACACTACGCGTGTCAAAAAGTAATGTACCATCTAAATACCTAAGTTAGTTCATTATCCTTAAAAATTAAAAAATGGTATCAAAAATCTAATAAAAACAAGCCCCCACGCCTTGAATCGTTCTGTGAAATTTCATCTATATTGAGAATGTGCTCAAAATGGAATTTTTTATTGACTGATACTGCGTAAAAACATACATTAAATATTTTATCTATATATGCTAAATTTATATACTCTCTCTAAATAAATAAATAAATATAACCTAATGGGATGACACATCTGAATACTCGATGTAAACTTGTATTTACCACAGGGTAGCAGAATCTTTCGGGTGTGAGAAAGGAAACCCAATACACAGAATTCAAAATAAACGTGGGGCGTATATTCTCTCAATCACTGGATACAATACACACAAATCAAAAAAAGAATAACACACATATTGACTCGATTTGAAGTATGAATCTCATTTCGTATCTCTAATCTTTAGCAAATTACCAACTTTCTTTTGAAACACTTAGAATTTCTTTGAATTTTTTTAGCAGCTTTCTTTAAAAGATAAACTGAAAAAACTCTCCTAACGTGCACAGTTAGTACCTGGTTCCTGGATCGCACTCTCACATTTAATAAACACTTATTAAATCTCGCAGCCAAATTAAGATCGCGAAATTGCATTCTTCAAAAAATCGCTGGAACAACGTGGGGATCCTGTGCGACAACACTGCGGACATCTGCGCTGAGCTTGGTGTACTCCACAGCGGAATACTGCTCAACAGCATGGATGGGAAGCGTACACGTAAAAAGGATTGATACAGTCCTAAACGCTACGATGCGGATCATCTCTGGAACACTGAAATCCACCCCTCTCTACTGGTTACCAGTCCTGAGCAATATTATCCCTCCTAGTATCCGTCGACAAAATAACCTACTCCGAGAGTTCAAAAAGATTTCCTCAAATCAGTCTCTTCCTGTCCATGAGGTAATTATGCCTGTACATCGCAGACTCAAGTCCAGATCCCCTCCTCTTGTTACCGCTAAACGGCTCCTTGAGGAGGCGTATGATGGCATCGCTGCATGGAAGAGAGGATGGATCGATAGTGCCCCAACTGCATGGCACCCCCTACTGGACCCCAATTCACCGCCTCCCGGTTTCCAACTGCCGAGGAAGCTCTGGGTTACTCTCAACAGAGTCCGCACGGGGCATGGACGATGCGGAGCTAACCTTACCAAGTGGGGTTTCAGTACCAATCCTGCCTGTGACTGCGGTGCCTCTCTACAAACTACTGAACACATTACTTTCGATTGTCCCAGCCGTGCCTTTGGTGGTACCAGGGAAGACTTTCTAAGAGCAACTCCCGAAGCGGTGCTCTGGTTGGAGCAGCTCGATGTCCGGCTGTAAACCTGTGTAGTGACGTTCCAAAAGTGCAGACAAATTTTAGATTCTAGACTTGAACTTTTGTTACAAAAGTGCAGTATTTGTTGTTTCATTGTTCTTTGTTTATATTGTTTTGTTCATATTTAAATGTGTATTTCATGTTGTAATTTTTGTCGAAGTAAATGCGATCTCACAAGTGAATGCCATAAGAAAATAAATAATAAATAATAAATAGTACCTGGTTGGGTAAAAATGCAAATAAAACTGCAATGCATTCAAGTTTCGTCGAGATTCTCACACAGAGTACTCATTCAAGTTCAATTAAATCATTCAGTAATACACATTTTACTTCCGCGTGAATGAACGTCTTAGCAAAGCAATAATTAAACACATTTTTACTATTTACAAAATTTAGAAATTTCAAGGGAGTTTTTCTCCAAAGTTAAAGAAAATGTGTTATAAAATTTGGAAGGATTTTGTTTAATTCCGTGAGCACATAGTTTGCTCGTAGTCTCATTCAAATACCTAAATTACATTACTTTCTCCCTGAACATCTCGTCAAATTATTTATTCAATTCATAAAATCCACAAGCTCGATCACTACTCATAACAATTGCGCACTTGAACGAACTGAGAGCGTAGGCTTCCGCAGCCGGAGTCAGTATTTAATAGGCGGTTCGGGTGACGCCGCGTCCATGGCAAAGGTGCCGACGTTCCGGTCGCCATTCTGCGACCTTCCTCAGGGCATTACGCCCTCAGAATGGCAATCCAAACATCGGCATCTTCGCCATGGACGTGGCATCATCCGGACAGTCTATTAAATATTAGAACGATACAAAAAAGAACTACCGTCGCAAATACAGCTCTTTTACCTTGTGCTGGTTCTCGCTCGCTCCTGGCCTTGTCGGACACCGTCGCCGAGCCCCGCGCCAAAACCTCTCTCCTCGCGCCGGGTATTTGCGCCGCCGCGCCGCCTCTGTCCACTTCGCCGGGCACCGTCTCCACGCTCGCCGCGACCACCAGATCCAATCCAAATATCATCTTCCAGTTTCGCCCTTCTTGCTCCCACTTCTGGCACCGGGTTCTACTCCTACGCACGCCAGGGCTTCTCCTCCCCGGTCCTCCGCGCGTCGAACGCCGACGTACCCACACTCCTCGCACGTATAAAACAACTACCGGCGTTGGTGACTCTTGGCGTCGCTTTCGGCACACAATTAATTCACAAACTCTGATGACTAATTAATAGCTCTCACCACCTTTCAGATTGCATACATTACTCTCACAATTCCATAACAGCTTTATCCACCAAAGTTTGTCCAGATTTCACCACTGATTTCTTCAACTCGCAACTTCTCCCCACTATTTCACGTGAAAATTACAATGGCTGATTTAACGCTAATTTCACGTCGCCACACTACGCAAATTCTACTTCGAACGTACTATCAAAATCTCGTTCCTGATAACTGTATGTCTGCAAAATTACCACTGACCCCGCCGGCGACTGAATCAAGAAGAAGCTCGGGTCAGCTGTCCGCCGTATTCTTCCCTTCCTTGAAGGGTGGCAGCGCGTCACACCCCTTTGGGACTGACCCCTCGCGTTGGCCATGGCTGGCAAGTGCCGCTCTGAGTTGCGGTCAACAAATACTAGAGTGCGAACTCCGCGCTGACCACAGTGACATGCGATCCCCTGCGAGGGTGTAAATAGATTGAAAAATATATGTCTAATTATTAAGCACTGTGGTACTGTAATAGTCTACAAACATAAATAAAAGTATTTGTTTATATTACTGCAACAACAGCAGTCGTCGTTATCGCCTTTTGTTATCAGTGCAGCGTTACAATCAATAATGACAACTGAACTATTCGTTTTTACATTCAACACAATTAACGAACGCAATATACAATCAAATAGCAAAGTGATATAGCAATATAAATATAATAAACAATAATAATAAAATGAAATATAAAATAATAAACAAATTCTAACTTGCGTAGCATCCAACTGCGTGAATCGGGAGCGGGCGACTGAATGCTAGCAATCTTTATTTCATATTTATTTCAAATAGGTTTTAAATAATTTCTAAAATATTAATTTTTAAACGTATAACAAAATCTCATATGTAAAAAACAAACATAGAAATGTGCAATAATATATACATTCTAACTTACGGAGCATCCAAACACCTCGAAAATTGGTATTACGAAGCGCAGGATTTTCAGAGCAGGAGACTAAGTTTGAAGCCCAGTTACTCCTAATTTGAATTTTTTCAGTATTCGAAAAATCAGGATTGTCAACCAACATGAGATCTGCGCCATTCTCTTAAACGTCCTTTAGACTATCCGAAAACAAAACTTAATAAAATCGATGGCGCCATTTTTTTAAATTGTGAAAATGTACCAGGGGCTTCATGTAAAGTATCCGCCCCCCCCCGCCAAATTAAAATATCGGTTTGAAATTCAAAGGACCTTTACATCAGCCAGATAGACAGGGAAATATCAATTTTGCCGAAACTAGTTTTAGGTTTAGCCGCTAGCATTGTTCTCCAGAAAGAATGATAGAAGTTTTGTCGTCAATCGATTTTCGGTATCAAAGAACCACAAAACATGGCCACCACCACGTGTTAGAATGTTTTTCCTACATTTAGCAACTATATTTATCTACTTTTTCGTTCCAGGGCCCTGTAATGAGAGTTTTTTCTGCCAAACTTTCGCCGTTGTTGCGCGCACCATTTCATAACTTTCTCTCCTTAAAAGGTTGCTTCTTAATCGCGAGAAAGCAAAAACTAAGATTGGTATGCATCACAAGCCTTGGTGAAAGTGAAATAATATGCCTCTAGTGATTATGCCAAAAAATAATTTGAACGTATTTTAATGAAGAAAGAAAGCACATTTATCGTGAAAAATAATTATTTCATTTGTGTCACTTTTTGGCACAGTACTTTTAGTAATGTTATGAAAATGATAACTAATTGGGGTTTTTTGGTTATTTAAGGTCGCATCAACTTCTAGGTCATTAGCGTCCACTATGTAAAGGTAAGGTACCGCTTGTAAGGTATGGTAACTGTGAGGATGACACAATATGATGATGATAGGGGGTGAAAGGACGAACACAATACAACCATGCCCGAAGCGAGACTCGAACCTTCGGTACGAGATCGCTACGGCACTACTGCCTTAGCGATCTAGGTCACCAGATCGGCACTAATTGGCTTGAAGTTATCATTTTAAACGTTTCTATAGATGTTACTGCAGATTGCGCGAATTCCACGTTTGGATTTAGGAGAGGAAAATAAGTGTTTGCCATCAGAAACCCAAATAAACAACAAGAAGAGATTAAAATAATTCCTGCGATCGCACGCATGGCGCGCTCGCCTTGTTCCTCGCCGCAGCGGCCGGACGGCGCGCGTCTGGGGGGGGGGGGGGGGGCTCGCTCCCCGAGGCGCCTGCGCGGCGCATTCAAATGCGCAGCGAGTGGAGCGCAGCCGGGCGGGGCGGGGGCGGGGACGATGCGGGGGGCGGGACTGGGCGGGGGCGGGGGCGGGGCGGGGAGGGGCGGGGGGCGGGGGCGGGGCGGGGGCGGGGCGGGGCGGGGGGCGGGGCGGGGCGGGGCGTGGGGCGGGGCGGGGCGTGGGCAGGGCGGGGCGGGGCGTGGGGGCGGGGCGTGGGGCGGGGCGTGGGGGCGGGGTGTGGGGCGGGGCGGGGCGGGGAGGGGCGGGGGCGGGGCGGGGCGGGGGCGGGGGCGGGGCGGGGCGGGGCGGGGCGGCGCCAAATTGAGTTTTTCTGCCTGGAGGGATGAACCGTCTCTGGCGCCTCGCGCTCGTCTTATGAGCTATGTGCATATCGACAAGGCAAGTGCTCCCTCGGCGTTACGCCCGCCCGCGCCGCCGCGGCTCTTTTGTTTCAGAGACCTACACCAAATGGGCGAATATACTCGCAAACAGCTATCAGTCCGCGGAAAAGGGATAATATTGTCTACGATCTGTTTCAACGAAATGTTTCGTTTCAATTTCAATTTACCTATTAAAATAGCAAATTGAATTTGGTTATCTTCTGAATTTGCTGACAGTATTTAACAATTTAATATTTTACCCCAATTTTTACAAAAAGTAGTTTTTGATATTCTAAACTTTTCTGATATTTGTAAAAAAAAAATATTGAATCAGAGCATGCGATTATGTTATAAGTATTGTGTGAAGAATTTCCTAAGAAAGTCTGAAATGTTAGTGTAAAAATATTGTTGTCTTAACACAAGCCAGTATCGGCATTTTCATAAAATGTTCCATCTCATAATAGAATGTACAACGCATCTGCAGACAACTTTTAAAAAAGGATCTAACAATTAACTAATCTGAAAAATGGATTGTACTCTAGCGGTAATAATTTTAAACATTTGATATACATTTATAAGTCATGTTATACGTGATTTTCTTTCGAAACACAATTATCAAACTTGATATATCAATAAATGGTGTATGTAGAACTTTTTGAGAGAATAGCCACAGGGCCAGTTAAGAGGTGAACGCATTTGTAGAGCTTCATTTAGAACATTGGTATTTTTCTGCAAGACATCCCAGTTCTATTCTGAAACAGAAAAATGATCCGAGATTCGCCAGACGAATTGAATATGTTTTCTTACCGTAAGGTCTCCGGTGAGGAGGAAGCGCGCGGCTGTCGAGTGAGGTGAGAATGGAAGTCGTTTTACATGGCTGGGCGACCGGCTCGTCTCCTTCCCCGCCCCATGCATTTCCATACTGTTTTATATCTATTTCGCCGGGGGAGATAGCGCCCACGTCTCGATTTTCCATTCACTTTCTTTTTGCCGCGTTTTTCTGGCATGCCTTCGCTGTGCCGGGAGGGCACTGCAGCCCTCAACGTGTTTTTTATTTCCGCTGCCGGGGCTTGGCTGCCGTAGCGCTATCTTTCGTATCTCCGTTTCGCCGCCCTTCGCCGGCACTCCGCCTTGACGCGCCACCGGCGCAGAGTCACCGACGCGACGGCGCCGACCGCTTTCCCCCTTTCGCCTTGAGCTCTCCCTAGCCCAGGTGCTCTAGACGGATATTCCCTCCGGGTTTCTTCAATGAAATTAGATGGTAACGCAGGTGTTACATGTGGGAGATGAAACGAACTCTCCATGAACGTCTTTATAAAACGAATAAAGGACAGAGACTTTCTGGATGACAAGGGGCACTCCGAATTGCTCCAAATTTTCACTACTAATGTTCAAAATATTAAAAAAGAGTATCATGTTTCTACGAAGTTCTACAGAAGAAAGTATAAAGTAATTGTTTTATTTCACTTGTAAGTGGTCTTTAATAAGAGAAGAATAGGGAAGTGAAACCCTTGCCATAACACACTTGTACAAGGAAGTGGAGATAATACAGACTTTGTAAGGACATGGAATAACTCAGCTGTTTTTAATTCCTCTTAGACGTAGTATATATTTAGTTCAGGGAAACGTATATAAAGCTGCAAAAATGGATGTCAAGATTATAATGAAAATGGACGTCATGACGCAGAAAATGCCCGTGTATTTAAATACCGGTTCGTCTGTCAGAAAAAACTATCGCATAAACCGTTCAAATGATTTCCACCAAAATGGAAATTCCCCAATTAGTCTGGCTGTTGTCCACGTCCTTTGATTTTGCTACAAATATTTTAATTTTTGGGAGTATTTTACATCATTACTATTCAATTATTTCAATAATTATGTTTACTCTCTCGCTACGGAGTAGAGGGAGTAGGGAATAACAATTTAAAAGAAAATCGGCAAAATGGTTTAGCCTCTAGCGTTATACGCAGACGGACGGACACATAGACGGACAAACATACATTTCAAGAAACCACCAAACATGGATTATGGCTTCTAAAGTATCTGATTTTCTAAATTTAGCAATTGCATTTAACCATTTTTTCGTTACCAGGGCTCTGTAAAAAGAGGTTTTCTGCCAAAAGTTCGCCAGTTTTTCACGCAGCAATACATAATTTTCTCTCTCCGTAGCGAGAAAGTAAAATGTATTACGTGCATGGCACACATCGTTTCTCTACCAAGCCGTCACATGAAGGAAGCGTGCCGACAGGCGATAATTGTTTAGTTTTCGGTTTTTACCGCCATTTCGTGATTTCAGTAATTCAAATAAAGATTTAAATAAAATCAGTATCTTGGAATCAAATGGTACGGATAGTCATATCGAAAATGTTAAATAAAACGTACTTTAATAACCCCCCGAGAGACAAAAATCTCAATCGAGAAGAAATAACATAGAAACTGATATTAAAATTAATTTTGTGAGTAATTGCCCACAACTCATTTCTGAATGGTGACCTTTGTGCTGGAATGCTTGTTGACAAATGCGAATGCGTAGAGGAAATAGAAAAACTTTAAGTCGTGAAAATTATTCATTGTGTTTGATGAACTGCTGACGTCTTTCTATCACAATCTTCTTTCACAATATCACGTACACGCGTAATTGAATGAATGCAGTATTAAAAAATACTTTTCATTTCTTCCGCATTTGATTAACTTCGTGATTCATTCTGAAATGTAACTCTTTTCTCGTCCTTGTATATTTGAAGTGTTGTAGGCAACCAAATGTACCAATCTAAAACATACTACGTCACTATACGTCATAAAGGATAGACAATGGAAGTCCGGTGTGGAAACATGTGGTCAAGAGAAGGATATGGCCAAGGTTTCACTGACAAGGCAGTAACCGGATAAGTACTGACAATGAGTCTTGGGAGAAGATAATTTTTTCTATACTTAGTTTGATGGTGGTGAAACGATATAATTCTTTTTAACTAAACACACAGCAAAACTAGTACGCTAGGGCAAGTGTTGACCCTTTCTAAATTGATGTGACCTTGTTACTATCATTTTAAAACCACAATTCTTGCATGGTCAAGATACACTTTAATGTGATAAATCGTTTAATGAAAAATGCTCCGTAAAATCAGAAACATTAAAAATATTAATGAATTATACACCTAAACTGAGTGAATTATCATAAGTTTCAAGTGCTTTTGCTTAAGAAATACATTGTAAAACAAATGTGAAATTGGAGACATTTTAATGTTTAACAATTCATTGGTGTGACAAATTTAATTTATGTCAAAAGAATGGAATTTGTGAAACAGAAAAAAGGTTAAACTCTTTCTATTTCAATGTTCAGTGCATTGGCTGCACTGTCTGGGCTATGGTCATTAGAATTGCCAGTACAGTGAACGTTTTACCCCTGGAGGTGGCGGTGTTCCCACCTCCGCTGAAACGAGAGATCCGGCGCCGACGTACACATTGAGTCGCTCGCTGATCGTTTGTTGTTTCTTCTTTCTGTTCAAAAAGACACGTTTATTATATTAATGTACTTCTGTGATTGTTTATCACAATGCGTTTTTCCATATTCATTTCAGAATCAATTAATAAGCAACCTATGGCATCGACGATTAGGGCATACAAATCTTAAATATTTGTTGAAATGAATACAGATAATATGGTAAGAAAATTAGAGGGTACTGAAATTACTGATATGGAAAGTGATATCTTGTGTGAATCGTGTATACAAGGTAAATTTGCAAGATTGTCTTTCAAAGAAATACAGCAAAAAGAGGCTTACAATAATGTTAGTGTCAGTATATATAGATTTATGTAGATCAATACTGAAAAAATCATTCGGAAGGAGCAGTTAAATGTTAATTGTTTGTTCGTGAATTCAGAATGGAAGCTATTTTGATCATTTTTTTAAATACAGAAAAATGAATGCGCTATTAAAATTTAAAAAATGGTAGGGAGAAGGGAAAATGAAACACCTCGACGAGTGTGTTGTGCTAATTGTGAAGATGATTATTTATTTATGAATAAATCGTTGATAATAGAATATTATAAAAGTAAAGGAATAACGTGTGAAAAAATTCTACACATTTATCTCAAAGTTGTAGAATCGACCAAAAGAGCGAATGGGACATTTATTAAAATGTTCAGAACAGTGTCAATAGATTCAAAATTCAGAAGTGTTATTTTACCGGAAGCAGCTTCAACGACAACCTACATAGGGTAGATCACACAGTGATAGGCACTTTAAGGGCAGCCAATATGTTTTATATAAAGTATAATTTTTATCCTAACAACAGAAAATTCATAGTTGGCAAATTAATTACTACATATATGTACATTTATGAAGATAGTATGTTAAATAGACCATTATGATGACCATTATACTTCACATTAAAAAATATGAAACGAAAATAAGACAGGAAATTTAGTGATGGGCACTCGTGGGCACTTTGTAATGTAGTGAGGGCATTCAGAAAAAAGATAGTAAAAAGCCCAACGAAGACAAATATCATTATTGAATACAATTGGATTGTTCCTTTTGGTTTATTAAGATTCAGTCATTTAATAAGTTTAAACATTTTATACAAAAAATTATTTTTGTCGCCTGAATCACTGTCCTTCGAAAGAAACTTCTGAGGAAATGCATGACTTGTAAAACACTCTTTGACAGAATTGGCAGAACACACCATAGTTTGTAAAATTAAATTCCACACTGGAATCGGCCCTGAAGAAAATACTTCAGTGGACTCCTGCAGGAAATAGACTTGCTGCTTGTTTCCATCTGACAACTGCCTGTAGAAATGCTCAGCTGTCCGTATTTCTGTCACCTCCTATAATCGTGCTTAAACTTTGAATGTATGAATATGCCATTCTTCCTGTAGAATTGACTTTGGTTTTCCTGAGGTTTGCCCGTTTTCTTGTTTCCTCTACATGTTGTCTTTTCTGTTTAGTGATATTGAACTTTACGATATATATAACTTAAAGACATACACTTTCTTCTCTAACAATGTCACAGATTTTTTCAAATGTCAATGATTTGTTCTTGTGTTGTGGATACAATGTTTTCATTATCCACATTTGATGCGATGACATTGCAGTACTTTCTTCCTAGATATTGCGTGAAATGAATCCTCTTAAGAGCTCAAGGAAACAAGGCCAAAGCTCTAGAACTACACTATGTGATCAAAAGTATCAGAGAGAGTTTAACGAAAATGAGACTTGCGCCATTCTTTTAAGCGTCCCTTCTTCTTTTTGTGGCACAATTTAAAGAAAAAGTTAGGAACGGTTTTTAAGAAATTACATTTTTGGAAATTGCATAAAATTCAAGCATAAATTATGCAAAAATACTAGTTTTTTAAAATAATTCTTCATGAGATTTTTAAAGAGCTCATATTTTACAAATGATTTTGACACGAAACAATATATCTTAAATATTGTAGTTTTTAAATATTAACTTTTTTCGATATCCAAAAAAAACGGAGCGATAGCCGAAAATGGAACTAACACCGTTCCTTATTCCTAGGGGGCGGATTTTAACGAAATGTCATGCCGTTTAGTATTCAAATTTTATATTCAAATTTATGGCAAAACGAAATCACCTATTTTTTATGTTATTTTTTTGAAAACTACTCATATTTTTCGAAAAATTGAACATGACAGTATTTCAAGATTTGTTTTTTTAGGAACAGATTTTTTTAAGGAGCACAATATCTATTTTCAATATTATACTTCTAGGAAAGTGGCCGAAAAAAATTGATTTTTTTCGCAATTTCTTGGAGAACCAGATTTCAACGAAAATTGGTCTCGAACCAATCTCTTAAACGTTCTTTTCGCCATCCGACAACAAAATTTAAGAAAAAATCGGTGCTACTTTTTGAAAATTGTAAAATGTTTGAAGGGCTTCAAGTAAAATACCCCTCAAAATTAAAATATCGATTTTAATTTCTACTGGCCGCTACAGATCGATTGTGGAATATCACATTAGAGAAAATCGGATGAACGATTTAAGCACTAGCGTTTAAGCGCTAACCACAAGCGGACTGGCAGACAGCAAGGCAGACGTTCTACCATCAATCGACTTTTCCATATCAAGGACCCACAAAAAAAAGATTCTAACTACACAATGTGTTAGAGGAATATATATATATATATATATATATATATATATATATATATATATATATATATACATACACAAGGGACACAATACTTCGACACTTATTTTCCTCAGCAGTAGTGAAGTTTTTCAATTCTACTTATACCATTCTGTGAATATGTACTTCTGCAACTAAGTGAAAGGTGCCAAATTTTGTCAGCTGCAATGATACTTTCCACACTCCTAATGTGGTCTCGTTCAAGAAAAAAATGACCATCCAAAAACAGAAATAATTTATAGTAAAAAA
Source organism: Gryllus longicercus (assembly GCA_038098605.1). Taxonomy (NCBI): domain Eukaryota; kingdom Metazoa; phylum Arthropoda; class Insecta; order Orthoptera; family Gryllidae; genus Gryllus; species Gryllus longicercus. The sequence goes on from JAZDUA010000654.1 coordinate 683,819, forward strand.
ATTACAATATTGTTTACAAGAATTGCACTAATAATAATATAACAAAACAGCTTGAATATCAAATGATATTTGTTCTTCGATCTATGAGTAAATGTACTCATACCCTATGTACGAGAATAAAGGCATTTGACCACTCTCGTATTTAGAAGGAAGTTTGCGCCCCGCCGCGTCCATTGCTGGCGGCGCTCTGAGCACCGGGGTGGCTGCAACGGGAAACGACGGGCAAAGCTGGGGCGGGGAGCAGCGCGACTCCGAACAAAGATAACACGGCCCCTCCCACCCTGCCCCTCCCCCTCCCCCTCCGTCGGCCTTCGCTTCTGCGCTCACTTCGCTGCGAGCCAACCTCGGACACCGCCATTACTATCGCTATGCGAACGCAAATACCTGCTTCCACAACCCACAGCGCCTCGCTCCCTTTTCAAAAGCGCGCACCTACTTTCACCTCCGGATTCTGTAACTTCAAGCTTCCTCCGCCACCCCGACAGAGCTGCTGCTGTCGTATTACGTTCGCAGCAATCGGCACTGTTGCGAATATCTGCACCCAACCCACCGCCGCTGCCTTATCTCCTCCCGCGGCCACTTCCTAATCCCCCACCATATCCGGTAGCCCCACACGGGGGTGGGGCCTCCACGCTCTTGTTACCGCCGCAAACCCAAATTACACTGCAGCAGCCGTCTATGCCGCCCCCTCCCATCTACCTCTCCTGCTAGGCTCGACCCGCCCTCTTCACCGCCCTGCCGCCGTCGCCGCCATCTCCTGCCCGTCGCCACCACTACTGCCCCCTTTGCCAACCGCCAACCGCCACCGCTACAGTCACCCCAGACTCAGCCGCAGCCGCCATTGCTACCGCCCCCGCCCCCGTCACCGCCCCCGTCACCGCCTCCGCCACCGCCTCCGCCACCGCCTCCGCCGCCGCCACCGCCCACGCCCCCGCCCCCGCCTACGCCCCCACCACTACTCCCACATACGCCCCCGCCCCGCCTACGTCACCGCCACCGCCACCGCCATCATCATCGTCACCGTCACCGCCTCCGCCACCGCCACCGCCACCGCCACCCCTCCGGCTCCGCCTTCGCCTCCGCCCCCACCACCGCCTCCGCCACCGCCAACACCTCCACCACCGCCACCGCCACCACCAACGCCTCTACCATGGCCCCACCTCCACCACCGCCCCCGCCCCCGCCACAGCTGCTGACGCCGCGGTAACGACGCCGTTTGGTCGCGGGCGTCTCAGGTAACGAGCGGTGGAGCGGCGGCAGACACCGAAATGTACTTGTTTTTATTAGCGCAACCTCGGCCATTTCCGCGCGCAGCTCAACGGCGGCCTGGGCGAAGGGGGGGTGAGGGGAGGCGCAGGCGGCGAGCGCTGCGCGTGACAGCGAGCTCAGCCAACTAGCGGCCGCTCCGAGGGGCGTGTTGAAAGGTGTAAATGGTGAGGATATAAAGGCGAGAGCGCGCGAGGGTGGGAGAGGTGCTCGAAGTGTCAACGGAGGTCCGGCGAACACGCGTTTGCAGAGGCGCGGCTGAGATTATGTGCGTCAATGAAGGAAACATGGACACTCAGATTCTATTTTTAAAATGACATGAATAAGAAAGGAGAGGATAGATTGTGTTAGAGGAAAAAAATGAAAGTTAACCCTCGGAAGAATGTAGTACAAATAGTTCCGTGTGCAACCAAAAGACAGCCTACAACTGAAATTTGCATATTTAGGATTAGAAAATATACTGGAATTAACAAATTGAATCATCAATTATTATACATGTTAACGTATTTAAACAAAACATCAATTTTCAAGATATACAATTCAAAATGAAAAAAACAATATTAGTATGTAAAGTTAATGAAAACCCTGTTACATGTTTATATCCAATAAATGCCGGGGTATCTTCATATCTATAAAGTATTTGAGCAACTTCTCGAGTGTGCAGATGTGTGGTACCGTCACTCACGGTTAGACTACTTCCCGCGCACCAATCGAGACGTATGAGGTGTCTTTCGACGCGTCTCGGTCACCTGATAGGGAACTGATAATTTCTTTTCGGATCCGAACTTAAGATTCTACGAAATATCCCAAAACGGAGTTCTACGTGTTTTGGCGCTGCTATCTTGGTGAACATATTGGTGGGAATTATACCAATGCAACCAAAATAGATGAATGTAGGTGGCGTTGATTAAACTCTAGTACCTAAAGGCACTTTTGCTCAATGAGAGTAAAGAAAGATGTAGAGAAACGAACAGAAAGACGTAGAGAAAGACAAACAAGAAGACTAAGAGAAATACTAGAGAAAGACTAAGAGAAATACAAGAGAAAGACTAAGAGAAATACTAGAGAAAGACTAAGAGAAATACTAGAGAAAGACTAAGAGAAATACTAGAGAAAGACTAAGAGAAATACTAGAGAAAGACTAAGAGAAATACTAGAGAAAGACTAAGAGAAATACTAGAGAAAGACTAAGAGAAAGATGAAGAGAAAGACGAAGAGGAAACGTAGAGGAATACGGAGAGGAAGACGGAGAGAAAGTGCGATGAAGGAGACCAAGAGGAAGACACAGAAGACAACGCGCAAAAAGACATTGAAGTATTAGAAGACAAAGAATACGAGATTACAATTAAAAAAAATTCCTTTCGCGGAAAATGAAGGGGAGGGCTTATCGAGTTGCCCGAATCTCGATTTTGGTCACAGTGTGGCTCAACTTCCAGCTGCAAAACCATCGTAACTATCAACAAAACATTCTAGATAGTAACAAAGTCCACTTCTCTAAGTCAATGAATTGTACATCATAGTTGATAAAATTAAACATATGTACAACATACTCTTATGGTTGTTACTGATTCGTGATGCGTCAACTATTGAAGTCATTAGTCCCGTAACTGTAGCGCATGTTTGACCTCGATAGGTGACGTTGATTTTCCTCCTCTGGCGTCGACCTATCATATGCTTGCGGGATTCCCCTAACCAAGTATCTCGCAGGCAGCGCCCCAGCCGGGACAAGCTCCAAGTTCCGACCGGGCTCCCGCCATGTGTGGTAGCGTTGTGCATGTTAGTGTGTGCTTAAGTAGGATTGGACAAGGAAGTAGGAAAGATCCGCGCATTCCGTTTTCCGTTTGTTAGGGTACAGCTCCAGCATTCGTCTAGTGTTGGTCGGAGAAATCACGGAAAACTAGAGATCAGAGCAGCCGGCGTGTAGAATTCTCCCGCAAAGGGCGACTGAATTCGCATATTCTAATGAAACGAAGAAATTATCATGATTATCAACACAGTAGAGTGTGTAAGCTGCTTAACATAATAATTGGAGAAAAACAAGTAGAAAACAGTAAACATTTAGTGAAATTCTTCAATAAATAAAATATTTTGCAGAATATTTATATTTGCAATTGCTCAGAAACATATTTTTTAATCTCAGTACGTCAGAAATAAATTGTAAGTGCCCTGTCATTTAATTTGTGTTTGATTTATTAACAGAAACTAGTTGAACCCTTGCGAACATGCCGCACTTAGTAAATCATTGTTTTGAACGTGACAATAGTTTCGTACTAGAATCCAATTTTGAACGGACAGGATTTGAACCATGCGTTATTCATATTCCTACGCTCATATGCTAGGATTAGAGTTTGAATATTCCAAAGAATATGCTTAGATCTGTTCATTAAATTGCTCACGATATCAGAAAGTGAATTTACTTTAACAGATTTAGAGATTATCCCTAGTTTTGATCATCCGTACAAAAGAGTTGGGTATCCGGAAGTTTATAACCTCCTAAAACGTAGTATCTTCATAGTTCATTCTACGTAATACGTCTTCAGAAACATGGAGCTCAAAAACCGTTTGAAAAATGTAGGCCCCACCGTTTGCACCGAATGCACGTGAATGACGCGTGCCGCAGCGTTGTGTTCGCCCTGGATTGTATTTGCGCCTGCTGGTTTATTTGATTCACAATCTACACAAGTCTTTATTTCACCTTTACGTCTGATGATTCCTGGAGGTGATTCCGTAGCACCTTTTCGGGATTTTATGTCAGTGGTGTTTGATAATTGTACAAAACAGACTGCCATCTTCCCTTACAATATTACTTACTGAAAAGATTAATAATAGTAATAAATTAATAATAGTAGTAACAATAATTATAATGAAAATAATAATAATAGTAATAATGTGTATCAATGTTTGTGTGTCTATCAATTTCGTCATCTTCATCATCATTATCATTTTACCATATCCCTTAAGGCTTACAACCTAGGGCTGTGAAAATGGAATCAGCATTAAACGCTGATCCCCTGAATAAATAAGTAACGTGCACCAACCCTGATAATCATATCTGAGCCCGAGTGGGATGCGCGTATCGCGTGGCCCCATGATGGCCGCTTACGAAATAATAATAATAATAGTAATAATAATAGTAATAATAATAGTAATAATAATAATAGTAATAATAATAATAATGGTAATAATAATAATAGTAGTAATAATAATAGTAATAATAATAGTAATAATAATAATAGTAATAATAATAATGGTGATGATGAAGAAAACCAAAAATCTTTTCACTAAATTTTGTAATTGAATTTTACATTGTTTCCAAAACGAAATCACGTATTGGAACGGAGCTTTAAAATGGAAACTAGTTTATACGCTTTCTCCAACAAATTTTATTTTCTCAATTCTGCTGTACGCTGTCATACGTACGTAATAGGGCCTATATCTACAAATTACGGTCAAGCGAAAAAAGAATGAAAAATAATTTCACAATGGATAAAAAGAGAAGTCAAGAATTTTTTATAATACTCGTAGAAGTGAAGAAAAAAATTTGACATAGGAGAACTCAATTTATCCAAACAATTTGAATAACAGTATCAGAGAAAACACGGAAACTCTCGGTTATATTGGTCGACATTTCAATTCTGTTGGTGACGGCACGTCAAATCAACCGAATTTGAAATCTGTATCCGCTTGAAATCGAATCCAAAACCAGCCATTTGCAAAGCGTGCATTTTATCACTCATCCCACCCGCTGTATATCTCACTGACTCGGTATATAATAGATATCTATCACAAAACAATGTTCCAAGTGCAAAGGAATTAAAGAGCAAACGTGTATCGACACTTGCGTCAAAACAAAGCCACACCCAGCGAAGTAAATACGAATTACAAAGAGAACGTAGCTGATTCAAATGAAGTCTTATCAGGTTGCTGTTATGACGTCGCAGTTATTCGATATTTATAGGTACCTAGCAACTAGTACGCGGCGTAAAATTCAAAAGATCTCAAACGCATTCGGGCTTATAATTTTAAAATTCTCAGAAGCTAGATACGTTATACGTTGTCGAGCAATATGACTTAAGATCGCAGGACAACTTCACTTGACAGACGCAACTTCACAAGGCATTACTACATATATGTGAATGCCAAGGAATAATCATGACATGTTACGTCTGTGTGTGGGGCGCAAAAGAACAAAGGGTAGAACCAGGTCACTCTGTCCAACACGTGTGAAGAGACAAAGAACGACGGTTACCGTAACGCCGTCGAAAACTCAGCTTTTTCGGCGTCCGGTTGGCTGCTCTCACGCTCACAGTCCCTCTCGTCCTGGATCCACTGCCTCCGTGCCCACCCGCTCGCCGGAACATCTGCTTGCCCGCCCGCGCGCCCCCTCCCCCGTAACGCCTATCGGAAAAGCTGGTCAAAAGTAGAAAGAATAGAAAACTAACAAAGGCGAGATAGCCTGTGCCATTCTATACCATCTACTTTTTTATTTATTTATTTAAATAACTAATTTTGTACAACAAATTTCGACGCAAAAATCTCAAACTTCAAACTTGTAGTTTTGGAATCGTTTTTAAATTTAAAAAACAAGCATATTACATTTGTGAAGAAAGTTTAAATAATATATTTGAAGGGCTTTTTAAGAAAATGCTTTTTTGTAAATTTTAAACCCACACTACGCAAAAACTACTAGTTTTTTCAAAAAAATTTCCATGGCCTTTTCTGAAGAGGTACTTTTGCTCAGTTGGATGCTACGTAAGTTCAAATTTATATATTATTTCATATTTCATTTTAAAAATCTTATTTATATTATATTTGTGTTACTTCATTTTAAATTGTGTCTTTTAATTGTGTTAAATGTAAAAACGAATAGATGAGCGGTAATCATTGGTTGTTTGTTACCCAGTGTTATAAAGCAACACAAAAGGCGGTAATGACGGGTACTTTTCATTCGCGGTAATAAAAACGAATCCTTTTATGAATTTGTAGAATCTTACTATACCATAGTGTTTAATAATTACAATTATATTTTTTCGATCTATTTGTTTGGAAACACTATCAGTATCGTATTATTTTTTAACTTTTAATTATTTTACTTTATCGCATTCTGCTTTAATTTTGCGCTACATGTTCTACGTTTTCAAATGAGTTTTACAAAAAATAATTCGGAGAGAAATTGTGCTATGAATAATATTACATAACCATTAGTATAGAACTATTTTCTTAAGAATGGGATAAAGTGACAGTTCGCGAAACAAGTGAACATCATGTGTACTTCAGAGAAGTAAACATGTGCACCGTCACGAGTACGCATCTCATATTCAGGACTCGATTTTAAAACACACATAATACTTATCACATAAAAACTAAATTCAATGTAATTTTTATAAAAAGCAAGAATTTTTACAGAAGAGCACAAAGCTCTGCACTTCCTAACTTCAATTATTTCTCGTGGCGCACTATATTTTCGTCGGACGAGGACATCACAGCCAGGGAACGTGGTAACTATTTACAAGTTAGCCAACTGCAAACGAACGAATGGAGGAAGGAGAGTCTAATAAGTTGAAGGACAACCCGACCACAGAATCGTCAGTTGTGTTGCCAGCACTAGCTGTCAAATCATCCCATTCTAAAAAAAATCGGACAATATTGGTGAGAAAGTACGGGCTGTGTTAGCACCACTAGTTTTAATAAATTAGTAGCGGATTACAAGCACATCGTAATGTAGCAGTGAAAACAAACAGTCCGGCGAACACTTAAATAGAACTGTTTCGATTGCAGTCATAAAACCACGTAATTTTTACTCCACGCTTTGCGAAGTAGTTATTACTCATGAGCAATGCAGGATCCAGCAATAATTTTCACCTATAGAAATCACTAAACAAAGTCGCAGGGCTTTCAGAGAATCGTCGAGCGTTTGTTTCACCGCCTTCCGCATTATGGATCCACGGGCGTGTAACTGTACAGTTGTTTCCTACGTGTGCGATGAGTGCGCTATCAAACAGGGAAATGACAAGAGGTGACTTCGAAATCCGGCGCTCAATTTTGCCGAATTAATTCCACTACACTTGAAGTTTTGATAAAAGCGAGCATTTGATGTCCTCGTACAGGATTATATTGAGGTTTATTCATTCTAGTTTTCCCTTTCTTATTGTTGAATATCTGCGAAACAAGTGATTCTTTTTACTACTGTAGAACAATTTCTTTTAAAAAGAGAATAAATATTAACGTTTTTGGATTAGAAATTTTGCCGCTGACGCTTGTTCGTTTGTTTCCCTTTGCTGCGTTGACCATTTGCACACTGGTTCTGTCTCTCTCCACTCCAAACATCGTTTTTCGCATTCCGCTTACAGCTATTGCAATAAAAACATGTCGTGACCTTATTTCTCACTCCATCTTCTTTTTAATATCTTTAAACATGCCGATTTCTTGACGGTTAACCTTTGTGCACTTCGCGCCGTACTCTGCACGTGTCCGGGTATGGAATAACTACTTATGCCACCATACAATTATGCACTTACTGTGTTGTAATGTTAGTGTTTTGCTCTCGATCCCATTTATCACTACCTTACATAGTGTATCACAGACAGCAATATGTGAGTAATTTTCGTTGTATTTCAGCGCCGTTGTTCTATGTTCGCTCCGCGATGCATGTGTCCGCCCTTTGTGCTCTTCTTTTCGTTAACTCACAATAATTCTTCTTATTCACCACATTCGTCGTCTATCTCTATCAGTCTCTTTACTTCCCAGTTTGTCTTGCCACGCGATGTTATTCGGAACCTCGCGCTCACGGTTCTTCGATTGTTTTCGCGTGTCCACGGGATTTAAGTTTCTGAATTCTTCAGAAATGCGTTGCGCTTCAATACGTGCTGTTTTATCAACACACACACACACACACACACACACACACACACAACAGAGCGAATTCATGTTAACGAAAGCGAACGACGGCCGTCATTATCCCCTCCTGTTATCAATGCGGCGTTACAACAATGTGTTGCAACAAGTAACAATACCGGTAATTCGTGTGAAATCTGCACGGGTACCTAGTTTGCAAATCACCGTTCTTGGTACCGCTAGCAAGGAATTGAAAATATGTAGGAAAATATAATTAAATATAATATTATTATACTCGGGCCTCGAAGATAGAAATGTGTTGCCTAGTAAGTAGTAGCTCACACGCGAATAATAATAATAATAATTAATAATAATTAATAATAATAATAATAATAATAATAATAATAATAATAATAATAATAATAAATAATAATATATACCTACTCGGTTTGTGCACCCATTACCGGTCATTTCCCCATCTTATTATGAAAAGCGAAATGATCTATTTGTTTTCACGTTTAACTCATTAAAAGGACGCAATTTAAAATAAATTTTAGTCATTAAATAATATTAATCGTAATCTTCATTAAAATTTCTTAAAATTTCCAACAGTGAATTGTTTTCCAAGATATGAAATTAATGTCAAAATGTTTGTAAAAATTTACGGTACTTAATTTCTCTTTCATGTAAAGTATTAGAAATATTGCTAATATATTCGAAACTTAACTAAGTCACACGAAGCCCCTATGGAAGCGACTGCGAACGGTTATCGTACCTGCGATTATTTCGATAGCCAGAAACTGTAATAATTTCTTTTACCAATGAAACATACCACCATCAGCCATCAATATTTTTTGAAGTAAAGAAGTAAATTGTAAGTTATAAGTTAAATTTATTACCTTCCTTCAGTCTATTTTCGTTTATAAGAACACCAATAACATCTAAACACTTCTCAAATTATGTTCACGAAGCGCACGAAATTCGGAGCGGGCCACTATGTTTGACACCAAAGTACTCAAAAAATACTCACATTTTCGAAGTATTCAACATGACCTTATTTGAAATCGGTGATTTCAACAAACATGAGACTTGCACCATGATTTTAAGAATCCTTTACGCTATCTAAAGTCTTGCAATTTAAATTAATCGCAATCTGCGATGTAATATGAAATTAATATTAAAATGTTTGTACAAATTTGCGTGGTAATTTTGTTCTCTCAGTATTCCTAGAAAAATTATAAATAATCCTTCGTCTTGTACAAGCTTGTACAAGCTCGACTTCTCCAGTCACATGCAATATTTGTGTGTCAACCCACCAAAGTGTACGTTTTCCGAACTGTGTTCAGGAACGGAAATTTTACAAAGCTTTACAATCCCGCCTACGCATCTTCGTCTCCCCTCCCCCCGCGAGGGTGGGCGTGGCGCGGGTCAGCACTCGGCGGGCGGAGGTCGCGGGTGGTCGAATATCAATATCCGGCGCCCGCCCCCGCCCCCGCCCCGCCGCGCCCCGCCGCGCCCCGCGCCCCTCCGTCTCTGATGAGCTACGTGACCGACGCCGCGGAACCAGCATGCGGAGACGAGCGTCCGTCGGACGCGAGGGGGCGGGTGGGCGGGGGCGGGGGCGGGGCAGAGAACGTCACCCCCGGGGTTAATAAGCTCCGGCCGCCCCGCAACACGCGTGCGGGCGGCATCGCTCCCCGCCCCGCGCCGCCCCGCCCTCCGCGCGCCGGCGTCCCCCGGGTGCGAGGGGCGCGGTCCATGTGTGACCCCGACGGTAAGGGGTAACAGAGCGTATGGCATTCGGAGCGATGGGGTGGTAGGCGCCTGGTATGAGGCTGATATTACTGTTCGGTTCCATTTACCAGCCTGTGCTGCATTACGAATGCACTGAATGGCCGTTTAATGAAGTGGACAAGACTTGTAAGGTCGATTGCGTAGTATGAGATTGCTTGTGTATTTCTTCCTTATTGATGCAAATGATGAGGGCTCAAATTATTTTAATCATGCGTTGATATTTAAGTTCAAAAAACAGCATTTGTATAATTTAATACACAAGATAGACAAGATTAAGATTCAAAGATTAAGTATAGAAATTTTGATTTAATACAATTATATAAATTTACTTTTTGAATTGCACACAACGTATTTCAGTTCTTATTTGCGTTCTGGTATATAATTCTTTATTTCATGATAGAAACATGAGTGAAAAAATGAATGTATATAAATTTGTAATGCCCATAAAAATATCCACATCAGATACTACTCTTCATTATCCGTGTACTTGTAGCTTAAAGAAAGTGGATAGGACTTGTAAAACGTAAGTTACTATAAAAAAAATTGGGGAAGTAAGTGGCGTTTACCATATTTCACGTAGCCTACTCATTGAATATTCTTTCTGAAAAGTAATAGTCTTAATTACAGCAGTATTGAATAACTTCATGATCACATATAATTCAAACGTGCATGAAGAAATATAATTATTTAATTGTTTGAGTGTCTTTGTATGCACATTAGAACCATCATGCGTATACTGTTTGCTCTATTGTGGGGGGATTTATTTGTTTTTTCACAGTCGAGCTACTTTAAAATCAGAGAAAATATCTGAAACTCCAAAAGTAAAAGTTATTTCACATTCTCTTTTTGACAGAAATATTTGTAAATTTCTTTTGGGGGGGAAAGAGAGGGTTTTGTTTTGTTTTTGCAAAAATTCAACAATAATAATTAATTCCAGTGAGGATGTGAGTGGTTTCCAGGCAGACACACACCTTAAATATTAGTACACTGCTGTTTGTGAAAAATTACAACACCCAGAAGGAATGATCGGAATCATTTAAAAATTAGATTGTGTAGAACAAAGTATCCATAAGAAGTGATTAAATTTGCACAGAGATGGCGTGTACGTTGGCGTAGAGCGCCCTCCTTTGTGTGTCAGGTCAGTGTTACGCCACACTCAGTCTGTCTAGAGCCTTCTAACGACGTGGAAACGTGCAAGTGAGTGCCGGGTGCCAAAGGGCGCAATATCAGCCTGTGGGTGAGTTCGAACGGGACAGAATGATCGGTCTCCGGACTGCGGGTTTGTCGTACCGTCACATTGCGGCTCGGCAACGACAGCAATGTGTTCATGTAACCAGTGCATAGAGTAGATTCGTGTATTATTTTACATGGTTTCTGGAGCGGTCCATAAGGTATTAAAAATAAACAACAGCTCAATCTTATGTTCACTGGATATTTTTTATGATCACTGCATGCCCTAAACACATGTGTGATTTTTACATCTACGTAATCATTTAACTAGGCGGCGCTAGTTGTACACTTATAACACAACTTTCCCCTTTTTAATAATTGAAGATAAATAACAAGACAATACAAATCTTACAGAGGAAAAAAATTAACTTACAAATCTAGTCTTTCTGGACGTGTGACAACTCTACCTGGTCTGGTTTTAGCCACATTTAATCACCAATCGCAATGATTGGTTGCCTAGTGTCACTGTTATTTTGATTACCATCACTTAGGGGATTGGTACCAGGATCAATATTTTCAATCTCTGACAAATTATTATCAATAACATAGCCAGGCTCTCTTTGAATGCATGCCAGACTCTCTTTGAAAACGTCTAGAAGCTCTGATGAGAGTGGGTGGCAGTTTCTAAATACTCAAGGTCAAAATGCAGGTACAGTTATGTAATTGTAATCATTTGTATATTGTGATATTCCTATTCTGTGAAATAAAATTCATTGTAATAGTATGTCTCCTTCTACGTGTTGCGATTTTCACAAACACCAATGTATATTTCGCAACAAGCGTATAATATAGAATTAAATTTCCAATTGAAATTCACTGGTTTGTAATAGAAGACAATCGCAGAGAAAAAATACATTAGAAATACAATTATTAAATGGTCATAGAGAAAAATATTTTCATTTAGAGGCCAAGCGAGCGGAAGTAAAACGCTGTGATTTTTCTCTCTGTGTTAAGACAGTCGTCGTATGGCTTCGGTGGTGCAAAGGCTAGAATAGCGGACTGTTCTACCCAACTTCTTGGATTTAAATCCGAATCAGGTGCAAAGCCGTGGGCGAAAAAAAAACCTTCGCACGCCTGTACCCGCAGGGAAAGTAAAGCCTTGTATATTTCCTGCATTTAAAAGGTTCTCAAGCCCCCCCCCAAAAAAAACTGAGTTAAATTCAGATACCGGAGGCGGAGATTTACTGTGTCACTGCCCTGAGGAAGCCTGCGACATGACAGGCGAAACGTCGGCCTATCTGCCAACGACGCGGCGTCACCCGGACAGCGTAGAAGTAATGAACTCGAGCCGCGGAAGCTTACGTGTACATTTAAATTCAGATAGTCTGTTTAACCGCCCGAGTGATACTTGCTTTCACCACTAGCGAAATTTGCGTTGTCAGGCGGAAGAACAGCGAGAGCCTCACCACGAAAAATAAAGCCTAATTGAATTGAATTGAATTGAATTGAGTTTCATCTGCCTTGGCGAGGCACAGAAACGCATGGTCAGTTTCTGTGACCACACGTGAGTTCATAGCGCTGACCTTGACGTTCGCTCGTTGATTAATTGATTGATTACCAGTGATTCAACTGATAAGGTCATTAGTCTCATTAGTGTAGTGTATATTTTGCTAGGGAGGTGATAATGATCTTCCCCCGCTAGTTGGCGAGATCCGACGCCGATATACCGGCGGCTAGCGTGGTTTTCCCCGTCCAGGTATCTCCCATGAGAAGGGCACCACCCCGGGTCAAGCTCTAAGTTCCCGACCGGTCTCCCGAAATGTGTGGTGGTGTCGTGCATATTAGTGTAAGTGTATGTAAGGAAGGGGTAAGGATAGGGGAAGGAAGAGGAAGGAAAGATCGCCGACAGCTCGGGGCCCGTTTGGTAGGTAACTGCTCCGGCATTCACCTGCTATCGATCGGAGAAGCAGGCTCGTCGGTCGCACTCGTCAAAGCTGCCGTTTCATGTTACAGGGCATGATACTGAGCACCCGTTCAAACGTTCTATCCGTTTTAATGAATCCCGCTCTAACTGAAGGTAAACTTAACAGGTTATAGGATTTTTATTGGCCACGTGGAAACGCCATGAGCCATAGAGATTCCAAGTCTTTATCTCTCCCCTCTCCCGTCAGCTTCTCTAGCCCTTTACGGGATTAACCGGCGCCATCATTGTCATTCACGCCTCTTTGGGGTGTCTCTCTACCTCGTGCTTTTTGTATGCTTGCGTGCAAATTGTAAGTATATATTCCACAGATAATAGAAAACTGTAAAGTGTAGACCGCTTTGTGTGGCGTCTTACGATTCCTGATGCGGTTTAGTTCTAGCCTCACGCGCGTGTAAAGTGGCGCCCTCCACCATCTCACATGGCAACGCTCGAGCGCAGGAATGCGCCGCTGCCGGCAACTAAACAGTGATGGTGATGCCAAGTGTTACGCTCTATAAACTACGTGTGCTCGTCCTTCTGGCCACGGGTTGTTTTCTAGTAATATTGTACGTTATACGGTAGCCTGTACATTCTATTAGTTTTCGTACATGCTACCGGTCCCCGCGCCGTAGGACAATGCAAGGAACTCACGATGGAATCGGTTACCATCCTAATTAACCAGCGTCTTTTCCGACAGTGTATTTGGCCCTCTTCATTTTCAGGTGTTATTGCAGTGCACAGATTAAACCGGTTATGTGGTGTATATAACTTGTCTATGTGTTTGCATACTATGCTTCTCATCTATACCTTTGAGCCTCTTCCGCGGCTGAACAGATACGCAAAAGAGTTGTGTAAAAAAGAAAGCCCAGAACACGGATGATATTTTACACAGATTACGCAATTTTAAATGTGATATGAAACCACGGGGTTTTTAAATTCAAATTTACTGTAAAATTTCAAACAAGACACATGAGCCCACAATTAATTAATATACGGCAACACACGCGTACGGAATATACATATTCATCCTCCTCCACGTCCAAATAGCCAAAGGAAAAACGTGTTCGAGTTCTCCTGTCTCAGCGAGAGCCACAAATTTCTGTTTTACACCCAAAACAAAACACACGCGCCTCTCCGCAAACACGCGCGCCGGCGTATACTCTCTTGTTACTAGCAGGCGTTGGTGTTACACGCGTTGGTCCCGCACCGTACATGATCTGCCTGCGCCCCCTTCGGCGCCATTGCGAGGTGCGCTTCATTCTGTCGGTGTCGGTATCGGGGTCTCTGGCAGAGACGGATTTGCTGGCAAGGGAGGGATGCGTTTGTTACGGCTGGTGTTCATTAAACCAGCGGTGTCGGATACTACTGTAGAGGTTCTTCTATATCAACGTGAGTTCATGATGTAAGCGTCTTGTTATTAATACTACGTACCATATGAGTTTTCAACATTACTATCTAATTTTGAATTGTATATTCCGGTCGTGTGGTACGTTATAAATCGACGTAACAATGGTTTTAGTTATATTATTCTTTACTCACCCCGTTCCCTGACTGAGCGAAAATTGAATCTAATTGGGGGCAATATTCTTAGAGAATTTACATTTTTCGGATGAATACACCTGTCAGCAGAGGTTTTGCCACAGATATACTTGTAAACGATGCTATAGTAATTTTACATGAGAGCATTGCAACCAAAATTTAGCTATCACGTATAGATTTGGAGATGTTAGTATATTATCTACTTTTGGTCATAATGGTTATTTTTACAATTATTCTCTTAAAGTTGTTTTTGCCATTTTTTCATGCATCATTACATAACTTTCTCTTCGTATGAAGTTCCTTCTTGAGCGCGAGAAATTAAAAATATATCAGGTGAGGTAAAATGTAATCATGATGGCTGATTACTGTTTTATGCTAAAAAGAGACGGCGCTAATAAAAGAAGACTATAAAATAAGAGGAGTTTTACATCATGGTTGAATAATTTGAAGTGAGTTAAAATGAAAAGGAAAATTCCATTATAGTATATACCTATAATATTCTGTACTCGTAATTTTTAAACTTCATAACAATTAGCATTTTGTAGTAAATAAATCGCATTGTCCATTCTAATGCAATATTTTTTAATTATATGCAAGGTTACCAAACACCAAATTAATTTTTAATAAAAACATGTAATTCTCCTTGTTAAAGCCTGTGCGATTTTAATTAAAATTTCAAATGTGAATTGTTCAGAAAACTTACATGCTACAAAAAACTAAAATTCGATACGTTTGAAATCAGAATGAAAAATAGATTTTTAATCACCTTTCTGTCATGAACCATTGTTCCAAAAGTTATAAAATGCAGTAATGTGATATTTAAGCTAGAAATTTGATTTTAATGAAATATATTATTTTATATGAAAACTTAAAATAATTTCACTTGCCCTTGTTTGAAAAATATTAGTTATATTTGCATACTTTATAGCTATGTCGTTCGGGCTTGATAGTTGAAGTATCAGAAGGATAAAATTGCACGATACAATAGTTTTCTTATCAATAATACGAGAATGCGTGTCCGGTTGTGGCATCACTAGTTTTGTTAATGTGATAAAAACTTGATTGTGTGAAAGACGGACGAATTGATACCGGTTCTAGTTCTCTGCAAACATGAGGTTTGTGGGTATCGTGGTGATGTAATAATGTAGCAGGAGATTGAATCGTGGAGAACAATGATGATATGGATTATACTATCTGTTTCTTACAGACAGTCATTTCAAAATATTTTTTTAAATTAATTTATTTTATTTTTTATTTATATTTTACTTATTTATTATATCGTTTTATAGAATTAATTAATTATTTTATTTGCAATTGACTGTCTGTAATAAACAGATATTATAATCCATGACATTTGATAGATGGTCACATATATCATATATTAACAACAATGATTAGTTTACAAGTAAAGTAAATTACATAATGAGATACAGTTGATACGAGAATAAACCTATGCAATTTTCTGCAATCTCTTTTTCTTCTTTAAACGACTTTGGCATAATCAGAAAAAGACATCAACGAACAATGCAACCTTCCTGGTGACTGCACGATAATGTTTTTTCGACAAGTGGAAGTCAGTAGCCCCGATACACAGGTTAGAAGGTAGCTTGTTACAGTGAGAGAGTTTTCATATAGTGGAATATTCAGAAAAAAACGACAATATCAACGAATAATGTAATCCTCATGTTGACTGTCCGATAATTTTGTTTGTTTCGACAAGTGGAAGTCAGTAGACACGATAGACAGGGTAGAAAATATTTTATTACAGTGAAAGAGTTTATATCTACCAGTAAGTTTCATCAATGGGTCACATTAACGGAACTGCGAATAGAGACAATCCAGAAGGATTTGTGAAGCTATAGTTGTAATACTTAGCATTGTCTTAACTTACACCTATTTTTAAAATAATGGAAACAGTAGTGGTCGCTCATTAACAAGTTTGCAGTAAAATGATCTACAACTTAAAAATGTAGATTGGTAAATGATGCACTAATTTAGAGATAGGTATATTTGATTGGTTTGAAATAGGCAGTTCCCTATCATATTCTTTTAATTCGAAACTTTGAACTTCATGCAGTAGTGTACAAAGACGTTCGTGTATAGAGTGTGTTGTTACCCTCCTCTGTACTTTAAATGCTCTGGCTGCTTAATGGTTGGTTTGCTTGGATATGCTTAGCGCAACACGCGTAACTTTTGTCATGTGCCATGACAATTGGAAACTCAACAGGGAAAAAGGTAGAAGCAGAGTCGCCACAAACAAGCTCTATTTAATCGGTCGTTGTGGGTGACGAAGCTTGTCGCGTTTTATGGCAGCGCGAACGCGACGGTGTTTAAACGGGCAAGAGCACAACGTGCGGAAGCAGAAATTGCTCTCACCCAAAACGCTTTTTCCGCGGCGGAGCACGTGACTGATCGCAAGAAATCATTCACAGGACATCAGCTTTTGTTTTGGTTTTTATTTATGACATTTGCTGACTTTGACTTTGTGGCTTTGAGTTAAATTTATACAATCAAATATTTATGATCTAAAGCATGTTTATTACTTTTTGTACATTTCTTTAATTTTGGAAAGAACGAATTGTTTTATTTGCAAGTAGATAAAGTTCACAGTGGAAGTGATATTCAAAATCATGTTATATCGTATTACGTTATGATTAGGGGGAGGATTTTGATGGCCTTACCAAAAATGATCAGTGAAGTGAACTTAAAATGCTTTAAAATGCCCTAAAAAAAGAAAAATGACGTACAAAATTGATCAAAACCACTTCAGATGAACAACGTAAGTTGTACATTATGTTACTGATGTACTCGAGGCTTGGTTTGGACTGTTCTTTTCCATAAAATCTCTGCGTTTATTTATCGCAAAATCGGCCGATCTGACATTGACGCTGGTTACGTGTCACAGAAACCTTAGATTACATAGTACTCACAACGGCTGACATTACAACATATGAGCGAAGAAATCGAATATGCTTCTCAAGAATTCTGTGATTAACATTTGTTGCATCTCGTAAATATTGTTTGAAGCAAGTACCGTTAAAATGATATTAAAATCGATCAAATCCACGAAAAATACAAAAAAAATTACCTATAAAAATTGTTCATTTCCTTCTGCCATTACAAAAAATGAATTTCTGTACTAAACGGTATTGTCGTAAAGTGAAAAGATAAAAAATGGTATTTCATAAAAATCAGAATCATTCGTCAAAATATTTCATTAATTCAATTCATACGGGGAGACCGGTCGGGAGCTTAGAGCTTGTACCGGATGGGGCGGTGCCCCGCTGGAGAGAGATACCTGGTAAGGGAAAACCCAGCTAGCTTACGTTACGTCGGCGCCGGTTATCGTCATGCAGCGGGGGAAGTCTACTGCCATCTCCCGAGCAAAAAACATGCACTACACTTACGAGAGTAATGACCTTAGTAGTTTACGCGCCCGGAATCAGAAACAATCAATCAATGATTAAGACGTTAGCATCACCCTTTTTTCGCATTTCTCCTTGCCGCAACGCCTTCGTGCGAGTGCCGCCAGTCGTCCGGCCTAGGGCTGTTCGATCACGGAGACACGGCTCGAGGGGAGGGCGTGGTGTGGGGGAGGGAGGCGGGGAGGGGGGCCACACCCACATCCCACCGCACCGAGCCGAGCCGCGCCCCGCCGCGCCGCGCAGCGCTGTCTGCCGGGAGTAATGCGACATGTCGGTCGGAGCAAGTGGCTCATTTGCCTGTGTTGCGGCGCGGCCGCCCCTCCGCCCGTGACCGGCTGACGACGTGCCGACAGCCCTCCAGAGAGCCTTGACACGGCGCGGGCGCGGGCGGGGGCGCGGGCGGGGGCGGGCCTTGTGTCGACGTGCACTCGCCGTCTCAGACTCGACAGCGCCCTCAGCCCTTGACCTCGCAGGCCTCGTCGGCTCGGCCTTTGCAGCTACGTCTTGCCTCACAAGCAACTCGGTGAGAAGTGGGACGAGTCCAAAAGAAAATCGAAAATAAAGAGGTAGAAAATTCTGATTCTCAAGTCAGAAATTAGAATGACAATTGAAGTTGAAAATGAAGAAACACTACAAATTGTAAAATTTACTGTACATTTGCATTTTGAAAATTTAATATAATTCACGCAATATTTTTTGAATCTTTATTTCATATTTGAATGTTTCCCATTTTTGTCATTCTTAACAAATTAAAATTATCATTTTAATATTGTTTTCATTTGCAAAAGATGATAATCGTTTGACGTGAAAGCTCATAATGCTGAGGACTGTTTTAAATGGAGTATAAGAAAATCGATTAACGTTTTCACAAAATAACAACTTAATTTCAATTCTTGTACAGGTTAAAAGCTCTGCCATCTGGAATCTTGCGACATTTGTTATATTGATTGATTTGTACATCGAATAATAAAATACACAATGGTTAACAAAACACACTCTTTGCTGGTCTTATTAATTTTTATCTTCAATACGTTCTACTTACTTCATTTTTGTTGTCGACTTCATCTCACAGACGCCGATTCCCCAGTCCTCTTTCTTCTGTTTATTATCAGTCTCATTCCGCTGTCTTTCTTTTCTTTCTTCGCCTTTACAATAATGCTTCACGCTTATTCATTATAATGAGTGTCACAGAATGCACTTTATAAACCTCTAGAAAATATACGGGAACGAAGATGATTACCTCTGACTGGCACGCTAAATCTCTGAGTCTGCGCAGAATATCCATGTGACAAAGACCAACGCAAAGTCAGTAGTCCAAACAATTTTGGTCAAAAGTCACTGGCTTTGTTATACGATAGCCGGTCTGGTTAACTGATAGCCGGTCCGGATGGCCGAGATCGTTAAGGCAGTGGTGCCGTAGCGTCGGACTGAAGGATTGCGGGTCCGAATCCCGCCTCGGACATAGTTGTATTTGTGTTCGTCCTTTCACTTCCTATCATCCAATTTCATGTCATCTTCACTGTTACCATACCGTTAAATGCAATAGTGGTCGCTAATGACCTCGATGTTGATGCGACCTAAAATAAAAATGATCATCTTCCGACTTCCTGCGTGTCCTAGCAATGAGCAACATTCATTCTGTAGCGTCCTGTGTTTGTGATTTCTGTCTCTCACTCCTCTCCGCCTCCCTCGCCTGCTGCACAGCGGCGACGGCCTTTTCCCTGCCTCCTCCTTCCGCCGCCGGAGAGCGCCCCTGACGCGAAGTGGATCCTCGCGGGGCGACCTCTGCAAGAAAAGCGGGCCGATAAAAGGGAGAAACGTTAAAATTACGTCCCATTACTTTAACAACCACGGTCGTAAATATGCGCGCGGCGTTTATTTTTCTCACCTTTGCGCCCTTTTCTCTTCTTTTGTTTCGCAGGATTAAGGACCGGACGCGAAATGCGAGAGTGCTCATGACCTTTGTCGCCGTTCGTTTGTGAGGAAGTAATCTGAGATAATAAGCTACAGTTGAGAAGGGCTCGTTTGAGTTTCGGGGAGACCCGTCTAAGTGCGCTCTCGGGTTATCACTTTTCTGGATAATTACCAAAGAAAAAATGTGTAGTACGAAGTAATTGGTGCGAGATGTTGTTCGTTTCATGTTTTTTATTATTTTCTCATTCTTTGTTGCCTTCAGGAATGTTATATTAAATATATGATCTAATAATGATTAGCGAGACCACATTCATTTCATTATATTCCATTGTCACATTTGTTTTTTTCTTTTCAGTTGACATTTATTTGTATTGGAAATTATTTACAATTTTTCATTGCAAGAAACAAAGTTTAAAAAAACGGTGTTTTCTTATTTCAAACTTAATTTTTTTACTTGTATATATTTTATGTAGCATTTCACTGCTGAGGTCATTAACAACTAAAAATGAAGTGAAAAAGTGAAAATAGAACAAGGACAAGAGGTGTGTTATTAGTCGCGGCTTGTTCTAAAGAACTGCAGGGATGGAACTGGCCATGTTGTTTCGTGTATTTCTAATCTAATTAAAAACCTAAAATTAATCAACATGTAACAAAAGGGAGAAGCATTGGAAAGTGCATACTCTACCAATTATTTATTATTTGTTTTTCATATATTTAAGTCTTGATATTGACAGCAATCTGCCGTTATGCAGCATGGTAGAGTCACGTGACTTATGTGTATTGATGTTATACAATTCTTCTGTTTCGTTCTGACCATTTTAAAAATATTACATTTTTTTGACATTTTAACTCCAGTCTGAAGATAGAAATAATCATTTCCGAAACGTTTCTATTTATGTATTTTATATTTTAGTATATTGCAATGATATTGTATTATATGAGAAACTACTGTTCAAAAAACAATTTTCTGTCGATAAAATAAAGACCAAATACAGTCTGGCAAAGATAATCCTTACTCTTATTTATAGTAAATTACTCTAATACCTATAATACGTTATATAGTCGGAATTCACATTTTGTGGGTTCTTGATACCTAAAAACTGGTTGACTGAAAAATGTCTGTCAATCTGCGGACAACACTAGCACCTGAACCATTCATATTTGCTCCGAAATTCATATTCCACGATCGATCTTCTCGAACTCAAGGCCCTGCCGATTTGTAACGAATAGTTTGAATTTGGGGTATTTAAAGCCTCAACGATATTTTTCAAAATTTTCTCAAAATAGCTATACATGGTTTTTTAAATTTTTTCTCGGATTAAAAGGCAAGGGCCTGATTTTTGTTTGACTTTCTGAATTTTTGAAAACTGTAAATTTTTCGGCATCTTTCCACAGCTGCAATATTGAACCTAGAGATGACTTTAGTGAATGATGATATTTATAATTCAAGTAGTATTATAATATTAGGTAAACCTTACAATTAATGCGAGAATATATATGCTGTTGTAACACCAGAATTTTACAGAGGGGATTACGGACAGCGCCAGTTACAATAGAGCCTACTGGTTATTTTTTCAAAGAAGAGTTCAGTATAACTTAGTTGTGATTAGTCCAGGGTGTAGGCAGAAGTAGAAGATTAGGCCTGTCCTAATATTTACATCTGTATATCGAAAATAAAACTTTATTAAATAGATATATTAATGCCAATCTCTGGATTTTATATTTTATAAAAATTACATTTTTCTGTACATTGCGTTTTTCAGGGGTTATTCTCGTGAGAATTATCACAATTCACTAAAAGTTGATCCTTGTTCTTGGCAATTAGCTCGGGAAATAAAACAATTACTCCCTAGTTATTACCTCCGCCATCTTCTCCACGTGCTGCGAGGTGGGTTCCATTCTCCAGGTGCCTTATTATTGAAACATGGCAACATTGCTGTCAAATGAGTCGTCGAGCACCGTCACAGGAGTCGAAGCTCATCAGTCAGCTTGAAGCCTCTTCGACTCCGTGGAGCTGCTCGTCGAGCCTCGCAGCCGTGCACTAGGTCAGCGGTGGCGCGCGGTGGGGATGCGTACAGAAAACTGGCTGAAAGTCTAAAATAGTTTGCTGACAGAGACAAATAATTCATTAGAATCTTTTTGATGAATAGAATAACGGCTTAAAAAGGGTCATTTCAATAAATGAAACATCAGACGTGTCAGTATTCAACATCGAGCCGAATTAGGCAGCGAGGTCGCTAAGGCCGAGGCATCGTGCCTCGAAAGTTTCAGCTCAAAGGGTCCTGGGTTAGAATCCCGCCTCCGGGATGAATGTTTGGTTGTGTGGGGATTTTCGAAACCCACGTGCATCACCTAGTGTAGCAACCATTCCTTCCCTTTCCTTCCACTTGCCCAAAAGGATGTACGAAAGTGGAAACGGTTACAGCCACTGGACATATGGAGGAAGCTACGTTAATGGGTCGGCAGACTGCGACGTGTACGTCACAGTCTCCTTACGATGCGGGAAGTTCCAGCCATCGCCTTGGGCCTTGGGTTTCAGCGGCAACTTGTGCGCGCTGCTTGGGGCATAAAGGCCACTGCGGCGTGATGTTTAGGAGGCCGGGGTATGTAGCCCAGGTGTAAAATGACTGGAGATAAACTGATAGCAGAGGGCGTCGGTGTAAACCTGTGCCGGTTGGCCAGATTTAAAAGCCACAAAGATGATGATAATAATGTACGAGCCTCAGGCACGTGGGTGATGGCAAAAAAGGAACTATAAATAGATAAACTTATTTGAGCTGCAAATGGGCATAAAACGGTGGCAGCTAATTACATAAATAAGATAATGCAGCTAACATGCCAATTATATAATAATAATAATAATAATAATAATAATAATAATAATAATAATAATAATAATAATAATAAATATCTTAACTTGAATATTATTCAATGCAAGGGTTCTTCATTATTGCAACCATTTGAAGAAAAATCCCGTTACTCGCAATTCGTTTTATAACTTATGGCTTTATGCTTATGGCTTATGGCTTTATGCTTATGGCTTATGGCTTTATGCTTATGGCTTTATGCTTATGACTTATGGCTTTATGCTTATGGCTTATGGCTTTATGCGAAGTTTTCTCACAGTGTGTCTGTTGGGGTGACGACGTGGCGTCTTAGGCGTGGGCGCCGCCAATACATATGCAAACGAGGCCTCAAGGGGTATGTCTGGTATTTTTGGTGGAAAAGATTTCACCTACTGGTTGCTGGGGTTGTGCCAAATATATTAAGTTCTCTTAGTAGACTTAATTATAATGTGTACGAAATGTTTCTTTTTAACGAGGTACGAAAACGCGCAAATGGCAGAAATAAGCCATAGCTATTTCGTTATTCTGTTATCACAGTTAGTTTTGCTGCGTAAAGTACGCTGCGTAAAGTATCCCCATCTTTATTTTTAGATTTGCTATAGAAACGAATTCTTCTTCTTTTGTTTTTGCATGAATTCGTGAACCGTATATAAAATTATATCTGGAAAAAAATAAAAAGAATTATTGTCTATCAGGTATTGGTCTTCTGAACAATCGTTCAAAACAAATTGCCAGTCAATCTAAAACCCATCACAAAAAATGTGATACAAATATATAAAAATGAAATCAGAACGCTTTCTGCCTAGTGAATGAAACTTCTCGAAATAAAAATGACAACTGAACTCAGGAGATTGAGATCTATTTTATCAATATATTATTCTTCTACTTACGTTATTATTTCTGTTTGCAACAAATCATTCCAGCTTCAACAAGGACAATGCTTTAAACTGAATGTTGACCAATATGAGCCACTCAAGGACCCAGTTACGTATTCATTTGCGAAACACCGCAGTCGATAATGTGGGTGAAAATTTTTTGCCATCAGCAGCTTCTTAGAAAAGCGGATATCCGTTGAAAAAAACATTTCCTTTCTGGAAATGATTTAACGAATCGCCGTAACAAAATATAGCGTACCTGCATTTAGAAATATACCCGGCTGTTTCATGAGATCGTGGAATCACGGATGATTGGTTCGCAGAGACCGCACGCTCCGAGGCGCCGATGGCGCGCAGCGTACCTCAGGGCGCAGGGCGCAGGGCGCAGGGCGCAGGGCGCAGGGCGCAGGGCGCAGGGCGCAGGGCGCAGGGCGCAGGGCGCAGGGCGCAGGGCGCAGGGCGCAGGGAATGGTCCGGGGGCAGCGGAGGAAGCCCTAGCGCCTCGAAGGGCTGCGCGCGCCGGATGGCGCTGTAATACGCCTAATGCATCTTACTTGTAGCTGCGCCCGACTCCCCGGAGACGGGGCCATGAAAATGCTGCTTCTTCCGTGGTACTGCGTCGGAGAAGTCGTTTGCCTGAGAATATGAGGCTCCCGGGCAGCGAGCACTCGAGGGGGGAGGATGCTTTAAATTGTATTAACCAAGTATCTGCCGACTTTCCCCTTTGTAATGCCGGGGAAGTGCGCTGCTTAGCATTTTCAATACCCTCGGGCCCAAATGGTGTTAGGGATGGAATGGGATACTTGAATCTCCATATTTACCTGACGTGGCCGACGCACAGCTGCCTTCAGGCTGAAGGGGGAACTGTTGATTATAAAGCCATTATTAATAGCGGGAAATTGTAGTCCTCTTCTTGTGCTGCTGTACTTTTAATTCGCTTTGTGAAACGTAATGGGTGCTCCATAATACTGCCATTATTCTTAGTGCAGTATGATGTAGAACAGTTTAGAAGCAGTGTTATTACAATGGATGGAAAGGAGTACTTTTCGGGATAAAATAAATATCACCCTTCGCGAACTCTCTGGAGTTCAACTTTCAGTCATTTAATTACACATTTCCTGTAACGACATTTTCATGTTCATATGAGGGAGAAATGGTGTATGAAACTGTTGAAATAATGATACTTCGTTTAACGAATCCAATGCTGCAAAAGACAGAAATGTTAACTTGAATGTTTACTTTGAAGTACCAATTGCAGAACTGCAAAAAATACAATTGGTAATATTCGTAAATAAGGCATTTTCTGGAACGTGTTATTGGGTACTAAAAGTATTGTATTCAAATGATGAAGAAATTAATTCAGAAAAGAAAAACAAACCATTCAAGTAATTTACAGACCGAGGTGTCCAAGGGTATCTGCTGATGTCACTACGGTGTCTCCAACCTGAAGGTTCTGGAGTTCGATACCTTACGGTGAAGGGATTTTCGTCTCTACCTTCGAAGACAGACAGGTCGAGTTCTGCAGCTGACCGGAGACCTCGCGAAACTTCCGCACTGGTCCGACGTTTTCCGTGGTTTCTCGGATCTCGGAATGCCGGAGCAGTATCCTAACAAATGTGCGACGGAACTAGAAATATTTTCTCCATCTTTTTTAAGCTATCCTTGCCCCTTACTTACATGCACTACACTACTACACATGTTGGAAGCTTAGAGATTCCCTGGTGAAGCGGTGCTCCATTGATGGGAGATACGTGGATGGGGAAAAACTAAAAGCCAGCTTGAAGGTCGACGCTGATCTTATCATCAAGGGGAGGAAGATCACCAGCACCTCCCATATAAAACATGCACTCTACTTACGGAACTAATGGCCATAGCGCCTGGGAACACGAAATAACCAATCAATGCAATGCACTTATTTTATTATTATTTGTATATTATATTCATTCTATAGTTTATTATTATTAAACTATATTATAATTATTTTTGTATACAATATATTCAACTGTAGGTTTAAAATTTATTTTTATTCGATACTTGCATAGTAGACATTTTTCACATGTAATAATAATTTTAAAACAATTTAAAGGGTCGGCGACGCTACTTTGAGCTAATTAAAAAGTAATTTAAAAATTGTTAAAATTGCAATATATCGATGGGGAATGTTCTCAGTTCTTCACTCAACGAAGCACAACATACTCCATAATACTAATTCACTCTATATAACGCTTACAAAATAATGATTGTCTCCTAAAGTATAACATAGTTAATCAACAGCGGGTGCACCCCTCCCTACGCAGGGATTTCTAAAGTTGCTCTTTTGAATGCTTCGATAAACTGATACACACACGCACACACAGTCGTCGCTTCGTCGAGGTCGAATTGAGCACCTGCGAGGAGGAGAATTGTATCAACCGGCTGCTCTGACCGGTAGTTTTCATTGTTTCACTGATCAACACCAGGCGAATGCCCGAGGAGTTCCCAAACAAATGAACAACGGTCCGAGCGCGTTCTTTCCTTCCTCTTCTTAGTTATTGATGTGGTCGAACACGCGCCATTGAAGTTGCCGCCAGAAGTTAGTACCGGCGCCGCCCAACAGAGAGCGCCGATCAGCAACCCTACAGCTCCGTCACGCTCGGGCAAGCCTCGGAGCAGAAGGGTTCACCCTTATTGCGGAGCTGGCCGGCGAACCTTCGCCCCGAGCGGGGTATAAGAGCGCTGCCCGGGCGGGCAGCAAGCAGTCAAGAAGCGAGCGCCAGCGAGTTAATAGTGAAGTGTACAGTGCGACGTCGAGTGAATACGAACTAGGACTGCCCCAACGGAGAAACTGTAAACAACGCTACGTATACGGGACATCTACTGGAATATTGGTTGACTTGGGTTATGTTAGTGGATTTTCTATTGGTTTGTGGAATAAACAGAATTTTAAGAAATTTTGTTGTTCTTTGTTGTTTTGGTCACAACAGTTATATCCTTACTCGTTATTTACGCACGCTTTCACTTACACACACTACTCTTTCACACGTGTGGGGAGACTAGTCGGACGCCTTCAAGTGTTAGAGCGCTGTCTTGGTAGGGGGGATGCCTCCCGGGGGGGGGGGTGACTCTGATTGGGGAAATCCCCGCGAGCCAACGTGTAGATCGGCGGCTGATCTCACCATTCAACGAGGGAAGATCACCAGTACCTCCCGCGTTAAAAAAAGCTAACATGCACTACAGTAATGGAACCAGTGACCTTAGATAGCGCCGCGTCCGAAACGTCTAAGAGAACAGTACAATATAGGTGTTGTGGTGCGTTATCGTTGGCATTTTTCATGAAATAATTGTAAACGTTGTCATTGCCAACAAAAGAATTTAATATAAGAGCAGCTTTCGATGGCTTAGCCATCATCATCCAGCAGACAACCGATGATGATGGCTAAGGCATCGAAAGCTGCTCTTATATTAAATTCTTTTGTTGGCAATGACAACGTTTCAAATATTTCAGAACAGTACAAACCCACATCAATAGTGTTCCCGGCGCGTCTACGGATTTAATTAATATTCCCATAAGTGTAGGACCTCATATATCCTGGGAAGTGTCGTTGTTCCGCCTCCATTTGAATGTGAGATTTCGCGTCGATCTGCACGTCGGCATTTTTGGATTTTCACCTTCACGTTCCCTTCCGCAACTCGGCGTCGCGCCAGCCAGGACAAGCTGCAAGCTCCCGGCTGGCCTCCTGGCTTATGTGGTAGTGTAGTGAATGGAAGTGGAACTGAGTAACAGGTTGAGGACTGGACAAGAAAGAGGAAGGAAATATCTCGCGTGGTCCGTCGTCCGTTTGTTAGGGTTCTGCTCTGGTATTCGCCTGGAATAGATAGGAGAAGTGTCGTAAAACTAGCGAGCAACGCAGCGGATCACTAGAATTGTCCTGCGAAGACCAACTGAATTCTAACGAGTGTTGCCTACTAAAAATTATATAGAAGAATTTTAATCCTGGAGGTGTTATATTTTCAAACTGTTAGATAACCAATAGTTTTTGACAAATAATATTTCCCTCGCACCAGCACAATGCAAAGTGGAACCTTATAGAGCTCTCGTGTATCGCCGCCATCCTCGCGGACTCTGCTCATAACTGCTTATTGTGTTCTGCTGTTTATTACGTCATTCCAGGAAACGGACTGTGATTTAATCGTCGACGAACAGAATTTGTGATTTTTAATATTTCCCTGCGTGTGGAACGCTCGTAAAACCAATTTTAATGGGTGTTCCCATCGGGCGTTGTTTTATTGCGGGATGTCATTGATAGATTCGTACCCGGTGCAAATCGATATCGACTGGAGAGCAGCTCCCGCAGTCCTCCTGGCCATCGGACAGGGCAACGCTGCGTACGGACGCTTAGGATTCGGATCTGAGGCGAACGGAGTGCTACGCTTGTTTGCTCGTGGACATGCAATCTTCTTGCACTCTTACGGACTCATTTTGACTCAAAGAAAGTGTCACTTTCTTTCACTTCACGAACATTAACAACCCAAGCGCAGATGCGTACTTTCTGAAATGAAAACTGATCCATTCCGCGAGAGAAATGATCTTTTTGATGCAATATTTATGTACATCATTCTTCGTGGGCCCATAGAGCAGATTCCTTACAAAATATTAATATACTCTCGGAGTTTTTTTTTGACATCTCACGGGGTTTTGAAAGGCGCTCACGACTCGAACATTCACAATACGATTAATTGAAGTGCGTTATTGCAACGTCTATCTTGGGATCATTCATATTCACATGTATGTTCCTGCTATTGTATGTTCATTGAAAGTTTACTTCACGATTCCGTAGATATTTGTAATTACTTAAGGAATAAAGGATGAATAGAAGTGTATCATCTTTTCAAATGCAAAATGAGCCTCTCAAATACAAATTCGGCATCGAAACATTTTGGAGCGTTGCCACAAACAGCGCTCTCATCGAATCCGTCGAACATTAACAACCCAAGCGCAGATGCGTACTTTCTGAAATGAAAACTGATCCATTCCGCGAGAGAAATGATCTTTTTGATGCAATATTTATGTACATCATTCTTCGTGGGCCCATAGAGCAGATTCCTTACAAAATATTAATATACTCTCGGAGTTTTTTTTTGACATCTCACGGGGTTTTGAAAGGTTTTGGCCTGCAGATTTACGACACAAGTTGGAAACACATCTTCACATTTATACAAAATAATTAAGAATTTTGCTTCGAAATTACCTTATATTTGTATAAATAATCGACAACAAACCTATCAACTCTTTGACCATAGAAAATGATTCATATAGAGGAGGCTCCAGCAGAGGAGGCTTTGGTGCAGAACATTAAGAAAAACTTCCTCGAAGTGATAATAATTAAGGAATGCTTATTTTTAATATTAGAATAATAGAAAATATGTTCCACGTCCATTAATGGTCTTGAAGGACTTAGCCGGTTAACTTCGGTATCATTTCGCCTGGTACATCTTATGACCTTGACCTTAAAAGACACATTGAGAGAAATAGGTAAGTACAGAAACAATTATTATTATTATTATTATTATTATTATTATTATTATTATTATTATTATTATTATGACTTGTAAATATTATTTCGACACAACCAGTGGCAGGACAGGTTTCTCCTTACGACGGCAGAAGAAGAATCGAAACAAATTAACTGTAGTTTAAGAAGGAATATGAATTTGTCTAACGAAAGAAAAGTATTTCTTATCATTTAGATTATTTTAACCTTTTATTACGATTGTTATCTATAAGAAGGAAGGATCTAAAACTATCGATAACATACAGCCGATATCACAAATAAAACCTTTATTTACGTCGGCTAACTCCTCGGTTTACCCACTTGAACCACGCCCGTAATTTGCCCTATATATCGGTGTAATTATGTTAATATCTGTTACATTTGCCTGCACTGAGCAGATCCTCCGTGACGTGTCTCTTGCCGTCCCTGCCGGGGACAGCGCTCCCCGCGGCGAGCTCTGAAGCTAATATTCCCGACGCCCGCGGGGTTCTATCCAATTATACGAGCGAATATTCATACTCGAAATAACAGCACCTGAATTGCACCCGTTCTCCACGGCGCCACCCGGGATGAAATATGCGTGTTTTGCGGCCGACCGCCCGTTGCGTCGCATTTGCCATTAGAGATTATATCTCCTCCGCAAAAAGATTGGACGCCCCGATTGTCGCGTACACAAACCACACGCGTCTCCGCGTTCTTTTGTTAATTATATGGCGAATGTGTGTAATGCACTCAAAGAAAGCTTCCAAATGAAATAGTTCCATTTCGCGGAATTAAGAGCGATTCTGGGAAGCGGAAGGGGAGATGGGATGTTGTTTGCGAAGCGGACGGCGCTTCTCACAACTTTTCCGACCGCTATCAGATGAAGGGCAGCGCTCATATTTTCTCTCAATAATGGAAAGCAGCTCGAGAAAACATGCTTCAGTAGATACGTGGCTCGCGTTGGGGTTCTTTTATCTGCAGCTCGAGAAGGCGGGAGAGCAGCCTGGAGGAGGAGGACGGGGAGGGGACTTTATAGAACGAGGAAGAAACGGACAATTTGGCATATGAACCCATTCCTTTGCCATCGGGTGGCGTCTGGCGCGGGGCCGTAGGTCACCCGCCACAACAAGCGTCTCCCAGCCCTATTACTCCCTAGGGCCTCTGCCATAACGCAGATTAAAATCTGTATTCGAGTGCAGGGGGGGGGGGGCTGGTGCGCAAAGTCGAGTGGTGAATGGGAGACGGGTCGCGGCTGCGGAGGAGGGATGGGAGAGTAACGATACGCGGCGGTCGAGAAGAAAAGGATATTGGGAAACAATGGACAGTATTGAGTAAAAGCCGTGCCAAAATCTACAATGCAATTTTCGTCTGGCTGGGCGTCTCGCGCGGTGGAGTGGGGGAAAAAAGAGAGAGCAGGATCTGCCCGTGTATATATTTCATTGTGCTGTCATTTTACCATATTGTTTGGTGCCCGGCCGCGAGTACTTTCTTGGCTGCTGGCCCTGTGTGGGGGGGGAGGGGAGGGGGAGAGCTCATTAATTCAAGCAGCGGGTTGTCTCACCGCTTGTCTGCGGTTCGGCCTCCTCCCAGAGATACCCCTTCCCCCACTTACTCCACGGGCGCCCTGTGGCATGCGCTGACAGCTCCAACAAGAAAATAAGAGGACATAACGCCACCCAGTCGGTGCTTTTGTTGTTTTAGAAAAGTATCCATATCGCAGATAATTTGATGATTTCTCCCATGGAAAATTGCCTGTTTTTCTCATCTCACGGTGTGAAAAGCCCCTACTTATACGTATTAGTTGTGTATTAGGAATAAACATAATTAAAATACTTATTGTACATTCATAACAGTATTATATAGCTCACTCTTAAGCATTTCATCTATTCATTTTCAATATTGACGTCAGTTTTAAAATTTTCCGATTTTCTGAATATCACATTCTGACACTACATTTTGTTTCGTCATCCTATACAAAGTAATGTATACAACATATGAATTTTACATTATTATGGATATTTGCTCATATTATTCCTTTCACACGAAAGGGACTGTTGGCCATTTTATAACTTATTATAAAGAAATCTGAAGGTGCATTTACAATCGCTTTTCGATGTGAAATCAGCTTAATGGTAAACTTCCTCCGTATTTTTCTGTTACGTTTTACCATCTAGATACATTTGCTGTTGAAATCGTCATATTGCGTGACGCTTTATAGCAAAATGCACCCATTCAGTCGGTTACTTTATGACAAAAGCCTTTCTTCCATTCTCTTTCATTACTCCTACTTTTTCCTTTCTATTAAAGATACGTATCCACATGGCATATCCCAATATTCGCGATGTTATCGAATCTATCTTAGCAATATGAATTTTTAAGCGCCTGATTTAGAAGACATCATAAGGCATATTTATACATCAATGCAGTAAAAATTGGTTTTAAATTGTTATCTTCTTTAATTATGACGAATCGATTGACTATTGTGGAATTATTTAAGAACTTTTAAAAAATGACTTCCGAAGTAACCTTTGAATTTTTCGTTGAGGTTCTTAAATAGGGGTTTTCAACATTTTTTTCCCTTTCTTGTATAGTATGAACGTATTTACAAAGTATTACAGGTAGAAAATTACTTTTAAAATGTGCACCTTTCAATAGAAAACTAATTTTGTGGATCCCTTTAACCGCGAATGTAGATTTTTCATTCTTCCTACACGTAGTATTTTTTTTTGTATTATGTATTGTACTCAGAATATGCGTTCTGGGAGGCTCCTTAATAGAGTATGATTCATTTCGGCAACGTCAGTCTCTACCCCCTGGCCGAAAGCAACAGTAACCTCTGAATCACTTATGAAGTTTCCGAAAATAAATATTTCAGGAATGATTTAGATCGCTGCTGAGGTAGAATCTTTTAAAATTAAGTATGGTAAATAAAACATGTAGTCTGGTATCAAAAAATAGATTATCCTAAAGATGTTTTCGATCACATAGCGATCATCCTCAACCCCATAAGTTTTGCATCAACACCATAAGTGTTGCCCCGCTGCCTTGCGAGTAGGGATTAGACGAAAGGCTATGGAACAGAAAACGATGGGTAGAGATGACTCTGGAGGGTGTAATGAAGCCTATGTCTCAGGGGGAGCAAAACCTAAATAAATACTGGTGCCTCAGGTTGGGGGTTGGCCGTAGGAATTAATACCCATACCGTGAAAAGATCAATGTTCAGAAACTTAAAAATAATATCCGGATAGAAATAGTAAGACGTTCATGCAGTCGGGAAAAGAAACATTTTATATTTTGGTATATGGAATGTATTGTCTTTGAACAAGTTTGGAGGTGTAACTAATATTTTGGAAATCTTAAAAAAATGTATAGTGGATATATGTTATCAATACAAGGAGAGAGATGGAAGGAAAAAGGAATAAAATAATTTGGAGGTTATATTATCTGTAAATTTAGTGCAACCAAAACAGATAGTGCAGCAGTTGAACTTGCAGTTAAGAAAGAAATACAAGGAGCTATAATGAATTTTAAACCATATAATTCATGAATATGTATGCTTCGTATTAGTGGAAAATTCTGTAACACCACATTAATTAACTTCCAAGCTCCGATGGACTACACAGATAAAAACGTAAAGAGTTCATTTTATGATAGACTGATAAAATACATAAAACAACTCCTAAATTTGATATTAAGATATTATTAGAGGATTAACATGTCCAAATGGGAAATGATATAACTTATGCGCCGAATTTAGGACAAATGTAGTCTTCATCAGGAGAATAACGATAGCGGGCAGTGAGCGGTGGGACTTGTGTCAAACAATTTGACCATTAGTAGTACACTACACCCAAATAAATAAATTCATAAGGGGACTCAGATAACATATGTATTGTGAAACAATGATCGATTCCCGTCATAAAAATAACATATTGGATATTAGAAAATTGAAAAAACAAGACTGTTACTCGGAACATTTTCTTGTAAGACCTTAATGTAGACAGCAAATATCACTAAATGGACAAAAACTAGCTAACTCAAAAGCACAAAAAAACGCAAGATATTATTTTCAACAACCGTATATTCACACAGTAAACAATGGAAGGAAAAGTTAAATTGACATGGAATTACGAAATAGTGTAACTAAAAAATTATGTAAAAATTATTTTGTTTATAAAAACAAAATTTACTCAAAAACTTAAAAAAATGATTCGAACTTTAGATCGTCAAACCTGTGTCTCCTCGGTTCACTGTGAATATTGCCCTATTCAAATTGGACAAACAAAGAGAAAGTTAAAAGAAAGACTTTCTAAACGTAAACGGAATATAAATGAGCATCCCTCTAGAATGAATTCCTTTACACATCATAGAATAAACACAAATCGTTCAATAGATTTTGGTAATCCTATTCTTGAACAGAACTATTATGATAGGCTTAATATGGAAACAATATAAGAACTTTTGTTTGTAACCAATAGTTTCACAAGTAGTTATGACATTATAATTTCTACATTACACGAAAACTCTAGGAGAAATCACCTTTCGCTTTCAATTCTAACATATCCCCTTCCCCCTTTTTCGGCCTTCCCTTCCCCGCCATAGCTTGTCCCCTCCTCTCTTTCTTCTCACTCTCCTCTTCCCACCATTTACACCTTATCCCTGACAAATCATTTCGTGACACTCCAACGACTGTCCCAGACGTAGGTGTGCCCACCACAAATTTTTACTTCCCCGCATACGTACGTATATCCGCGCATTACGTACAATAAGGAAAGTTATGTAATGCTGCAGAAAATCGATTTCAGTATTTCAAGGGAAATACACGTTTTGGGGTCCCCTGATACCGAAACAGTGGTTCTTTTCAAAACGTCCGTCCGTCAGTCTCTGCGTCCGTCCGTTTGTTCGTCCGTCTGTGAACACCACTAGCGCCTAAATCATGCGTAGGATTTTTTTCCAAATTGAAGAAACCCAGTCCATCTGGCTAGCGTAGAATCTTCGAGATTTTGAAAAAAAATTTATAAAATTTGTGGGTAGTTTACATGAAGCCTCCGGGATATTTTCAAAATGTTCTAAAAAACGAATTTTTTCTTTAAATTTCTTGTATGAATGGAGTAAAATACACATATAACGATGGTATAGGTCCAGGTTTAACACTGAATTTTCGAAAATTTAAAAAATTGTTGGGCTTTTTCCTACAACTACAAAATTGAAGACAGATTTTTCCTTCAAATACAATTTGTTCTCCATAGTTCTTTCATTACGGTCATGCACATTGTTTTGAAACTTTTAGTGGTTTTCCCGCAATATTTCGAGCAATATGTTCTCAAAACTGCTCCAAATTTTTTTTTTAAACGTTTGGCAGGAATAGTGCTAAATGTTCTCTATAAAATAGCATAAACGCCATATTGCTCTATTCTTTTGTTTTTTCAAACATTACAAGAACGTGATTTTGTTTACTTGTCTCTCACGCCCTTAATATTTATATTAGCGGCAATTTGTTTCACATTATTATATTAGTGAGTGCATGTGCCTCATATGTCATAAAACGTTTCTCGAAAATTCGCTCAAAATTCTGCATTTTCAGAAACACTCAAAAACGCCTCCAATTTTTTTTCAAACTTTTCCAACATATTGAGCTATTGGACTCAGTAATGTGACGTACGGTTCATTTGGGTGTATTTTTTGTTTTTTTTTCAAAAATTATAAAAAGGTAATTTTTTTAATATCTTTCACGCCGTTAATATGAATATTTCCAGTAAATTGTTAATTCTATTGTATTTGTGAGTTAAAGTGCTTGAATGTTTTTTAAATGAAGGTTTTCAAAAACTTCAACAAACAACAACAACAAAATTGTGTGTGAGGAAGATCTTCAAATTTCGTATTTACAGTAGCACTTAAACGTCAATTTATTAAAAACGGGTCCAAAGTTTTAAAGAAAATTGCTCTTTAGTACGATTAATATTATTAAAATAATAATTCCATTCTCCTATTAGTAAACCGAAAAATTAAAAAAAATATCAAAAAAATGTAGTTTGGTAGCTGGCAAGAGTATGTTGCAATTTCGAATAGCTAACCGAGACCAAAGGAAATATAAAACTAATGCGGGAATTTCGGTGGCATTCTGTAACACCACTAGTTACATCTCACATCAGATGAGTCCTTGTTTTCGCAATTTTTGATTTTTTAAAATTATATAAAAATTATATGTATAATGTAATAAAGGATATAGACGGTGAAAAGTATTCCCAAGCCAAATATTTGTTTTTTACAGTTTTACGTCTTAGACTGTCTTACTTGTACTCGCACGTTCTTATTGGTGCTCATTCTGGACGGCTAATCTTTCTGGTAATGATGACAATCTTGATTATGACTGCGTACCACTCGCTCAAATGATGCAAAAACACTTCCAGAATTGTATCTTCACCGGAGAAACAAAAATGCTGTTTATATAGACGCGTGGGATGGTATAAAAATTAATGATATTGAATATATGTCAAGAATTGTAAACCAAGTGAAACCGTGCGTTGCTCATTCATTTTATTTAATCTATTTAATAATATTATTTTTCCCATCCCTGACCAGCTCACCATTTTGTAGACTATTTAAAATTGGATGTGGTAATCACTTGTTGGTGTAAGAAATATATACCTATGTTGTTAGTCGACAGACTTACCCGAACGAGAATTCAAGTTTAGAAGTGTACCGAGAATTTTTATTGAATTTGAACTTTTTGAAAATTACACATCAGTTGTTCCGAAATATTATAGTTTGTCATTTTTAAGTACCATGCATCCCATTTCTTGCAGCTACACTGCAGACGCTACGTATACATAACAATACACTATGATAATTACTTTCATTCAAAATATTTACAAACACAAGTTTCTCATTCATACGATATTTATTTATTTTCTCATGATTATCCTTTGTTTAATTCTCTCTTGTAGTATACATTTAATTTAATTTCCCCACAATCATCTTCCAATATTAAATGTATTTAACCCTAGCAATATGAGAGTATGAATGGTAACCTTTGTTCCTAAGTGGGGGCTCGACGAGCCAACTCGAATAGTCATTGCAGCCTCTATTTTGTTATCCTCTTCATCTGCAATTACTTCTAAAATTTCATCTTCACTCTCTTCATCTGAAGGCAAATTCTCCAATAATTCTTCTATTTTGCACGTTGCTAATCTTTCAGACATCTTGAATCAATAAACAAAACAGGCTCATAGACATTCACCGCTAATTCTGTTCGGCGTTTTCAAAAAAGTATGAATGTTGCCCACGAAAAACAAAACTTTCCCATAAAAGCGCAGGGAAAAAACAAATGCTAAAAGCGTAATGGACAATCTACGGTTTCTACAAAAGAGGGGGGACCGAACCGCACTAGTGAACCCAAATTTTTAAGAAAAAGAGAAACACAAATATGTTGGCAATGTTGTAAAACGAAGAATTAAGCTGCCTCAACTATAACAATAATACGGAGAAAACAAATAATTCAAACTGAAACCATGATCAAGGTGGTGGGCAGCTCACGCCCCTAGAATCTAGAAAGATCTAGAAGAATCTAGGCAATCTTGACAGGAGGATTCATGCTTCTTGTCGGACTTGTATGTGTGGGATTGGAACGAATTCCGCACCGAATCCCGCCCAACGATCGGCGAGTCACCAACTCGCTGCCTCCATTTTTAAGCTAACGATGTGAGTACCACCGAGTGACTCATATCACTGCCCTGAGGAAGCCTGCGACATGTCAGGTGAAACGTCGGCCTCCCAGCCAACGACGCGGCGTCTCCCGGATAGCCGAGAATTTACGGGTGAACTTCACCTTCCAAGATCCTCAGGCCTTGCGACCGTCTGTCCCTCCCGCCTTGCGCCAATCTCTTTAACATGTAGAGGAAAAATGCTTCTGCGATCGTAAATATAATTTCGATTGCCAATAAAATAGTATTACGATAGTCATTATTATAATTGCTATATACGATATTGTTGGTTCTAATTAATATAATGGGCATTTATAGCTCTTAATGTTGATTCTTAATTTTAGATCTTTTTTCTTGTGATCATATGCAAGTACATAGAAAATGTAAAATACTGTAGTACCACACTTAAAACTAGTAGATCTTATGAGCTTACCTTTTATTACTGACTCCCATTATACCCAGATAAGTACCTAACATTTTCAGAGTACTGAAGGAGTGAACTGAAATTGTAATAAGAGCCCTTACACTTAGTCCATTCCGGGGTAGCCATAAGAGTGAATTCAACGGCCTTCCTCCTAATCTTGACACTTTTGTTAAAAGCGTACAGATAAAGTTAGACTCAACGAATGGACATGAATGGGCATGAGACGAGTAAATCCTCAGTATTAGGTACACAACTTTAAAGAAGTAAACTGTTTTCTGTCTTAGATTAAAATATCTTCTCGGAGAGCGCCTTTCTTCTAGCGCACCCTGGCCCGCGCCATCTTCACCCACTTCCTCCGAGTCCACTCGAGTCGGCCCGAGTCCAATTTCTACGCCCCCGAAGGCCTGACGCCGGATATGCTTTAATCAAGGCAATAACAAATGCAATGCGCCGCGAGTTTATTCCGAGCGCATCCAGATAGAGCAGCTCGCCGGCGGGCGCCGCGCTGCGCTCTCTGGTGTCGCCATGCCAAAAGTCCGCGTAACGGGCAATTACACCGAGCGCCCGCGCTCGACCGACTGCCGCCGCCGCCGCCGCTGCGAAATAAGGGCGAATTATGTGCATAATAAAAAGTAAGCAGAAACAGCTTCAACGGTTAACCTCAAAACCCGGCGGCCAAGATGTCTCCCTTCCAGCTTAGTCCGCCGAAGACGACTCGCTTCTATTCTTGGGAACTCGTTATATACGGTTCGCGTCGCCCGACTCGCGGAGAAATACTGCGTGGTGACGTCTTGCGCGACCCCGGGATATTGCGGTTCTAATGGAAGTTTCTCCCTCGGGGGAAGGAAGCCGCCTTGCACTAGGGTTCGGAAAGCTTTATTTTTGTTTGCCACATTCAGATGATATTTCGATTTAATGAAGGGTTCTTTCGACTTTCGAGGTAACTTACTTTATTTGTTAGTGATTGACTTGCTTGTAAGAAGTTATTCGCATGTCCCCATTCAAAGTTATATTACAAATTGGCTGACATTTCCAATGCTACTTAATAGTTTGCAAGTGATGCAAGCACACGATTTTCTATAAAATGAAAATAAAGTACAGATACACATAATATAATTACACACAAAAACTAGTAGAAAATACAGTTTGTAGAATAATATTTTTAAACTAGAATAGTGTAAGTTAAATTATCAAATTAAAAACCAAAGATACATTAAGAATAATATGATTGAAAGTGATTATTGGATAAATGCAAAACGCGAATGAACGTGCATTAATACATGAAATATTAGCAAATGGTTATAAAATGAAAGTCCACACTTAATTTCATATCAAAGCGAGAACGAGCGTGTGGAGTATTCGAGAAAAGAAAGTAAAGAGGTCCCTTCTTCAGATTCCTGCAAAAACGCCAAAACTGGTGCCTGATATTGAGGTACAGAAAAATACAATTAAAAAATAGGGACCCCACATGCATTTTCCTATCACACTATAAGGGAGAAGGATAAAGTTCTCACCCGTCATTCTATAACGAAATTTTGCTCGCGAATTCTGCACCGTAGAAGGTGCCAATCGCGATTCCGAGGGAGTTCTGCTCCCGAACCGCACGCATGAACACTCCACTTTCCGATCCCTTTTTTGTGAAAAAAAAGAAGGAAGAAATATAAATCGGGAGTATGATTGACGCGCGAAACGAGAGTCCAAATCAGCGCCTGTCCGCCTCCGCGGATGACGCGCGACGCCGTGACGGACCCGATGATATCAAATGATTGTCGTTCGCGCGCCCGTAATCCGATCACGGGGCCCATCCGCGATCGCCGCCAGCGCCCCACGCGGCCGCTACGCGAAGCGCTTTTCGCTGGTCGCCAGCCGAATACGGAACAGGGGACAGTTACTTTTCGGTGCAAGCTCAGTTGCTACGAGAGCAAGGAGAGGAAGAAGATATGCTATTTGAGGCGAATTTTGGATTAAGGATTTTTATTCAATGCTCGAAACAATGTATTCTATACACACCTCTCAAACTAGACATATAAGAAGGCTTATTTATTTTTTGCATAAATATACGGGAATACGTGAAAGTAGAATGAAATGAAAAAATATTAATATCGAATGTTTCTGAATGTACACCGCGTTGCAATTACAAAACATTCGTTACTATTATTTCTAAGGTAATATCTAATTAATGTGCAATAAAATTATTAAAATAATGAATTTTTTTTGAAATTTGGCAATCATGGGCATGTTGCATCAGTAGGGGAAACTGTGATGGACTAACCGGGTTCAACGCAGATGTTCTCAAGATTCACCCGTCTGTCTTGTATCGTCTTTTATATCTTCGAAATTACCAAACCGTCAAAATTAATAATCCTCTCCATGTGAGGCGATTAGGCTTAGGCAAGTGGTGCCATAAAAATGTTTCTGTACCATTCTTCCTCTCGAAAATGTGGGTTGCATGAGCTATTAAACACAGTGCTCCTGACTGTGAAAAGTAGATATTGGTTATTTGAATACGACATTCGCACAATAAAATAACACAATGAAAATTCTGATGAATAAAAAGATAATAATGCATAGAGCATTTCCTAATCTTATGCTTCATTTTATTTTATATAATATAATATTTTAGAGCAATGTTACCCGTTAATTAGCGGAGATTCCACACTGGTCAAAACAAAGGAGATATTTCGTGAAATATATTACTTTCCCTGGATTTTACTAGTAATATGTTATCATTTATTTTAACATCGTTTATGTTAAAACTCTTTTTATTTCGTGATACACTACTGAAAGGCAAAACTCATTTCTTCAACGCAGCAATAATGTCTACTTCTCTCACAGCATTTACTACCAATAGTTAATGTAGAAATAGAGTATTATGAGGTAAGCATTACCTGGGATGAACAACTCGTTTGCTTTACACGTGCCTGCAGTTTTACTGAATAATTAAAAATTATAAAACCATTACCACGTTAACTATTCACGGAGTTCCTCCATATGATTAATACAGTAGATTTACCGCATTCAAAACTAACGTAATGTTTTCTAACAGAGAAACTATTCGCGCAGATTCGACGTAGTAATTAATGAAAATAGTTGCGATGTCTGCGGAAATGAATCTTGGAAATGATGACCACATCAAACAACAAATGAGGGACAGAAGACGAGAAATTGCTTGTGTATCGTGGTTACATGGGGCAGAAAGAGGTTTCTTAAGCCGTATTATAAGAAACGATACGACAATAGTGATTCTAGAAAATGAATGAACGGCTACACTAAAGTCGTTCGTCAAAGTAAGATACGCCGAAATTCCCTATGGAATCCAGTAGTAATATTGCTTTTATCAATCATCCCGTTTAGAGTAAGTCTGGCTAAAAATAGAATAAGAGTAGTCAGCGTAGTCTGAAAACATGTAAATTTACGTTTTGCTTCAGGAAAGTCTGGAGGCAGTTATCAGTCTGTCTCACAAAGTTTCGAGGCCACATTCCAGTGGTCTAACACATTTCTGCAGAGGAATCTGAGGAAAGGGAATTCTCGGGCAGCGTACAGAAATAAAAACAGGAAAAAGCTACCATTTTTCAGTACGGGAGGAAAATAGCCCCGAGTAAAGAACATGTTAGTGGTTCTTTGATCCTGAATTTGATGAATGGCCGCCTAGTTTTCAAGTTCTGATACAGAAATACAATTCTCCTAAAAGAGAGAAATATAATAAATAAATATGTATCGAAAAGGTCTACCAATAACTATATAGGTTAAGGAAGTAGAATATACTTCTGTCTTAGGAATCAGTAA
The DNA here is from genome assembly GCA_038098605.1 of Gryllus longicercus. Lineage (NCBI taxonomy): Eukaryota > Metazoa > Arthropoda > Insecta > Orthoptera > Gryllidae > Gryllus > Gryllus longicercus. The sequence continues at coordinate 724,871 of JAZDUA010000654.1, forward strand.
TAGGAATTAGGAATGTAATTACTTATAGTTTTACACAATATATTTCATATTTTCTGTGTGGATGCATTTTTACTAACTCGCACCCTTCGAATGAAAATGTTATATAATCGAGCGCCGGAAAAAGGCGAATTTTTGGGCAGAACAACTTGTACTGTCGGGATCCACTACCAAAAAAGTGGATAAATCCTGTTCCTATGAATAGTAAATATTTTCCTCTAACACACCATGATGCCAGAATCTATGTTTTGTGGATTTGTGTTATCGAAACATCGACTGACGGTAAATTGTTGTAGCTCCGTTGGGATACTCCAATGCCTTTCACAGCCGCCCCTTCGTGGTATGGTGTTTCACTCCTATTATTTCACTACCACACACCCAGGAACGTTTAGGAAAACATACTCCATAAGGTGAGGTTACATTATACAAATTTGCAGATTAAGAAATAACAGCGACACGATATGGTGGCATCATTAGCTCTTTGTAGTTCCAAAAAGGCTCTTTTTATGAAGTGCTAATACTTCACACAATTATTTATTTTTATATTTAAAATCTGAAAATAATTCAGTTGTTTTCTTGACAAGTTAAACACTGAAAAACATTAATTTATATGTCATGGTTTGTATAATACAATACCAAGTGAACTAATCGTAGGTATGCGGAATATAATTTTAAAATTCACATCATAATTATACTCTAACATCACTAAATTTCATCTCTATAATTTAAACAGAAATGCATTTTAGAAATACTGTATTGTAATATAGATACGGCCAAATAGGAAACGAAAAGTCATTCTTATTAAGTCCGTTAAGGATTTAAGGCGTCATTAAAACTAATGACAACAAATAAGTAGTGCTATTAAGAAAAATATTTATTTACATGATTTTTTCCTTATAAAAAGGTGAGTTTCAAAAAGTATTGAACGGCTTACGGTCGCTATTACAAATAAAGAACTTATTTCATTACGTATTAGTTTAAGTCTATGGACTGATAGCCGTAGTCTAATAGGCGTTGAAAAGCCAAAGGATGTTTCTGCAATCTTCAGTGGCGGCGGGTTCTCGCGTGAAGGGCCTACGTGTGGCTAGCGGCTGCGACTGGGTTGGTCGTGACCTAGTCTCGGAGCCGGGCTGAAGCTGCGTGGGCGGGGCAGGCGTCGCGGAAGCAGGGCAGCCGCTGCGCCAGCGCCCAGGGCGCGTCGGCGCCGGCCTGCGCGCCGTCGCCGTCCACGCAGAAGCAGCGGTCGCCGCGGCACTGCCAGCGGCGGAAGGCGCCGTCGGCGCAGCACGCGGGCAGCAGGGGCGCGGCGGGGGCGGCGGCGCGCAGGCGCCAGCGCGCGCGCGCGCAGCGGCAGTCGCCCTCGGCGGCGGCGGAGGCGGCGGCGGCGGAGGCGAAGGCGTCGATGGGCGCGCCCTCAGGGTCGACGCAGCGCCAGCCGCCGCCCGCCACGCGCTGCCAGCGCGCGAACGAGCCGTCGGGGTCGCAGCGGGGCGGGTACACGCCCAGCGCGCCCGCCGCCACCAGCGCCTGCGCCACGCAACACACAGACGGCAGTACGACAAATTAGTGACCAATGACCCCGGGCAGCCTCACGTTTCCATCAATTCGTGTGCATTATTCCATTTGCGAGTAGAAGCGCTTCAAATAATTCCCAATACATTTTTTCGAAAACTCAATAGTTTTCTGCCCCCCCCCCCCCCCAAAAAAAAAGAAAACTCCAAATTCCGCATTTACGGTAACGCTTCACCGCCATTTTCTTAATTTCTCCGAATCTTTCACCTCTTCTCCAAATTTTTTTAACGAAAATTTCAAAATAGGACGACGTTTCACTCTTCCGGTATATTCTTAAAGTAATTTTTCATTTCTGTCACAGTATGAGGAAGTCTATACCATTCTGTAAACAACTAGTTTACTAGTGGAAGAAAAACAAAAGTACTTAACCATGTGTACAAATTATTCACAAGTAAAATTCGGAATATTTTGTTGACTATCTGGGATTTGTTAACATTTTAAATGATTTATTTTTATTAATCTTGTTTGGATGTTGAGTAAAATGAAACATTTTCAATTGCAGATTACATTTTAGAAGAAAAACGTGGTCAAATTAATTAACAATACCAATTTGTTTCTGCACTGGTTATCATCTTAATTTAGGAAGTGCCGTTAATAAATAGAATAAACAAGAGCATGCAGGATATACGCGAGGTACATGTGAATTACAGAAAAGAAGGACACCTTTCGCACAAAACTTTTTTAAATCTACTTATATGAATTAAATATTAATCATATTTATATTACAATAGTTATAATAATAATTTACTGCCAATGCATACATTGGTGGTATTGCGACGTATTTCGCGAATGTATTTCCTGGAGGAAATATTTGTGATGTCTAGAAATTTTCCTATTTTTAAAATGTTTTCCTTGTTATTACGTTTCTAGACATCTGTATTGCATCTTCATTACATAAAATGATACTTATTGTGGGTTACAGGAAAGAAGTAAGGAAAAGGCCTTAGGAGGCAAGGACCTTTATTGGATTCTTCTCGATAAACATTGCGGGCAATTCCTTTAAGGAAAACCACTGAAATTTATATGTGTATTCGGACCTCTTGAAACCTTACTTAACATCTTGGACAAGAAAACCAGAGGACATACTCATAAATCTGATCGTAATTATTCCTCTTAATTTATTAAATCATTAGGAGGAACCAGAACCATAAATAACATTTTATCGACATGTTTCTGCAATATGAATGATAAACATTTTCCTTTAGACAGTCTGAGCCATTTGGTACAGAGGATGCGGTTATATGTTGCTACACGTTTGTACAGGGGATTGTATCTTAGCACAGGCAACAATTTTGCGGGTTGGAAACACACTTGCGGGGATTAAGTAATTCTATAATATTACGAAACCATCATAAATAATGCGAGAAAGTACATGTTGTTGCGCAGTATATTTATATTTCACGCATTTCTTCATGTCAATAATGCAAGGCATCCCACTAAAGCCCCTGGAAATCGACAAAATTCTTGTATGCGATCTTCACATGACCAGTCTAAATTGCGTGATTCTTTGCAAAACAAGTTGTGACAGGGTGAAAAGGGACTTGAACAATACAATAATTCAGATTGATTGTTCCGTGTTTCTCGGCACGTCAACTGCTATGGTGTCATAAATGTAGCGCGTTTTTATTACTGAAGGTGGCGGAGTTCTTTCCTCAATGGATGGTACGACCCGGTCCGACCTCCACGTCTGCTTGTAGGGTTTTCCCATCCAGGTATTCTCTGGGACAGCTCAGATCTCCCAACCTGTATGGTGGTGCAATGAATGTGAGTTTATTAGTAAGGGGTAAGGATAGGACAAGAAAGGTGAAAGTAAGGTAACGCGTGGTCAGTGGCCCCTTTGTTAGCCTAGTGCAGACCCTAGGCCCTCGCGGCCAGAGGCACCGCAGTGACCTCAGTCGATGCCCTGAGCCAACGGCCCAACGTCGGTAGGTTGAGGTGTATGAGTGTGGGGGGGAGGGGGGAACTGACCAGATCCTGCCGGCGGCGCGCCTCGCACGTCGAGTCCCCGTCGGCGTCGGCGTCGTAGCAGGGCAGCGCGGCGCGTCGCCCGCGCGCCACCGCCTCGCCCTGCAGCGCGCCGTCCTCGCCGCCCACGCACGCGCAGCGCTCGTCCCCCTCGGCGCACTGCAGCGCCGCGAAGCTGCCGTCGGCCGCGCACCGCGCCGCCACCACCGCCGCTCCCGCCGCCCCCGCCTCCAGGCCCGCCAGCACGCGCCCCGCCTCCCACAGGAACAGCGAGCACCCTGAGGGCGATGGGCAGACGATTAGTTAGAGTGACAGATAAGTACACAGAGAAACAGACAGATTGATATCTAGACAGATAGATAGATAGATAGATAGACAGATTGATAGATAGATAGATAGATAGATAGATAGATAGACAGGAAGATAGATAGATAGATAGGCAGACAGACAGACAGATGGATAGATAGATAGATAGATAGATAGATAGATAGATAGATAGATAGATAGATAGATAGATAGATAGATAGATCAGCCTAATGTCATGTGTGGATCTAAACAAAAAAATCTATCACCGCAATAGCATGTTATTAAAACCTTAGGGCTTTTCGATGTACTCAAACGAATGAGATTCTGTTCTTTTAACCGAAATATTTTTAGTGAGACTAATTCACCAACGTCTTACACAATTTTCGCTTGCATGCTCTTGGACTCATATCACGCACTAAGGAAATATCGAAGAGGGAAGTAATATGATGCAATTTCTTACCACAAGTCATGCTATCGGCATTCTCCTCTGTGGTAAATATTGCTTCACCAAATATTCGTGATCCTTCTTCTGGTTCCACGCAATAGCATCTGGAACAGGAAATATTCCATCCTGCTTGCAAGTCCCTTGATGTGAAAAATTACACGTACGCGTTCGCTTGCAGGGTTTCGCCGCCAGGTATTTCCCCAAACAGGGAACTGCACCACCTGGAACTTCTACGCTCTCGACATATGAGGTAGAGTAATACACGCAAATGTGTGTGTAAGCGAGGGTGTGAAGAAAGGTCATGGAAGAGGAAGGAAATATCGCGCGCCGTTTGTCAAGGACCACGACCAAAGCAACCGACCACTAGAGTTCTCTCGATACAAGCAGCGATTGCACTCGACTTAGCTATCTAACGAAAATCATGCCACCGTTGAGCCTGCAAATGCGTCAATGGCACTGCAGTGATATCACTTGATGCCTCTAGCCAACTTAGCCGCTCTCCCTTCCTCCGACGTTTAATTACAGATTTGAAATGTTTTCGGTTTATACAATTTGGATGATTAATAATTTAAAAATTACAAGTAATTTTTTCAAATGCCTTGGTTCAAAGCAGTGCCAGGTTGCTAGTAAGTTTGCAAATGTTCATGCTCTTGTGAGCAAATTTACCTAGAGACTCCATTGCTTCATTAAATTCACCTACAGTCCGCAATTCTTTGCAACTCGTGAATATTTGAAATAAAGTATGTGTTTTTCGCTAAGAAAATAAATAATATGAATGTGTGAATTTGGCCAAAAATACTTGAACGTATGTAATTTTATTTTTGAAATTCATAGAAGAAATTGTTATTTATTCAGGAATTCGTTTAAGACGTAAACATCCAAACAACTGTGGCACAGCGATAAAAATATATTTTATTAATATTTTTTTATTACATAGCCATATGACTTTTCATGAAAAAACTAATAACAACAAATATTTAATTCGCTCTTCCTGTCTCATTAGATTATCTTTGTAGCTCGTCAAATGTAGTACCCATGTACTTCTAAAGGAGCGTTTCACAGGGTACGTAAACATTTGTTCGTTTCGAGCCCATAAGTGACGATGACGATTCATAGGCCGAGAGGCCTTAGATTCAACACCCAACATTCTTAGGTTTCAACATCAGCTGAGTAGCTGGATCAATGACGTCCGTTGGCTGGTTGAGCATTCCAGAAGCCGGCTGCCCTGTCTAGCCGATTGTTGGGTTTCCTCCGATAAAATCCAGGTGGATTCCGAATTATTGTTTTTACAGTAGGTTACGGACAGCGAGTGATTCTTTCTTCCTCATCCTGATCCTATGGCCATCCATTGGACTCGACAATAAATGACAATAAGGGTTACCAAGTTGTAGGAAAGAAATTATGGGGATTCATGACTTAAGAGAAGCTGTCATGGCCCTGCTGTAGCAGGACCTACAATGAGCAGAACAAACAAAAGCAAATCTCACATTTTTAGAGTAAATCAAACGATCTTCTACTTTATTTATTTGTCCTCTTCTTATTCTCTCTTCTTTTTATTCTTTTCCTCCTCCTTCTTCCTTCTTTTTTCTCATCTCTTTTCCTTTACCTTCTTCTCCATCTTCTCTTTTCCAAGTTCCTCTTTCTTTTTCCGTCATTTTCTCCTTCATCTGCTTATTCTCTGTCCTTTTCTAGTATTTTTCTTCTTTTTCCAAACACTTTTCTCGGTCTCTTTTTTCTTCTTTAACGCATCGCGTTAATCTCCAATAACACAGTCCATTCTACTTCTTTCTTTTCCTACCTCTCTTTCTTGTTCTTCTTTCTTTTGTTTGTTCTTTTTCTCTTTTAAACTTTTTCTTTATCTCTTGCTTGTTGCCAGCTTTCTTCCTTTTTCTCTTCCTTATCCGACTTTTTCTCCTTGATGTCTATACCTACTACTAATGTTGCATGATTGTAGGAGTAGTTGCTACACATAATGGTGAAATGCACAAACATCAAACAAGTTTATAAAATAATTGACAAGATAGCAATTCGCGCAATTCGGCTAACTTTATAAACACACACCTGACTTCCGTTACATTTCTTCTGGAGAAGTTCGTATTTGGTGTTTACTAAAACAGTGCCAAAAGATACCTTGGTTTCAAATTGTAGGTCAGTGATGTAAGACATTCGACATTGAAAAATTTAAACCGATATTGGATCTCATGATAAGGCCACCATTCCACCTCCGGCGCGAGCCAGCGGCAAGTCGGGTTGCAGTGGAAGTGGACCTTATCACTCGCAAGTGCGCGTGCGCGATACCGAGCCATCAGTCGCCTCAAGGACTTGGTGACAGCGGCGACAACGAGTGACGGCCGCTGCTGAAAACGCCAGACACGTGATTGATGGGGAGGGCAGCCGCTCCAGCACGCGCTGCTCGCATATGCATATCGATGTTTGATACGAAATTAATTTTGATTTAGGGCTGCGGCACTTTGTTACCCGGAGACGCACAGCTGCTGGCGTCCATCCGGAGGCTTCGCGACTTATGCAATTCGCTCTTTGCGCGTAATTATTCATGAATTAATGATATAAAAAATATATTACTTAAGCATGTTTGGTAATTTCATCAAACTATGCCATCCCTTTTAAGTTACATTCATTAAGCAATTCTTGAAGAAACAGATTTTGGTTGTGTCGCCAAATGCCAATTTATATCTGTTATTACCGTCGACTGCCTTTTTAATAAACTTCTGGGGACTAACATTTTTGGTTCACTATATCCGAAGATTTCGTCAGCACACTTGTTTCTTCAATTCTGGATGATCCTTTCACCGCATTCACGATGTCCTTGTCAGATGAGATCACAGTTGATTTACTTAGTTCGTATCTCCGACGGACTTCTGCTTGTCGACCCCTGTATACAATTTCGCCAATTAAGTTTGTCTTCTCTTACAATATGAACACTTACGCTTGGACATTACCGCTGAAATCTGCGTTCACCCGTAAGTAAGTAAGGCACCGCAAATGTTTCGTCCTCTCAGGATTTATCCTGTATATGCACTGAGGGACCCATTACTTATCTAATAACATACGAGATCCTTTCGGTAGCGGCGTTGCCCAAGCGGCTATTGAAACTGATCGATGTTTCGCGCGGCGCGGCGGATGTCGCCAGGCTGTGGGGCTGTGGCAGTTGCGCGCTTCCTGACGTCAACACAGAACATCACACCTTGTCGCGGGGAACCTAAAGTGACATCAATATTGAAAGTGAAACAAGCAGTAGCGTGTTGCTTCCGCCAATTCTATCCCATGCAGGACAACGCCTTTAGTTTCCGCAGTGAATTTGAGTGGTACAAAGTCATCAGTAAGGACCACATTCGGTATCCGATACCTCCATCCCAGGGGAGACTTCTTCCAAGATGTTCTTTGACCGACGATACTTTTCAAAACAGCCTAGTGTTGGAATTTGTGACAATGAGGTGATATACTTTTCAGAAAGAAATTAATTTCCGGGACGTTGTATTCCAGGTCCACTATAAACGAGGTTAAGACTTCACTATAAGCGAATTTTCTTGTGATTTTTTGTAATAATAATGATGGAAATTCGCACGAATCGTGCACTTGGTTTTCGACGGTGTCCACGGTTATAGATGTTGTAATCTCAAGGATGGTTTGTTTCGTTATTTGCTTCCCTCTGTAGGAAGGAGAGTCTGGTGATCATAAGATGTGAATGATGACGTAGCTTACATTATCGTGAGATATTACTTAAGAACGCGTATTTTATCACATCATATTCTCCCCACAACCGCATGAAACCCTCCACGCCTTATGCATGATCTTGGCTGTCCGGGTGACGCCGCGTCGAAGGCTATGTGCACATGGCTCTGGCCGCGGAAGACTACGACTTCGTCCACGCCTTACTCAGAATTCCTAGCAACCATCGGTTCAGCGCTCTTGAGAAGTTCTTAAAATAACTATTCCATCAAGACCGCCAAATTATGGTGTACCAGTTATTGAACCCCGAAATTATTTTGATAATGACGCTTATAATGACGTACAAATGGGCAGTCCTGTTTATTGCCTTTCAATATGCCCCAGAAACAACTTTGCTGTCTCTGAAGCATTATGATCAGCAGATCCTTTCAGTCCCACAGGTGTGGCGGGTTTTTGACTCTACCTCCACAGCGCTTCATTTAGAATACGAATATTATCTCGAGTTAAACTCTAACAGTGATCTGCTCTGATCGGTTGATTTCCATGTTTTTTCCGATGGATACCAGGCGCATGCAGAGACGGTACTCGGTACTCTAACCCATGAGAAGGTCGCGCTTAAATGTCCCTGGATTGTCGCTGGGGTAGGTGTTTGGAGGGCGAGAAAACCACAAGCTATATCGATCGCTGCCGGATCTCATGTTGTAGAGGGAAAATTCCTCGTGCTGCATAAAATGAACTTGCGAAAGTAATGATCACGGTATTGACGAGCTCAGAATTAATCAATATTCATCAACGCTGGCAGTATTTCGATGAAAGTTTCTTAAATTACGAAAACATAATTATTACGACGCTGATAATGATATGATACGAACTATTGGGCGATCAGTGAGGTAAGCTGACGCCCCTTCGCTCGCGGGAGCGTGGAGCGCCGCGGAAGGGCCGCGGGTGGGGGTCAGATGGCGGCGGGGGCGCCGGAAGAGGGAAGAAGTTCCGCTTTTTGCCGTCTCCACTGGACCGCGAATGAAGACATCACGGGTGAGCAGGCGAGGTGCGTCCCGTCGCGCGAACCCAAACTCACGCACAACTTTCCCTCCTCCCCCTCCACCGCCTCCTCCTCCTCCTCCTCCTTCTCCTCCTCCTCCTCCACCGCCTCCTCCTCCTTCTCCTCCTCTTCCTCCTCCTTCTTCTCCTCCTCCTCCACCGCCTCCTCCTCCTTCTCCTCCTCCTCCACCGCCTCCTCCTTCTTCTCCTCCTCCTCCACCGCCTCCTCCTCCTTCTCCTCCTCCTCCACCGCCTCCTCCCCCTTCTCCTCCTCCTCCTCCTCCTCCTTCTTCTCCTCCTCCTCCACCGCCTCCTCCTCCTTCTCCTCCTCCTCCTCCTCTTCCTTCTTCTCCTCCTCCTCCACCGCCTCCTCCTCCTTCTCCTCCTCCTCCTCCTCCTTCTCCACCGCCTCCTCCTCCTTCTCCTCCTCCTCCTCCTCCTCCTCCTCCTCCTTCTCCTCCTCCTCCTCCTCCTCCACCGCCTGCTCCTCCTCCTGGCTCCGCATCAAAGAGCGGTCCCCACCGGCGTTAGTCAACCCACCGGGCGAGAGAGTGGGGGGGCAGGCGCGAGAGCCCCCCCCCCCCACCCTCCGAGTGCGCGGGTGGACGGAAGCGGCTTGCGGCTCGGGACACACTCCCCATGCTCGCTCTTAAACAGCAATCAGAGAACACGCCCGAAGCCCACGCTTCTGAAGCTATCAAAGAATCTTTAAATGCTTTATTATCGCATGAATTTACATTTATATTGTATTACAGTTTCTGCAGTATTTCTGGAATCAAATTGTAATATTGTCTAAGAAACTCGTCTCTTAGATGAATGTTAAACTTCGCGTTTAATATATTTAAGTGCTCCCGGATCGACTATTTGTATTATACATGTACGTATACGTATTATACAAAATTTTCGTAGTATGGGAGTAGTTATGTAATACTATGGAAAATTCAGTTCTAGATTTTCACGAAAATACACGTTTTGGGGTCCCCTGATACCGAAAATGTGTTGTTTTTTTTTTCAAAACCGTCTGTCAGTCTGTCCGTCTGTTAACACTACTAGGGCGTATCATACGTACGATTTATTTCCCAAATTGAACAAACATCTGTCCATCTGGCTGGAGCCGAAGCTATGAAATTTTGAAAAATATTCCTTGACATTTGGGAGTACATTAAATGAAGCCCCTGATGCATTTTCAAAATTTTCTCAAAGACGACTCCAAATTTTTTCTTTAAATTGCTTGTAAGTTGAGAGTAAAATACGCTTATAAAGGTGGTATTAGGCGTATTTTCACGGTTAACTCTGAATTTTCGAATTATCACGGTTAACTCTGAAACTTTATCAAAGTTTCAATTTTTCAGCGTCTTTCTACAACTACAACATTGAAGATAGAGGTTTTCCCTTCATATAAAATTTGCTGTTCGTAATTAGTTCTTTCATTAACGTCCTGTACATTTTTTTTTTGAAAATTTTAGTAGTTTTTGCGAAATATTGCGTTCAATCTGTGCAATTTTAAAAAATTACAAAAACAAGATTTTCTCAAAAACGGCTCTAATTTTTTTCATTAAACTTGTGTTAGGTATGTCACTAACTGAAATCTATAAGATGACACAAATGCTTTATTGCACTATACTTTTGTTGTTGTTTTCTTTCAAAAATTACAAAAGTGTAATTTTTTACTTGTCTCCCACGTCATATTCATATTACCGGCGATTTGTTCACATTGTTGTATTTATGAGTTTCTAGAACACTCTACAGTTTTCTGTGACATCTAGCTCAAAACGTCACATTTTCAGAAACGCTCAAACTCCATTTTCTCTAAAAGTGCTCCAACTTTTTTTCTTTTCCACATCAACTGCATTGTTTTATTTTTTGTTAATATCGTGTTTGTACAACGGAAGTTATCTTTATACATTTTTAAACAAATGTTTTTTAAACAACTTTCCCTCTTAGAATGGAAATAGAAAAATAGTGTGGGGAATAACATGCAAAATTTCTCGCATAGGCACGCAGAAGTAGTAGGGGATAACTTGTGCTGTGACACAAAACAAAGAACAAACTTTTTAAATTAACTAAAGTAAAATGCATTGAAATAAATGAGCAACAAAAGCAAAACGCCTACGAAACTACTTGAAATAATTTTAAAAAAAGCAACCAAATTTAAAATTATAGAAAGAATAGCGCAAGTCATTCGACAACCGCCAACGATCACAATCCAGACGCACGATTTAAATGTTCGCGGTGTCTAGAAGCCACATTACCAGGGGCGGATTAATATTTTTGCCGCCTGTAGGCACATCAAATTTGCCGCCCCCTGTTTAAAATTAATGTTACATTTCTAATTGTAACGTTTCAGTAACAATTCCTCACTAATTTAAACGTTTTAACTTTAAAAGTAACATTATATTTGCACATTGTTTTCATAAATTAAATATTTTTTTTTGGATTATCTAATTTTGGATATAAACTGTATCTTTATAGCAAGTAACGTTCAACATTATTAACGTTTCAACACTGAAACGTTAACATTAAAAGGAAACTAAACCATGACAACTAGAATTGCAACATCTTTTCTTTCGTCAACGGGCCTTAGTTTCAGATTCATATACTTCTGAAATCATAAGGTATACTCTAATGAAGTAGACAAATAAATAGCTTGTATTAAATATTAATATGATATTTTTAAATTAAAAATATGATTTATTGCTGTTATAGTTTTTAGAGAACCTAAATTTGTTTTAGAAAATATGAAGGAAATTTTGCGCCTTTGAAAATTTGCCGCCCTTGAAAATTTGCCGCCGTAGGCACGTGCCTACTGTGCCTATGCGTAAATCCACCTCTGCACATTACTGCCCAACTGTAAACATATATTGTAAATAATACACCGTTTGATAAATATCGGTTTGATAAATGCCGGTTTACCAAGCTATTCAATACGTAAACATCGTTTGAGCAACATTTGCATGTACAGAAGTGAAGTCTAAACGTACAGAATTGTTTCTAATGGTAACATATGATATTTACTATTCAAAGGCAAAAATATTAGTTTTATTTTTTTGTACGTAACAAACGTAAGAAATGCAGAAAATAATCCAATATATTTTAGTATTCAAATAATTTTTCAATTTTCGCACCCCAGCAAGCTGGCGCCCTACCCCTCTATAACCCCCTCTATTCCACATAACAAATCCCTGAAAGTTAAATAATATTGCAATGAATAGGGTTGTACTTGCCCGATCCTTTTTTGCATGGGAAACTTTACTTCAGAAAACTAGTTTTCTGAAGAGTAAAAACCATTTCTAACATCTTTAAGACTATCAAAGCGAAAAGCTAACTTTCAAGGAACTTCATTTTTTAAGAAAGTATGTATTTTTGGAAGAACATATCTCTGTAAATATGAATAAATCTTTATTGAAAATTTGTTTCCACCGTCATTGCATTGTTTTTATTTTTGTTTGATATTGCGTAAGTACAAAGTAACATTTATACATTTTTTAAAAATAAACATGTTTCATTAACAACTTTACTTATTAATGGAAAAGGTGGGGATTAACATGCAAGAGTTCTTGCACGGGCACTCTAGTTTATGAAAATATTTTGAGACTATTTATTCGTCATAACGTAAAAATCTTTCAGTCGCATTTCGTGGGTTTACGGTTTACACTTCAGGAACAGCTTTAACTGCCAAAACAGGCTAAACAAATTGGAGGTTATTTTTACATTTAAAAATATATTTATATGTAAAACAATTAGTTAAGTAGTACAATTTAAGTAACATTTAGCTTTAAAGACTGTAACATTAAAGTAAATTTGAAACGGAGTTGAAAAATATATAAAACTGTTTATTTATCTTTTGGTTTAAAGAATTATTAGATTTGGTATAATAAAATATCTAAATTTCCATGGAGATCATAACTCTCTCTCGTGCAGTTCGCGTTGTACCTGGACGAAATGAAAGAAGCCACGAAGATGAGGCACTGCCATTCAGCACATGAGCATTTATTAACGGGCTAGGTTCGATTCTGTGAAAATGGCGTTGTTATTTCTAGTTGAAATGGTCTTGACTTCGAATAAGGGCAGACTGGAGCAGACGGCACGAATATAAACGTTTGACAATATATTAAGAATCATCTACTTGCTCTAGAAACGCAATATTCAAAGCGTGTATGTTTCAAAAGGTGTTAGGACAACGCGCAACACTGATTGTGTAAATATCACAGGATTGAAATTATGGACACACAAATCATCGTGTTTCACACAATGAGTTTTGGCAAAAATTTAGGTGCTCAATAATATTATTGTAAAGCCTAACTGCACAAACCATCTACTTCTAAAACGTGGAGTTCTGTAATTATAAATTATCGAAAATTTAATAAGGCACATAACTGGCCATTCAGTATTCCGCTATACACCTAGCCATCGATAAGTATCAGAGAAGCAAGGCGCTCTGTGCCTCTTACGATGTAACCAGAAAATATTTATCACAAGAGAACTCTAAACTGTAGTCTCCGTTCATTGACCTGAATCATTTTCTTTGTTGTGAGGCACTATCTATCTACCTCTTAATCTAACGTACATCATATTTACGAATTTATATGATGCGATCAGCACACCAATTTTGAATTCCTCTTTATCAATCCAGTCATTACTTCTCTCACTTCAAGAGTACTACGTCATCGTAATAGAGCTACAAAATCGTTTAAGCGTACTACATAATCGAAACTGTTTCATAGAATAAGGTTTTGCAGTTAATTTCCGAAAAGAAACACATCCGTGATACTTCAGGTTGAGGAAAAAATGCGCTCAGAAGAAGTGGTTGGCATTTGAAAAAAAATTACAAATATTTGGTAACGTTTCCAGTAAATGTTAAAGAACCAACATCAAACGCAGCTTTCCGCTTTATTCGCCGACCAAGCTTTCCTTGCTGACACTAAAAAATACTTCGAAAGAAATTATACATGTTGTTCACTCAAAGTATTGGGTGAATTCTATTTATTATTACATCATTGCAACATTTATTTCAGGCACTATAAAACCGGCTTTAACAAAGGAAGGGAGTACAGTAAGTTTATTTCTGTCTCACTATGCATTGTTCCAGTGACATTTTTTCACCTGAGGTTGTTTCCACACCTGAAGTTGACCGAAGTTCAGGTCCGTTTACAGCCTGAATACGGAAAGCAGTAGATAATTTTTGTTTCAGCTAAGGCTTAATCAGATAGAGCACAAAGAAAAAGTTCAAAGGAAATAATTCTAAGGTGAGCTAGTTAAATAAAAGGAAAATGGAATTACAAGAACTTAAAGGTGAAGGGCAGGATCGAAAGTGGTGAAAGAGAAGGAAGGACGCGGAGACTTTGCACATTACCAGGATGAATGAAATACGGATAGTAGAGGCTACTTCCCGGAAGTCTGGAAAGACCAAAGAAGATGCGTAAGGAATGATCTGATTGGAAACAGGACACGGGCCCACAAGGAAGTGAAAAAGGCTGCCGTTATTGCATGTGCTTTTAAGTCCGCAATTGAAGCAGTGTTGAACAGGACGCTAGTTACTTATCCGGATTGCGGCGGATATTCAATACCACTCTAAGTTGTACAGCTAAACTGCTTTGAGAGTTGCAAGAGACAATTTTCTTTGATTCTTTTGATCAACTGGAAGCGGATATCAGAACAGTAAAAGGTCCCCGAACTACATTTGATCATGGCTTCCTATTTCATCCATGCTTGCCCCTGTCCCTCCATTCCCAACTGCTAACAGGCACAACTTTAACACACATGTGGAAAAAATATCATAGGCGGTACGATTGAGATAGTATTCCGTCTGATGTCAGAATTTGGACCACGGAATCTGTTGAAAATTCAACAATTCGAGAATCTTGCAATTGGCTGCGCTGAGGAAATACACGCTGCATCGATGAAGGGCTTTTTCGTGTCTGATATAACTAGTATATTGTCAGTTACAATTAAAACAAGCATATTTTCAAGTGTATGGGTTTTGGTATTTACATTGTCGTTTTGGATATTTACATCGTTCAGTCACATTTTCCTATTCTCCTGATTATTGAAATAGATGAATTCTTAGTTTGGATATAACTACTGATTGTTTTAACTAAATCATATAATAATGAAAAAGCACATGAAGAGATCCCTCTTTGGATCTGACGTTTTGTTTTATTATCCCAAAATTATTTATTAAATCTGTGTTAAAACAGGTTTTATTTCGACAATATGATTGCTGTAATATGATATAATGAGAGGACTGCCAGTCGGGGATCCCAATACGCTGTTCTATCAGCAGTGAATCTCTAGCTACTATGTAGGAGGCACTGGGGCGCAACAAGCCAAAAAAAATTGAAACAGTCAGGAATTTTTTACATTGAAGATGATTTATTTCATTTTATTTGTACAATTAAAGACACATGGATGTACTAACAATTGTGTGGTTATAGCCACGATATCATTAATGGTGGGGGAAAATTAAAAAAAAACTATTTTTAATTAATGAACCTCGTACCACATAGCTGGAGCACCATGAGTTAGTGTCTACGATACAATGGATCATAAAAATACTAGAATAACTATTACTTCGTTTCCATCATTTGCAAGCCACTATCCGTTTAAAAAACTATATCTGTACACTGGTGATTTTCTCTTAAGACAATGATTTATTGTTTCCTTCTTTCCTCTTATAAAACGTCTTCTTCTGGAATTCCGTTAAAACTCGACTGCTGACCTGCTGTCTGCGTCTTTGAGTGCATGGTCGCTTTTCCGACTTCGGGTAGCCATTAATATATGACGGACAATGAAACTGCCTTGGAACATAGTCTGCTATAGTCAACATTGCCTGTATTAACCTGGCGACTTTCGATTAGTAGTTTCAAGCACGGTTCATGTCAAATCTCCTGTAAAAATGAAGATAAGAGAATCCAGAGTATAAATACACCGGAAACATTACTGAATACTTTGCAACGAAAGTATACTAATAGTGGGGTTAACAGGTCCACTATTGTTGGTTGTGAAATTAGTATTGACCGCCCTGCTGTCGGGACAGAACTTACTCGAGAGCACTCTCTCGTGAGTTGTCAAAAATCCAAGAGAAGTGTAAACAAACCACAACAATTCTGCTAAGCGACACGTGAACCGTCCGAGAGTTTGAAGAAAAGTGTTAAGTCACAACTGTCTCACTCTCTCTCTCTCTCGTTCTATCTCTCGCTCTCGTTCTCTCTCTCCCTCTCTCTCCCCCCTCTCTCTCTCCCTCTCTCTCTCTCCCTCTCTCTCTCCCTCTCTCTCTCCCTCTCTCTCTCTCTCCCCCTCTCTCTCTCTCTCTGGACATCGGAATTATCTAACGCCTGGCTTGACAGGACTACAAGATGGAAAACCCGCCTGAGGCGACGGACCAGCCACCGTGCAGAGGTAGCTGCCCTCCTGCCCATCTGCCTGAATATTGTCTTTTCGACAACCAGCGCCTTCTTGGTGATACTGCAGCTGCAAGCAGCCATCTCTACACCTGCGAGTGAATCCTCTTGGCTTCTGGCGCAGACATTATCAGTACCACTGTGGAGGTGCAGATCAGCCAAGACAGAGTAACCTGCCAATTAAGCGGACACGCTGATAGATATCTCAGCGCCCTAGACAATGGAAGACGGCGGGTAAAGGACACACTTTCAAAAGCACATCAGGAAGGCTTCCTAGATCTTCCTATTGCAACATCTAACGGAGACCATGAGCGCAAAGGAGATCAAATATCGTCCACTGAAATGAAGTCACGCTCTGCAGCCTCCGTTATAGAAACATTAACCGACGTTTGTCAGGGAAGCGAAATGCATAGAATTAATTGTCGACAAGACTATTTCACACCGAGGACTTTACATTTGTGAGACTGGCCGCGCGTGCATATGAAACAACAAATCCAATACATCGCCTACTTTCGCGTCAGAATACAAGACCACATCAACAACAACAAAGCCATCAAATGCAATAGATGCCCGACTTTTGGACACACTAACAACCACAGCACGAGACAGTGGACTTGTGGACGCTGCACTGGCCCCCACGAGACCCTAAACATGCAATAACTCCGACTTGAAATAGCACAACTGCAAAGGAAATCACCAAACAGCCTTGCCCAGGTGTACCATCCTAATGATTTGGGATTGGGGTCCCTCTTGCATGAGATAAGGCAGTGCCTACAAAGCCAGCTATTTCATAACTTGTCTTAGTCTTCCCTGGATAACTTAACAAGCACGAATCAACGGCTGAATTGTACAATTTCTGAAATCAAGCATACAGGCCAACCTTAAGGGCCTGCATCCAGTGTGACTAATGACGAATAGTTGCCAAAATATGGACTTCACTTGCTGCTAGCTGAAAGTCTTCTATTATAATATGACTTGTATGGTAGTCATGAATGAGAAGGGATGAGTCTTCCCTAGTGATACTAGAATATTTGATCAAATGTTTAACAAGAAGTTTACTCATTATCCAATCTGTTGGACAGGCCTGCATTACGGAGTTTGACGAAGTACCAAACAACATATGCTCACAAAATGAAATCGAGAAAAATATCAGTATCGAGCAGACAATACAATGTTTTGTTAGAAGAGTTTCGTATACAGCACCTTTTACTTGACGCACAGGTTTGTAACCTTTCTCAGCAATTATCTTGCCGCTGTTTTAAACTTTTTTATATTTTTTGTTTCATTGAAATTGGAGTCGCGTAAAGTATAACCTAGTTTAGGTTCTCGATATAACAACGATTGATAATAGTTGAAAACGCTTGCATGCTTCATCGTTTAAATGCCGTAGCTTGAGCAAGATTACACCCCTGTAGAGGTCTGTACGATAAATCTTAAATTCTTTGGTTATGAAGATTTTCAAGTCTTCTTGCTTTCTAACCAATTGCTTTCTATAACTGTGAATCTAAACATTTTTGCATTACTTGCAATAACAGTTTCATAGACAAGTTTGCTGCATTTTTTTATGAAATGTCGTAAAACATTTTGCAGCATATCTTTAAATAATTAGCACACACTTCTTCTTGGCCAAAAGTAAAAACTTTCTTATTACTGTAGTTTAATTTGAGTTAAACTTCTGCACTTGGAAGTGATTTCATAAATTTTACCTTACGCCGTAATGCCTCTCTCTTGACACCACATTCATCAGCTGCACTTCTTATGTTTCTACCTTCTGGAACCAAATTAACTTCTATCTTCATATCTGTTTCCTCGTATAACCATTCGGTAATTTTTTTCTTGAGTGTTCGAACCATATCTGGTAAATATGTGAAAAGCATTGTAGTATAATGGCCCATGGTGTCCCATCATCAACCACCCCTTTTTGCCTCGATAGGTCATCATTCTCAAGTGGTTAGATATAACCTCTGAAATTTGTTACCGTAACTTGCTACAATGCAGGAAGATGACAAAAACTTCAAACTTCCAGTCTTCTGCAATCTTCAACTGCATTGCAAGTTCTCTAGCTCTTTTGTCAGGGTACTGCTTCGGCATACCCCTAAAACCACGAAAAATTACCTATCAGAGCAGGTGGACGCTTAAATACACCTTCATACAGGGACTGAATTCAACCGAGCTATATAGCTATATTCCGATTTAAACATAATGGGACTTCAAGGTCACTAGCTGAACGGAGAGGAGGACACTGTCATCCAATCGGTAGCTTCGTTACTACTTAAAGTTTTGGTATTGGTGTCCCCGATTGGGTGACACTGTCCTCCAATCCTTCCTGCTCGTGACCATGAAAATGTGTTTAAATCGGAGTTTAGTGTCATAAATCCGACCCTTCGCTATTCGAACTCTGTGATCTTACGGCGGCTCCACACATTCGGCATTCGCCGAGCAGCGAGCTCCTGCTCGCCCACGCCCGAACAGCAGATGCGTTCGGCGAATGATCGCTCCCTTTGATGCGTCCTAAAGACCGACACGCGGTGGATAGGGAGAGTACCGAATGTTCGGCGCGCGGCGAATCGCAAGCACTTTGTTTTTAATTTATATTTATTAGTGAACGAGTGTACATAGTTCAGTATTATTTATACTACATCATATGTATTTTATGACTTATATTGAACTTAAATGCCTATCTTACAACTAAATCTAACTACGCACGAATAGGAAACTCACAGAGCACCTATGTGAATAATTGAGTTCTGAAAATATGCTGAGGAATGAATCTAATGGGTATCAATTTTTAATTCTAGTTGGGAGCTGGTAGGTGGTGGCTAGGTCGCAATGGGGGGCTTGGGTTATTGTGTTTATTTTGGAGAAGAAATTGTTAGATGCACTGCTCGTGATTGGCCGAAAGCCGCGCGTCGCGGGGGCCGCCGGGGCCGGCGGCCGCGGGGCTACTCACAGTCCGTCGCGCACGCAGCGCACGGGGCCGAAGCGGCCGTCGTCCGTGCATCGCGGGCGCCCCTCCGCCACGCCCACCGCGCCCGCCGCCTCCGCCGCCTCGTGCTGCGCCTGCCGCTGCACGCAGGGCGTCGCCATGGGCGCGCAGCGCAGCGCCTCCGAGCAGAAGAGGCGCGGCCCGCACACGGCCGCCGGGATCGCCTCCACTGCCGACAAGCAGGAGAGGGCGCAGCTAACCAAAGGTCGGGGATATTTGCGAAAAAGTATGTGCAATTACGGATTATGGATAGCGTGCAATACAGATGTAACTATATGAGAGGTTGTAGGCTGCTAAATTCTCATTCGGAACAAGATTTATCGATGGTGGTAACGCAGATGATTATTAGTTGTCGCACAGGGAGTCACCAACCTTTCAGTCTATCTATCCCTACAGCTTATCGGGTTTTCCTGTTATTTGAAGTTCAAAAAATTGAGAATGCTGAAAGCAATTGATATTGAAATATAGTAATAATTAAAGAATGTTATTAAAATGAGAAATGTAAAGTCAATGGGAACTTATTATAAGACTATGCATTGTTTTTAACCAGGAAAAATACTTTTTTCTTTAAAAAATAAATTCCGTGTTGCGTAGAATATAAAATATTCCATTAGAGTGGACAATAGTATTTATTTACTTTACTAATGCTCATTATTGTGAAAAATGTTTGAATATTACGAATACAAAAGTAATAAGTATAGATAATTTAATTTCTCTGTTTCTTTTAATTCTCTTCAATTTCTTCAGACCTCTTTCTTGATACTGACCCTTTACTTGAGCCACTGGAGCTCCTCGACATAAAGCAGTAATAAGCCATCATGATTGTATTCCACCTCTACTGATATCTCTTCTCCATACCGCTGAGGTTCTGGTGGACACGTTTTCCAAGATCTTCACTGACGTTGCCGAGGTTCGCAGGTAAAAATTAATATGACGATGTAGAACTGAAGTTTCACATCCTAATTCAATGAAATTATGTAACTGTGTTTTAACAATGGTTTTGTACTTTGTTGCTGCCCAAAATCTTAGCCTCAATTGTTTATACAAAACCCAAGCCCTTTTCCCACTGAATTCACTGTACTTTCAAACAATTGTCTTTCATTAAATATCTAATCTGAGAGCTCACAAAGATCCCTACTTTACGTTTCTCACAAAATACCTTCGGAAATATAGTTACCAAGCACTGGAAGCAGTCATACATAATTGAACCTCCATCTCTATGTATGGTGTTCAGAAAACAAATTCTCACAACCTCAAGGAAAAGTATATGAGTTCTCATATTTTGAGTAAAAATCTTACGATTTATAAGCTTGTGCAATTCACAGACTTACTTCAAAAGGAACAAATATTCTAGTATTTAAAAAACAACAACATTGGAATCGCGTATTCAGTTGGGGTGACTTTAAATCATGGAGGGCGAATTAGCACCATGCACCACTTTAATAAATGTTTGTTAAATTAAATATTCATCTTTGTACTTTCAGTTGATTTAACCATTAGTTGACTCTGTCTATAAATCAGAATCGAATAATGGTTGAAGCAACTGATAGTACAAACGCCAACAGTTAATTTCACAAACTTTTATTAAAGTAGTGTATGATGCGTAGACACCCTACATGGTCAAAAATCGCCACAAGTGACTGTAGCTACTAAATCTATATGTTCGGGATAATCTAGGGTTTCTGCTCGATTTCAATACATTCTCTTGTATTTCATATACTATATAGTATTATTTCTACAGTGATACGGGGAATATTTCGACATTCAAAAGTTTCGCCTATACGCAGTTCTTGCGGAACATTGCATGATGCTGTGATGACTAAAGGGTCATTGAGTGACCTTAAACACGTGCTTAGAAATAAGGAAAAGTCACAAGGAAATGAATGTTTGCTGGAAATTTCACGAATTCCAGTGAATGAACTAGGAAACTTAGAAAATATATATTTCATAATGATTAATGACCCAACACTAATAATGTTTACTTCCTCATTCTTTTATGTTTTGACGAAGCCTACATATAATTTACCGTACGTCGGTATTAGTACGCAAGAACGGAAAACATCGTTGTGTTAGTTTCTTTAACTAAAGTGTCCTTTCGAATTAGTGTCCAAAAAAGTAATACGAGGAAAAACATAAATGAGGTTTGGGAATCTAGTTGATTCTTTTAATGATACACTCATTTACATTTATTCATTGATAATATTTAAAAAAAATGTTTTTGATGTTTTGAAATATATTATTGATAAAATTGAATAGATGCCAAAACATTTTCTTTCATTCAAATTATTGCAATTATCGTTCATTTGGAAACGCTAAACCCTTTTATACTATACTATACAATACTGTTCTATAGTAATTAATATAAACAGTTTATCTTAGCTAAATATGTACTGTCAAGATGCTATATTACCGAAGACATTACCTGTAACTCGGAAGCAATTTCGTGTGTTAGTAGTAATTTATCACTCAATAAACTCTGAACGATGCCTCAATTAGAGGGCAAAAAAGTCTTGAGATAATTTGAGTTCACTCTGAGTTGACCCATTTTCCCAAAGAAACTAAAATGTTTGCTATTGTCCCTTCAGAAAATTTCGGGAGGGCTGAATGCGGTAGGTAACCGCAGTCGGTTACGCGAAACGCCCTGTGCGGCTTTCAGAGGATGAATGGCACTGCGGTTTCTATGGTTACACAGCGCGCGAACCTAACAATTCTTCTCCGATCGCGATGCTAAGTTCGAAGAAGTCATGTGACCAAAGCGCGGCTTCTTTCCTCTACACTGATACCAAATAGAGGTTCTCAGGTAGTACGATGACAAAGGTATAGGCGTTATTAGTATTGCTCGTTTTGTTACGTGCGGTTTTAGAAAATGACCCCCTTCCGATCGTCAATTAAGACGTTTCTCATCACCCTTGAGCTATTTTCATTTTGCACAAATATATTCAAAATTCAATTGACCATGAAATCAGGATTTTGTTAGTCGGAAATACGTAATGTTGAAGATATATTTAAATATATTTATCTTTAATAACATTTCCATTACATTAATTTATTACATCGCACGGTAATTTCGAGGCGATGTAATGATATTCATTAACTATTCTTTTTTTAATATTCGTACTGTAGAACTAGATACTGCGATCAAGAAACAGGCCATAATGTTATCTGGCCTCAAACTAAGCTACGCACACTCGTATTACTGCGAGGAGGATTCAAATAATGCTCACAGACCTCTTTAAAATTAGAATTTTTTTACGTGCCGTAAATGCATGATTTAGGTTCTTTTAATTCCCTCCTGAAAGATAAAGAATGAAAGGTTTTTCTGTTCTTAAAAACCCTAATACCTCATCTGAGTTTGGTCACGGATCATTTCACTAGTCATTGATGACCATTTCAAAAATAAATTTCGTACATTATTGCTTGAAATACCAAAAAACATGGTAATAGCAATTAACACACGTAGTAATGTTATGAGTGTTATTACTGCAGAGAGCAAAGTTACAAAACGAGCCGTATTGTACGAGTAGCGTAAACAAACTGTATAAGGAAACGAAAACAAAGAGTTCCAACAACTAGGGCAATGTGTTTTGAAGAACTTCCTCACTAGACGACGAACAAATTTGCCCATTATACTCCAGTTTAAGGAAAGTACGGAGCTTAAAAGAGTAAGGTGAAAAATATGGCATTGAAGCTGTAACATTCTGTTCTTCAAAATAGTTTGCAAGGACTTCCAACTTCTGGTACGTTAAATGTGATCGCACATGTAAAAGATGCCTCTTCACGTCGAATCGTAGACACAGTCAGACAAAAATTCTCGGAAACTTCATCGTAGCAGATAGCTAAGCACATGTTGCTGCTCGGTTTCCTAACCAGCGCAGAAAAAAACTTTTAACTCGCTTATGATTAAAATTTCCATCACTAATAAGGTCGAAACCATTTAAGGTGATCCAGAAGGCGAAAAATTAAGAAAAAAATTGATTTCCACTTTTTGGTGAATAAAGTCTTCAGTATTGTCCATTCCCAATAATGCATTTATTTTGTCTGTAAGTTTTTTCTTAGCAAATTTTTAAATTAAATACTGTGCTGTGTCTGGGATAGGTCTACACGATGTGTCTGGGATATTTTCAAAAATTTCTTTTAAATATCTCCAAATTATTTGTTTACATTTTTTAAAGAATAGAGTAAAATTCACTTATAAAGATAGATTAAGTCCATTTTTCCCGGTGAACTCTGAATTTTTGTAAATTTCAAAAAAAATATTTTTTTTTCTTGCTTATTCCCACTAATAAAAAATGAAAGATTTTTCCTTCAAGAACATTGTTTTTCTGAAGTTAGTTCTTTCATTAAGACCATGTATATTTTTTAAAAAAATTTAGTACTTTTCGTGCAATATTATGTACAATATCTGCAAAATTTAAAAAAAATAAAAAAAAAGAATTTCTCGAAACCGGCTCCAAATTTGTTCTTTAAAGGTTTGATGAGAATCGTATAAATGTATTCAATTAGATGTAAAACGCCATATCGTTTTCTTCTTTTCTTTTTTCAATAAGTACAAAAATGTATTTTTTGGGGTTCTCGAAAATTCAAAGGTTTTCTGTGAAAATGAGCTCAAAATAGTTCAGTTTCAGAAATGTTTAAACACCATTTTCTCTAAAAGGTCTCCGTTCTTTTTACGATTCCCGCTCTCTTTCTTTCTTTTTCTCTATCTCTCCCTCTCTTTCTCTCTTTCTCTCTCTCCGCCTTCTACCAAATGGGGTTTGTACGTTTCTGAAAATGCGGAAATTTGAGCTCATTTTCACAGAAAACGTTTAAATTTTCGAGAAATTTTATAAGACATCTCTCTATTTCATTAACTCAGAAATTCGATTCTAGATTTTCGACACTAGCATGTCAACTACGTCGAATTTAGTCGCTGTCTGGAGGAGAATTCTAGCGACCGACAGCTCCAGTCGGTAGTTTTCCGTGGTTTCTCCCATCAACGACTGGAAAGGCTGAAGCAGTACTCTAACAAACGGGGCACGGACAGTGCGCGGTCTACCATTCCTCTTCCTAGTGCAATCCTCACCCCTTACTTACACACACACACACACACTAACATGCACTATACTATCACACATGACGGAAGACTGGTGGAGACCTTAGAGCTTGTCCTGGCTGGGACGGTGCCTCTCCGGTGGGAGATGACCGCGAGATAAAACCCCGCTAGCCGACGGTACGTCGGTGCCGGATCTCGCCACATGGCAGGGGGAGATCACTGCCACAGCCCGGGGGAACAACTGCACTACACTCACGGAATTAATTACTTTAGCCGTTGACGCTCCCGGGATCACTGTCAATCAATCAATCGTCCTTTCCCCCCTCTTTTTTACCTCTCTCCTTTTCCCCCACTCTTCCTGTCTTTCCTGTCTTTCTCTCTCTCTCTCTTTCTCTCTCTCTTTCTCTCTCTCTTTCTCTCTCTCTCTCTTTCTCTCTCTCTCTCTTTCTCTCTCTCTTTCTCTCTCTCTCTTTCTCTCTCTCTCTCTTTCTCTCTCTCTCTCTTTCTCTCTCTCTCTTTCTCTCTCTCTCTTTCTCTCTCTCTTTCTCTCTCTCTCTCTCTTCTCTCTCTGTACAGTAAACTCTTATTGTTACAGATTCCAAGCGACCAAAATTATCGGAGTTCGTGTTATAAAAATTCGTGTTATCTGAGTATTATAAGTGTCCCTATTACCGTAATCCCTTGCCGGGACCGAAGTTTTGTTCGTGTTACGGCAAAATTTGTTATGCGACTTCTTGCTAACGGGGTTGAATATATATATATATATATATATATATATATATATATATATATATACCATGTATAAATTTTGTTCAATCACATAGAGCCGCTCATGAGAGGCAGACTTGAAATGCCCGCGCGATCGCCGCCAAGAGGTGGACAACGCCACCTAGGCTAGTGAGTTCTGAACTCACGCCTGCAACCGACTTCAAGGAATAAACACGGACAGTCGGTTGGGGTGGCGAGTGAGTGCATGGAGAAGGGGATTCGGCTAGTGAAATTGGAAGTGAACGGCCGGCGGTGTGCGAGGCTGAACTGAGCCCAGGCGTGAGGCGTCGATGCAGAGGCCACGCGAGGAAGCTGGTCTCTTCGCTGCAACGCAACCCGCTACCTTACACGAGGCAAGCTATCACACGGCCGCGCCGACGAGTGCGCGGAGGACAATATGCACGGCTTTCGGGAGTTGGTATTGAACCTGCAATGACTGTGGATTAAATGCCGTGAGTGACTTGAAATCATTTACTGTAAATCTTGTGTGTGAAAGAGTGATAAAAACTCTTGCCACTTCACAACACTTCTTTGCTTGCATTATAAGATATTGGGTATTTGAGTATTTTGTAAGGTTATGTTGCTGTTTGCCTGTGTTGTTTTTTTAGTTGTCAAAGTAAAGGTAGACTGGAATACTGTACTGGATTTTGTAATACGTGCTTTTTAAAATTATATTAGGAATGAAGGGATTGGACATGTGTTCTTTCGTGTAATTCCACAAAAATTTTATTCAAAGAGCCCCGAACTCATTAATAACCCTATTGATGCTCACCTACTCTACAAAGTTTTCCATGCGTTCTAGTAACTATGATATCAGGAACAGGGAATGGTTTCAATACATATAGTAACGTTTGGCAATATTCCAGTGGCCAAAGCCAACCGGGTACGGAAGACGTTAGTGAAATGCAGAGCCCATCAATGCACGAGGAAAGTTAGTACAAGAGCGCTCTATGAGCTGGAGGCCGAAACTCTTGCGTCGAACTTGAGATGTAAGAAGAGGTCGTAGGTTGCATTCCAGGAACGGTTCACGGCGATCGACTAGGCCGTGGAAGTCGTAGGCACATAAATACTCCCACGCTCGAGGAGGGACTTCTGTTTTGAAACGTCGAAGTGCACAGATCGGGGAGAGCGAGACACTGCATAGACGTGAACATTTCTCGTGGTTATCAGATCGCGATTTCCGCAGATACGAGGTAAGGCGGAAGCATTGCGCTTGTATCGATAATAATAATCAATATGCCAGGTGGGAGAAACGGTGAAACTTCAGGAATCAATTGGATTTTGACTGTATTTCATGCTTTCGTAATCAGGTACCCTGCGTGAGGTGAACGTTGCAACAGTGCGAGGCTGCGAGACGCGTATAAAAAGTAAGACTGTGCATAGTGGTGCGAGAATCTGCGTGGATACTAACAAATCAGACAGTGTAATGATTAGGCGATTTTGTGCAGGATTCAGTGGAGGTTGAGAGCCACGACAGACACCTGTGGGAAGGGAAGTGTGCAAGCTTGCATTCACTCGTGAGACAAGAAGCCTATAAGCATGGGCACGTGGTGCGACACCAGAAGGCAAGGAAGAAAAAACGTGAGAGTTTGAGTGGGGTTTCTCATATTTACATGGTTTAGGACTGTACCATTATTGTTCATTTGATTTGCGTGACCTGGAAAGAGCCCTTCTCACACTCGAAAGATGTCCCTGAGAAGATCAAACTCTTCCAAGTGCATCGGGGACGTCGCTCCCACCAGATATGTGGTAAATAGCACTATCGGGGTGAGAAGAGGTGGGCGTTACAATATACACTATGTGATCAAAAGTATCCAAAAACGTGTCTGAAAAGGATTTACCTGTTCGTGACGCCCTCCATCGGTAATGCTGTTATTCAATCGAATGTTGGTACACTCTTAGCCTTGATGACAGCTAGCACTCTAGCAAGCATACTTGCAATCAGGAGCTGGAGGGTTTCTTGGGGAATGGCAGCCCATTTTTCACGGAGGGCACAACTGAGGAGAGGTATCGATGTAGGTCGGGGAGGTTTGGCACACTGGCCTACGAATGTACGTTCCAAAACATCCCGAAGGTGTTCGATAGGATTCAAGTTAGGACTCTGTGCAGGGCAGTCCATTACAGGGATGTTATTGTCGTGTAACCACTCCGCCACAGTATGAACAGGTGCTCGGTCGTGTTGAAAGATGCAATCGCCATCCCGGAATTGCTCTTTAACAGTGGGAAGCAAGAAGGTGTTTCAAACATCAACGTAGGCCTGTGGCGTAATAGTGCCACACAAAACAGCAAGGGGAGCAAGCTTCCTCGGTGAAAAATACGACCACACCATAACGCCATTTTGAACATATCCGGCAACTTTTGACCACAGAGTGCACACAAAGGAAGGGAGAGCGCACTCACGCGGGGAGCCCTTCCAGCAGGTGGCGTTGGCGGGCAGCTGCCGCAGGCAGAAGTCGCAGCAGGAGCAGGGCGCGACGGCGGGCAGGCGCAGCAGCGGCGCGGCGTCGGCGTCGGCGTCGGCGTCGGGGTCGGCGTCGCAGCGCCACGCCAGCGCCTGGCACGCGGCGCTCACCTCCCCGTCGCACGCGCCCTCACCGCAGCGCACGTCCGGGTAGTCCGGCGCCGCCGCCGCCCCGCGCCACGCCCCCAGCGCACACGCCCACGCCAGCGCCCACGCCAGCGCCTCCCCGCGCCGCCTTAGGACACATTATTATTATTATTATTATTATTATTATTATTATTATTATTATTATTATTATTTTCGTTAATCCGCCGACTAGGACCACGCAAGCAAGCATCCTGCATTTACCGTGGCTCAGTTTTTATTTATTATCGCGGTAGCAGGTGCTTGCAACAATTCTTTGGGGGGACCAGCATTTAGCTGGATCCGATTTTTATCCCCCATGGTTGTTAGCCCGGGGGTATGGAAGATGAAAGATGATAGGAATGGATTAGGAGGCGATAGGTGATCGTGGACTTTTTGCAACCATCCCAGCATTCGCCTTTATGACCGAGGGAAACCACGAAAACCCCGGTCAGGATGGCCGGCCCGGGAATCGAACCCGGACCTCCCGATTACGAAGTCAGTGCGCTACGCACTGAGCCACTTAGCTCGGTTATTATTATTATTATTATTATTATTATTATTATTATTATTATTATTATTATTATTATTATTATTATTATTATTATTATTATTGTTATTATTGTTATTAATTATAATAGCTTACAACATCCCATAAAGAGAAAAAGTCTCCTGATGAGATGGGTTATCAATAATTTAGCCACTAATGTCCCTTAAAGGGCAATTGGCCTCGGCGCCGTTAGAGCCCACGGTTCCCAGTAGGTCACCCATCCAGGACCCCGCGATCTCGAATTCGCTTAACCGTCATGTAGAGAGCGAATTCTAGCGTCTAGCGTCGCTCGTTTCGCGGTCGGGGCCTTTCAATAGACGTATTTCAACGGAAACTTGGTGCTCGAAATCCCTCATTCAAGGAAAAAAAACGACATTTATTCTCGCTGGTTAAATATATTATTGGAAGGATGGATATGAATTTGCCACCATCAGAAATGTTCGATTCACGAACAAAGTTGTAAATCAATTTTAATATCGCACTTTTTTCAGTTTCCCGCTTATATCATACCAACAAAGCAGCGGCAACGATTTATTGAAATAATTTTAATACTACATAAAATTAAAATAGGCAGCATTGTCTACGAAATACGTGTCATTACTTTTCGACAATACCTTTTAACCCAAGAATATTTTTTTTTGTAGAAAGTAGTATCTAATTTAATTAAATAAAGTTCTAAAATTGAGGAATAAATTGCATTGTGACCTTATGTGGCGGACTGTTACGTTCAAAATATCCGTTAAATACCAGTCGCAGAAAATCAAAATTACTCAAATAATGATTATCTAACATGTGGCAATATGTATATGATTGGAATTGTCTTTTTACGCTCGTCTTGATGGATTGAAAAAAATTGTAGTTCCGTAGGAAAAAACAAAGTTACCTCAGATATCTAGTAAATATCTAGTAAATATCTAGTAAATATCTAGTAAATATCTAGTAAATATCTAGTAGATATCTAGTAAAAGTGATAAATTAGAAATACCACAATACACGTATCAATAAGCCTCATTCCCTCACACACTTCCGAAAACTGCATTGCAATAACTTCAACCATTCCAAGTTACAGAAGTGCGAAAGTTACGTGATTAGTCATAATATGGGTTGAAAGGACGAACACGAATACAACAATGCCCGAGGCGGAATTTGAACCTGCGATCCTTCAGTCGGAGATCGCTACGGCACTACTACCGGCATCAGCTGCGTTTTGTTTTTCCTGCAACTCTTCAACTCTCAAATAATTTTGTATACCCTAACCTTCTGCCAAAAGCCTCACAGGCTAACGCACGTAAATATTCAATATAAAAACATTTTCTGACATTGTGAGAACGTTGTTTTGGGAAATGTACGAATAATACTTTTCTTCGTTCTTTATCACTATCGCCTCGTCTCTTTTGGCACATCAGTAGGCAAATACTTTCTTAATGTTTCTTTGAGTTTATAACTCACTACAACAAAATTAACTGCATATTTTGTCTATTTTATGGATTTTTGAATTTGAAAATGAAATGTGCCACAACGAAACAAAAAGAAGAATGAAAATAATGTAATACAATTTTCTGTATTACTAAAGTCAATAATTAAGAACATTTATTGTGCATAAAATATTCTCAGTAATTTTCGAAACATTCTAAAATTATTTTAGTCTAGAAAGATGAATTTAAAAAATATTACAATAATTGAAATGTTTATTATTGACCAAACTGAAGAGACACTTAATTATCCTCTTGATTTATATTGGTAACATCGAACAAAACAATCTCTTCGCGCACCTTATGGTCTAGTAACTTGATATTTTTGTCAGTGGTAATTAGACATTCTGAAAAATTAAATATACCAATTTTTAACATTTTGAAAGTAAATACGACAACAAACGTCTGTGCTATTTTTTTTATGAAAATAAATTATTAATAATATCATCGAATCTTTTTATAAAACATAATGTAAAATAATGCAACAAAACAATTATGAATATTCCTAGCATAGGGTGCCATCGTCGTCATGTAGTATTCTTTTTTTTGAATGTTTGGGACGTTTTTTCTTATGTATTTCTGTTTGAAAATTGAATAAATCTCACATTGACCAAACACACTTTGCAACAGGAAGCCAGAAACGTGCTTGAATGATTCATTTTCAAAAATGATAATTAATAATC